>NC_051175.1:79275663-79650663 GCF_013339725.1 Rhipicephalus microplus | reverse complement strand
TGTTTGGCTAACAACCCTCATCGTTTTTAAATGTGCACTTCATCACCGGATTCCATGACGCTTGTTCATTCTCGTGTTTGCGGCCAAATGAAAGCCGTTACAACTGAGTCATCATACGTTGTGGAGGTGCGGTGTGGTGGAGGTGTGACGATACATGCGTCTCCAACTAGTGGTAGAACCGTAGTAATTATTGTTTGCTTAACGGTTTCATGAATTTGTTTATACATAGGTTGGGGGAGTGAGTTTTGGAGGAAAAGACACCTAACTGAGGACTCCATGTGTGACGAGGAGCCTTTTTAAGTCAAGAGACACCTAGAGTCAATCAACTTCCTCGCTCCATCTCAGCATGGTTTCAGAAATAGACGCTCATGCGTAACTCAACTAGTCGAATTTCAGCATTACATCGCACAATCTATAGACAGTGGCGCTCAAAAAGATGCAGTGTTCCTTGACTTCCGGAAAGCCTTCGATACCGTCCCACACAATCTGTTTAAATTTACAATGCTCTCTGCAAACATAAACCTTAAAGTTATCAATTGGGTAAAGAACTATCTAAATGATCGACAGCAGAACGTAGTGCTTAACGGATCAAAATCATCTGCGGTAACTGTTACGTCCGGTGTACCACAGGGGAGCCTATTAGGACCTTTGCTTTTCCTGATTTATATTAATAGCATAGTCGATGGTATTAACTCTCCCATTAAGTTATTCGCAGATGATTGTGTAGTGTTTAGAGTGATTAAATCGCACAAGGATGCTGAAATTCTGCAGCATGATCTATACCAAATATCAACGTAGTGCCAAAAATGGAAAATGAGTCTAAACGTCCGTAAATGTTGCTGAGTATCATTCACCAACCGGATTAGTAAACTAGACACAACATACGAAATAAATAATTCAATAATTAGCTATGAATCCTATTATAAGTATCTGGGCGTCTATTTTTCCGACAATTTCAGGTGAAATAAACACATTGACAT
Organism: Rhipicephalus microplus; assembly: GCF_013339725.1. Classification (NCBI taxonomy): domain Eukaryota; kingdom Metazoa; phylum Arthropoda; class Arachnida; order Ixodida; family Ixodidae; genus Rhipicephalus; species Rhipicephalus microplus. Next base: position 79,649,683 of record NC_051175.1, on the reverse strand, counting down.
AACTGTGACCAAGGCAGGCCGGATGCTATACTTCATACGCAGAAAGTTTAGGCAAGCTTCCCAGACAGTGAAACAACCCCTTTATCTCATGTATGTAAGACCTATTCTAGGGTATGCTTGCGTAATCTGGGATCCCCATCAGCAATACTTGATTGACGCATTGGAAAAAGTTCAAAACCAAGCAGCCAGATTTGTTAGCAACAACTATAATTCCTTTGCAAGCATCACAGAAATGAAACGAGCATTGAGATGGGAAACACTGATGGTAAGGAGGCAGAAACTCAGGCTTAAATTTTTTCATTGTATATATTATAATGGAAATGCCATTAACCCTCTTGATTATCTGTTCACACCAACGTATGTCTCTAATCGTCAAGACCATTAAAAAAAATATTAGAATACCGCTACAAAACCCACTCTTTCGGTAGTTCTTTTTTCGTAAAAACAATACAGGAATGGAACCGTCTACCGGATGATCTCGTCAATGAAACTGATAATGAATTTTTTTTTCTTCACTGTAACAACTCCTACAATATCACTGCCACTAAGAATGGTTTGTTGTCTCGAAGCGTGTGGGTGTTCACAAATGCATGACTGTGACGTTGTTTCGCTCCCTAATATTCGAGTGTTTTTTTTTTCTTCTTTTAAAATATTTTGAGTGCTGTTTTATTTGTTAAATCTATTGTTTCTGTTGAAAACTATGTAGTCAAATTATTATGTGTACCTCCCCTACGTAATGCCTCTTGGCGATGTAGGTGAAATGTAAAAAATAAATAAATAAATAAATAAAATAAAAATATGGGCGATAAGTTTGCATGAATGGGAAGCCATAGTGAAATCGGACGAGGGGATATTAGCGAACGGCAGCTGTGAGAGGAGCTACCTTTATTTATTCATTTATTTATTTATTTATTATTTATTTATTTCCAGATGCGTCCTCACTGCATGGCAAGATATTGTAAGGAGCGGATACGTATTAGTGCTGTATAGAAATTAATAGTTCAATAAATGAACAGAACAGTGAACTATATAAAGCGAGCAGTGTAAATACGCGACAGTTTATTAATAAATATAATTAGGGACAGTACTATGTGAAGTCCTTCAGGTTGGTTTCAACTCAAGAGGAGGCGCGAAGAAGACTACCACACATATGCTTTTCATCCTGTATTTAATACTCTGGGCAGACATCTTCATCAGGCACGTTCGCATAGCAAATAAGCAGCCGCTCGACAATTTCATCATTGAGCAACTTACGCACGCACTCTCAGAACCATTACGAGATGTGTGAAGCAAACGTTAAGGACCTCGTCTAGTCTCGTTTGAGCTGAACATGGATTAGTGAGAACAAATAAATCCAGAGAATGCCTCATGCGTTCACCGAAAAGGACTCCTACCAGTAACGACAGGGAAACTAATGATTGAAATGTGGGGTCTAACGTCCCAAAAGCACCAGACACCGTAGTAGAAGGCCCCGGAATTTTCGAATCCCTGGGTGCCTTTAAGGTGCACCCAAATATGAGCACACAAGCCTACAGCATTTTCGCCTGCATCGGAAATGCAGCCGCCGCAGACTGAATTCGATCCTGAGACCTGCAGGTATACAGTTACGGCAGGGAAAGTAATGGAATCCTTAGAAGGAATGCAAAGAGGCTAATCCGCTGGTGACGGTAAGGTAACAACGGACCCGCAAAAGATGTACGAGAAATTGTGTTAGAAAAACTGGCCACCGTATATACGAAGTGTGTCTTGAAGGCGAGGGCACCATCATCTTGGCATAACGCCAACATCATAGTAATTCATAAGAAAGAAGACGTCAAGGACTTCGAAAATTGCAGGCCGCTCGGCTACTCTCCGTTCTCTAGAAACTGTTTGCAAAAATATGAGCTAATTGTATTAGAGCGACGTTAGAATTCAATCATCTGGAGGACCAAGCAGGATTTCGTACAGGCTACTTACCCCACGATGTACCATGTTCATACTTTCAATCAGGTGATAAGTGCACAGAATACAAACGACCCCTATAGACGTCGCTTTCATAGATTACCAGACAGCGTTTGACTGAATCGAGACATCAGCAGTGGTGCAGGCATTACGAAATCTAGGCGTCGGCGAACCCTACATAAATATACTGGAAGAATTCTACAGTGTATCCACAGGCACCATAGTTCTCCATGAAGAAAGCGACGAAATCCTCATAAAGAAGCGCGCATGGCAGGGAGGCGCTAGGCAGGGAGACACGATATCTCTAATATTATTCCCCGTGTGTTTACAGTAGGTTTTCAGAACCATAGATTGGGAAGAGTTAAGGATAAGTGTTAAAAGTTAGTAGCTTAGTAGCCTGGGATTCGCTTACGACATTGCCCCGCCGCGGTGGTCTAGTGGATAAGGTACTCGGCTGCTGATCCGCAGGGCGCGGGTTCAAATCCCGGCTGCGGCGGCTGCATTTCCGATGGAGGCGGAAATGTTGTAGGCCCGTGTGCTCAGATTTGGGTGCACGTTAAAGAACCCCAGGTGGTCTAAATTTCCGGAGCCCTCCACTACGGCGTCTCTCATAATCATATAGTGGTTTTGGGACTTAAACCCCACATATCAATCAATCGCTTACGACATTGCCTGGATGAGCAAGCCAGGGAACGAATTACAGCTCATGTTTACAGAACCGGACATAGAAAGCAGAAAAGTAAGTCGGTAAATTAATACGCGTAAAACTCAAGTAATGTGCAACAGCCTCAGCAGAAAACAGCGATCGGCGATAAGGGGAGAGACGCTGGAAGTTGTAAAGGACTATGTCTACTTGGGACAGGTAGTAACCGCGTAGTCGAACCGTGAGAGTGATAACGCTCAGCAGCAAGGTATATAACAGCTTCATCTGGCTGGTACCTATCTACGGAGCAGAAGCCTGGATGCTTACAAAGAAGGTTTAGTTTAAATTGAGGATGGCGCAGCGAGCGATGGAAATGAATATGGTAGGTGTAGCCTTGAAAGACAAGAAGAGGGCAGAGTGGATCAGGAAACAAACCGAGGTTAATGATATCATAGCTGAAATCAAGAAGAGATAAACATGGGCCAGGCACGTAGGCAGGATAACCATTGGTCAATAAGGGTAACTGATTAGATTCCCGTGAAAAGGCAGACGCACGAGGGGGTAGACAGAAAGTTAGGTTGGTTGATGAGATCAAAGTTTGCAGATATATCGAGGCAGTAGCAAGCACAAGACCAGGTTGATTGGCTGATCATGGGAGAGGCCTATGCCCTGCCGTGGGCGTGGTCAGGCGGATGATGATGATAATGATGGAATGAGCACCCTGTTAATTGAATTTGTTAATAATAATAATAATAATAATAATAATAATAATATATGCTTAGAAAAAATTTCCTATCGTGGGACGCAACAAACCTATGAAACGAGCGTCTATTCGATTGAGTGATTGATTGATTGATTGATTTGTGGGGTTTAACGTCCCAAAACCACCATTTGATTATGAGAGACGCCGTAGTGGAGGGCTCCAGAAATTTCGACCACCTGGGGTTCTTTAACGTGCACCCAAATCTGAGTACACGGGCCTACAACATTTCCGCCTCCATCGGAAATGCAGCCGCCGCAGCCGGGATTTGAACCCGCGACTTGCGGGTCAGCAGCCGAGTACCTTAGCCACTAGACCACCGTGGCGGGGCAAGCGTCTATTCAACAAGCACAATAGCAAACAAATGACAAAGCACAACATACATGACACATTTAAACAAAAGTGTCCAAGTCCGTAGAGTGTCCCTAACACAAGTTACTAACGACTACATACACTACATATATACACTAATCACAATATGGACAATGTACGTGATGATATATCTTAAAATTTACAAGACTTGGTGAAGATGTTAGCAAGTATATACAACAGGTATCAAGATCCGTGCAATTTGCATAATTTACAGCGTTAGAATGAAGTGCATACATGCAAGACCTCACACGCACACAAGGCATCCACAAACAAATAGAAATATTAAACACACACAGATTACATGCACTGATCAGACACTGAAAGGTGACCTGGCTAAAGGAACTAGGCCAGGTGGAAGACTAATCGAACACGTCTGTCAACTACTGACAGAAAGCGGTCGTAGAAGTTCTTCCTCCCCCCCCCCCAAAAAAAAATAATTCCTGTGACAAAAAAGATAGAAGTTTAGAGTATAAGCGTTCCATTATTGGAAAGAGAGCAGGAAGACGATCATTTGCCGCAACAGCCTCACACCTATTACGCCACAAACAAAAAGCTCCCGCAGCTATTAGAAGGCGTGCAAAGCGACTATGCGAGCAGCGACAAGATGTGACAATGCGATTAACGCCTAGGCCATGAAAACCATTGTAAACGGCCTTTCAAAACACCTTTGCAATGAGACATTGCTGTAGAATATGCTGGTTAGACTCCTGTAACGGGCAGTTAGGACAAGTGGAAGATGGCACCAGGCCCCACTTCTCCAGTCTGTCTCGTGCTGGCAGTACTCTCCATCTAAGACGCCACATGAAGTCACGGAGGTCACCAGGCAAAGACCACGCCCTTATGGCGCTTCACGAGACATGTCTCGATCGTGCTAGACGGGCTGGAGGAACCAGAGGAAGCAGAAGAGCCGCCGTTGTATCTACAATGCGGCTTTCGAAAATGTCCACATCGGGACAAACCTGCTGCGCGTGTCGATAAAATGCTACTGCCATTGAGTAAAATGCAGGCGCGTTAAGTGTTTGCGGTGCAGAATTAAGCCGTGCATCTGGTAGTAAATAGCGTCACTTGGTGCCTAAGAAATAGCAGGCAAGATCACGTGCGGGGCACTGATCACCATGCAACAACGAAAGTAAGAATCGTAAGGCAAGCAGCCGGCAGCGAACAGATACGGATGGGAATGCGAATCCACCCAAGTTTCTCGGTTGCCCAAGTGCTGCTCGGCAAACCAGCTCTGTTCCACCCGACCAGAAAAATTCGCCAATGAGGGATTGTAACGACCTAGTGATTCGTAATGGGGGCTATACGACATGAGATATGTACCATGCACGGCCGCAAAACACAATCAGTGCTAAATACCTTCTTTTGAGCATCGGTAAAGCATACTCTTGTGCTTCCCGGACGTGTCGTTTTACATCTTCGACAACTGAAACCCATAAGGAGGCTGATATACCGTAGCAAGTATAATCAAGCCCCAGAAATCAAATGGAGTCACTTTTTTGAAGACCGAAAAATGGACTTGAGCAGGCGTCTGGAAAACCAATGAATAAATATCGACATTTGGAAAAATTTAACGCAGCACCTGAAATCGTGCCATACGTAGTAAAAAGTCGTAGGCTACGGGATAAACTGTCCTCATTCTTCAAATACAACGTGATGTCATCAGCAAATGCTGTCACTGTCACGGTACCACTACCTGGAAGAGGAAGGCCTCTAACGTAAGGATCAGCGATTAGTGATTGAAAGAATGGTTCGAGGCTGAGTACAAAAAGTGCAGGGCATAAAGGACACCCCTGGCGACCACCACGGGTAACCGGAAATGGCGCACTCTGTAAACCATCAAGAAACAATGTGCTGCGTATATTTCGGTATGCGTTTCTGAGAAGCTCAACGAAGTTTTGGGAGAAGCCAAATGCTGCCCTTACGCTAAAAACAAAGCTATGTTCGAAGGTGATCGAATGCCTTTTCCTGGTCAAGTGAAACCAAGAGTCCCCGAGCTGATCTTGCTAATGTGTACGCAATTATATCACGCAGCAACAAAGGAGGGACTGTGGATTTCTCTTCCAGGAATAGAGCACGCCTGATGATGACCTATTAAGGAAGGAATCAGGCTTCTTCAAACGTCGAGGGATACTGCTGCGAAAGTTTTATAATCAACGTTGAGGAGCGTTATTGATCTGCACTCCTCTGGGACGAACCGATGATGATCATGCTGAGGTATTAAAACAATTCAACCATTGGGAAAGCTGTCAGGGAAATCAAAGTTCTCAAAACAGCGCCAAATAACAGAGGTGAAAAGAGCACCAATGTCATCCCAAAACGTTAAAATAAAACTCAACAGGCAACCCTTCCGGCCCGGGGGCCGAGCCACGCTTCATACAAGACAGTGCCTCTTTCACTTCGTCAGCTGGCGGACTTGTGCAAAGTTGTACAGCTACTTGCGATGAAATTTCAGAAAGCCTACTTAGCATTGTGGCTGTCTCAGTGGTACCTCGATGTGATGACATTGTCGTACGAGCCATGTTGGCAAAGTGATCGAGGAAAACTGATTGATCACGTGTCGGCGGCAACGCATTGTGTAAGGGTCTGGCATCTGGAATTTCTAGTCGACTCGACGGGTTGAGAAGCGAGCTTTTCGCAAAGCGCAGATCCTCAGGGTTAGCACATAAATTATGTCTGCAACGCCAAGCAACAGCCATCAACGACGCCGCCGCAATAAGGCGTTGAAAACGACCCCGTAACTCTGGCTGCCATGCACGCATCAAGGGAGTTAGCCGATAAACCCGAATAGCAATACGGAGCTTTGTGGCAGTGTCCGCTAGTTCTTAGGACGTACGGCGTCTAAGGGCACGCCCTGCTACTGAGCAGTGTAAACACCACTGCGTCTTGAGCGTGTTCCACACCTCCGGACCAGATCCCAAAAGAGAGGTGCGCAAGATTCTAGATAAACTGGAGCATGAACGCGCGTCGTGCAGGATGCGTATGTGAAGACGCCAAGGTGTCACTGATGATGAAAAGAAAAAAATGGCAGCATATCCACGAAGTGAATGATGGAGAGTGGGGCGGAGAATTCGTCCGTCCATTCGTTCTTGCTTCCGTCTGTCCATGCGTCCGTCAGTGTGACCGTCCATGCGTCCATCAGTCCGTCCGTGCGTGCATCTGTTCGTGCGTCCGTCCCTGCGTTCGTCCATGCAGCTGCCCCTGCGTCCGTTCATGCGTCCATCCATGCATCTGTCTATGTGTCCGTTCGTCCATCTATTCGAACACTCCAAGTACCACCATCCCGCATCTTTTCATCATATATTCTCCATATAGAAGCACCGCCATCCAGCGGACATTCAAGGACTAAACGAGAGGTGGCACACGCACACTTTCTTACGGCTTGCGCTTCGGGTCCACTTCCCACCTTTAACCACCTCGAGTTCATGGTATATACTAGTTCACTGTATTCATGGAACTGCGGCCGAACGCTCGCTAAACCTTTCGAAAACCAAGGAGGTTACGCCCAGCGAGTATGACGTAGCAAACGTTTTCAGTGAGATAGTGCTCAATGTACATGTCCGATGGCTGCTAATGGGAAATGAGAGGCGGAGAATTAGGCTTTTACTTTCTTACGGCTTGCGCTTCGTATTTACTTCCCATATTTAACCACCTCGAGTTCATTCATGGTATTAACAAGTTCATTGTATTCATGGCACTGCGGCTCAACGCTCGCTAAACCTTTCTAAAAGGAGGTTACGCCCAGCGAGTATAACGTAGCAACCCTTTCTTGTCATATAGTGCTCAATGTACATGCCAATGGCTGCTAATGGCGATCGCAGCCTGCGCGTTAACTAAAAGCCGAATGCTCCTGTCTCTCATTCCCCATTAGCAGCCATTGCCATGTACATTGAGCACTATTTTTTATTGTTCAACAACACACAGAAGAAGTCTCTCACCGGCACCACCTTGGAGGTCAAAATGTTATACTTGTTACATACTACGGGGGACGAACGGGTGCCGCTATAAGGAGTTTCGCCCCTAAAAAGTAAGCCTCGAGCATCACTGGTTGGTGGTCTGATATATAAACAAGGGATGGCAATGCTACTACATCGGAGTGCGATACGTAAGAAGCTAGCGCGCTCGGCACATAGAAACAATCCAACCGACTAGAGGACGTGCTACGCCGCCAAAGTCCAGGCATACTGTGGTTCATGCACTAATCCGTACGTATCTATCAAAGAGAAATGTTGGACCAGGCGACGCAGCTCCCGCGCGTTCCAATCAGAGTGACCCCATCCTGGACCTTGCACGTCAGCTCGTGTGTCTAATACACAATTAAAATCTCCAGTGAATATGACATGACGACCGTCTAGAAAATACACGTCCAGGTCACGGAAAAAATCGTTAGACATCGCTGCTTGAGCTGGCCCATAAATACCCGCAACGCGCAGCTTGAAGGATGACGCAGTCAAAAGCCTATGCCCGTCCAATCCCGTCAATGCCTGTGATTACAAAAAAAAACAAAAAAACTGGTGAACGAATTTAGAGTACTTGGTACTCTACTATGGAAGAGCACTAGGCCGTCCCGTGGGCCTCACGAACTCCCACACAACGCTGGGCAGGGGGGGGGGGAGAGGGGAGGGGGGATTAGAAAAAGGGGGTAACGATTTGGAGTACCGGGTACTCTACTATGGGAGAGCTTAACGCCGTCCCAAGGAAGAAAGATATCCGTGCATATTTACGAAGTGAACAAATGAAGCAAGTAATGATGCAAGCACTAACCCAAATGATTAATTTATGCTGCGCTGATGGTATCGCTATGAACCTCGCTGCTGGTTCTGCCTGAAATGCAGATTTTTCCTTTCCTTAAAAATACATAGTTCATGTACTGCACAAACCATAGCACTACAATAAATGTCTTGGTATTCGCACTCTACTCTTTAACCTAACGAGTGTATTTCAAGCTAAACTTGGTTTTATTTGGACGAACTGCTGCGGTAAAACCAACGATTAGTCCAACAGGAAGTGAACGCGTGGCAGTGCGCGTCGAGTGCGTGTCGCTCGAGCACAAACAGTGCGCGCAGAGAACTTGCCAGTGGTGGCGACTCTTCTCGAATGTCAGAGGCCAGTGACGGCCTGAAATTATTAACGGCCACGTGGTCTTCTTACCATACCATGGCGAATTTCTGGCGCTCTCCAGCTTAGGTCCTGACCAAGGAGGTTTAACTGATATTTCTGGATTGTAAGCTCCCGCAATGCTTTGCCAGCACTAGTGAAGTCAGCTTTTGCCCTCCATAGATCTCAGAAACATGATATTTTCTGGTGGTGCCCACCTAACTATCATGTGACTGAGGTTGGTGATGGCGCCGTGCAGGTCGGACGCGTTGCAATCGGCTCCAGTGATCTCTTCGCTTCTTAGAGTTATGTGAGGCCGCATTCACCCGAAATTGGGTCGAGGCGGAAGATCACCGGGACGTTGTGGACACAATAATCACACCGATGGGTGGACTATTTGTACATTATTAAGTGACTTTCGTGACGACGACGCTGAGTGTGCAGCTACAGACGCCGTCGTTCGGCCCGGCCGCGCCGTTGTTTGCGTGGTGCACAGGCAACGCGTCTCAAACGGAAAATGACTTGTTCTCGCCACATTAAGAGATGGAAGATTCATAATCGAAGACACCGGGGGAAGCTGAAGAGGATAACAAGGATTCCGGGTGGATTACGGTGACTAAAAGACGATCGGAAGTGAGGAAAGCCAGTAGAGCTGCTGGCGCCGGAACGCCGGCGTCTAAGACGAATGCTCAAGAACCTACGTCCGGCCGTCACAGCTTCAGAGATGTAAAAAAAAAACCTTATAAGGAAAATCAAGATGCCACCACTGCCATGTGAAGAAACTAAGGTCGTCGTGAGGCCGAGAGGTGGTCTGTGTATTAGCAAGTCTGGCGCGTCGGTCGTGGCAGAGGCCATATGGAGTGTGGCGGGGCTCGGTCCGGAAGAGAGAAACACGGACACAATGCGCCCTAATCACCTGCAAAATATTATGGTCGTCAGTACTTCGAACCAAGAGAATGTTAAGTTGTACGTTAACGTTGAAGCTATAACCGTGGCCGGACACTGCCACGAAGTCAGTGCATATATGTTGCTGCTCTGCATGCTGCCCCCTGCAAGGGAGTCACCCATGGGATCCCTCTTAGTGATGATCCAGGAGCCATCGACCGGAAGATTGTCAACGCGAGAAATCCACTGGCCCTTGGAGCAAAAAAAAATCAAGAATACTGGCGTAAACATAGTGCTGTTCGACGGGTACAAGGTTCCCAATCATATTTCCTATGGCGGCACCTTCATCAAGTGCACTTTATACAGGAAGCAACTTGATGTTTGCTATGCCTGCGGCTGACTGGGACACCGCTCTGACGTCTGCCCGACGCCCGACGCTTCAGTCTGCAAGGCTTGCAGACAAGCTGTCCAGCAAGAAGAGGGTCATGTTAGTGAACCAATATGCATTTTGTGGGGCGCAAAGCACCTCACCGCATCCAGGGAATGCCAGCACCGATATCGGATACCATATGTCGTCAGGTGCAGGTGAGGCCTTAGGGCCCACGCTCTTCGAGAGAGGTCTCCATCCATCAATTTCGATGGCTTCCTCGAGCTCAACGAGTGTCATCAGCAGGGCCAGCCCGGACCATCTGCTCCTGGAGGTGATTCAAATCACGAGGGAAATCCAGAACCAGAGGCAGCTGCAGGAGTCGTTCCACGTCCAGAATGCGTCTCGGATCCCGTTCGAGATTCGGGGCCCACTCCATGTACAGGACACGGTTTCAATCCAGGGGTAGCACCAGACCACGTCCAAGCTCTGGTGCCCCTTCCGGATCCGGTCTCGGACCTGGCCAGGGAAAAACTTACGCACCGAGCACCAGACAGGACCCCTAACCCAGGACTGACTGCGGGCACGCACGGGGACTCCAGCTGTCCGGGGCAGTCCACGCCACCGAGGACCAGAGCAGGAGCAAGTCAAACCTAACCTGGGCCGACAGTGTTCCTAGTAATGACGGCGAGCAACCCATGCAATGCGACCCGTCCCCAGAGCATGCTAGAGACGTGGAGATATTACGACTGAAAAGGGAAAACGCCGAGATTAAATATACGTTTATTAAAATGACAAATGAAATGGCGGAGTTTAAAAGAATGCTGAGCGCGATGCACAGCAAAACTAAAGGCGAAACCACCGATACGCCGGTTCCGGCTCCTATTGGTGATGTGGCAACCAAACGCAGATCGGTAGTAAGTAAGCTTAAGAACACGGAATCTCAAGTCGAAGGAGATTAAGCAAACGCTGATTACAATTACAGAGAACATTAAGATGATGGCAGGGAGTGTAGCTAGCCTCACGGAGAGTGTTAGGCAGATGCAGGCTGCACTCAGTGACCCAGTAGAGGAGCTTAGGGCAATGAACGAGCGCATCATTGCGCTAGAAATTCACGCCAAACTGCCTCAATCTGTGCCACAGGGTGCATCGCCTGGCAACGTGGAAATGGCCATTCCCGTACACGTCGAGATCCGAGGAGCTAATTATGAAGATGAACAGATTTTTCGAGCCACACTGACCCCACAGGGCGGAGATCAAAGTAGAATCCATAATAGATAACGATAAAGACACTGTCTGTATTTGGCAATGAAACTGCAGGGGGTACGCTGGTAAAAGAGCACTCCTGCAGCAGTACTTTAGAACAATAACTAAGAAACCTCAAATTATAGCACTTCAAGAGACCTTAGCCTCTGCAGCGTTCCTTTCTGGTTACTGGGCAGTCCCTGGCTAGTCAGGAGGACGAGGTGTCTGCACACTTATAAGTAAATAGCTGACGCACGTCGACCACAACTTACAGATGGCCAGATGCAATATCGAATATGTAATGGTAGAGATCCTACTTCACACACCACGGCGCAATCAGCGTAAAAACAGTGTTTTTGTTTTGAATGTCTACAGTAACCCCAGGCACAGGCGCCAGCAGTTCAAGACGTTGCTCGAACAGAGAGAGAGAGAGAGAGAAAGAGAGCAGTTGAATTAGCCGGGCGTCGGCCCCTTGTCATAGTCGGTGACTTCAATGCCCCACATGGCTTATGGAGATACGTGTATGAGACGAGAAAAGGTCGCGACCTCTGGCAGGACGCCACCGAACTAGACCTTACCTTAATCACTGATAAGGCTTTTTCTACGCGGATAGGCAACTCTGTGACCAGAGACACTGACGCTAGACCTCGCCTTCATCAAGAATGTTGAAAAGACTACATGGGCCAACACCGCCATAGATTTTGGCAGCGACCACTACGTTCTGCAAACTTCTATTATAGTGGACCGTAGCAGAGTCCGAGAGTTCACGGCGGTTGACTGTGGTCTTTTTCGCAGTATTCGCGGTACAAGGGCCAGTGCTCCTGACAATTTCTAGGAATGGTGCGAGGGCATCCGCAGAGATACCACCACTGCCACCAAGAAGATAACGACAGTTTTAAATGTGGAGAAGATGGACAGTAGGCTTGCCCACCTGCTCGAAGCCAAGACAGCTCTATTTTCTCAATGGAAGAAGCAGAGGCACAATTGTAGGCTGCGGCGAAGAATATCAAAGTTAAACAAAGAAATCGAACAACATTGTGACACACTGTGCAAACAGCAGTGGGACGAGTTGTGTGAGTTCGTTGATAGTCAAATCAGAAATGGCAAGTCCTGGCACCTTCTGAAGCACCTCCTGGACGAGCACAGCACTAGAGCCAACCAGAGAGCCGGTGTCACGAAGCCATCAAAGAACAGGGGGTTGACGAACTCGTTACCCGATTAGTTTTCAAGTACCTGCCGGTCGAACGAGAGGACGAAGACGGCGTGTTCCCAGAGTATGGCGGTCCTCCTCTACCTGAACTAGACGAAGACTTTTCAGAGACTGAAATCAGGAGAGTGATACAAATGCTCAATTGCAAGTCAGCACCAGGGCCAGACGGGATCACGAACACAGCCCTCAGAAACCTCGACGACGCATCCATAGAACGTCTAACTGGTTTCATCAATGAAGCATGGAAAACGGGAAGGGTTCCTGAGGATTGGAAGAGCTGACACCATACTGATTCCCAAGCCAGGAAAGTCTCCTAGCGTTGAGAATCTTCGCCCCATTTCTCTCACGTCGTGTGTGAGCAAGGTGGCAGAGCACGCAATTCTCAACAGACTTAACGATTACCTGGAGGGAAATGAGATTTATACGCACAGTATGATTGGGTTTCGTACCGGCCTTTCAACGCAGGATGCAGTGCTGCTCATTAAACACCAAGTCTTTGATGGATACTCTATAGATACAAAGGCTATTCTTGGCGTAGACCTAGAAAAAGCCTTTGACAACATCAAGCACGAATTCATCTTGGAGCCTGTGGCGAAGCTCGAGCTTGGTCCCAGGCTGTACAACTACATCAAGTCCTCCTTGTCTGGAAGAAAAGCAAGGCTGCGCATCGGGAACTTCTCTCTAACGACGTACCCCTCGTACATCGAATAACGCCCCAGGGGTCTGTGATTTCTCCGGTGCTGTTCAATCTCTGCATGATCGGACTGTCGAAAAGACCGGCTAGCGTGGACGGCATCAAGCATACCATCTACACCGACGACATCACAATCTGGTGCGTTGGCGGCAGCGAAGGCCGAGTGCAAGATGCCCTTCAAGAAGCAGTCGCCGAGGCGGAATCGTACTTGCGCCAAACGGAACTCAGATGCTCACCCGCCAAGTAGGAGCTCCTGCTCTAAAGAAAAGAATGAGGTGGCCGACCTAAGGGATGGAAAACCGTCGAAGAAAGCGATATACACATTTACATGAGTGATGGCGAGAAAATCCCGAGGGTAGACACCATCCGGATCCTCGGCATGTTTATTGAAGCGAAGGTTGGCAACGGTACTGCTCTGCGGAAGATTGTCGCCAAGACTCGACAACGCTTTTCGACTCGTCAAAAGAGTCTTCGGGAGACATAGAGGCCTTAAGGAAGACAATTTGTTAAGGCTCATCGATGCGTTTGTGCTTCTGCCACTTTACCTACACCGTTGCCGTGCACAACTGGCTTAGGTCCGATTTGGACAAGCTCGACATGATTATCAGAAAGATCGTCAAGGAAGCACTGGGGCTTCCCGTACGCACACACCGAGAACTTGCTCGCGCTTGGTGTGCACAACTCTGCTGCCGAGATAGCGGAAGCGCAGCAATGCTCGCAGCTGGCTCGCTTGTCCACTACGACGGCTGGTCGGTGCATACTTGGCGAGTTTTAACCCAATGGAGCTGGAAACAAATAACGTGTGTATATCAAAACATATACAGGAAAACGTCATTGTTGCCCCAATGCCCCGCAACACTCACCCTGTACACAATGAGGGACGTCGTCGGGCAAGGGCGACGGCTCAACTGAAGCAACTGGTAAAAGGTGGCATAAATGCAAGTTTTGTTGACGCTGCAGCATATCGAGACGGCAAAAAGTTCGCAGCGGTGGTCATGGACCAGACGGGCTTGACTACGAACTGCGCCACGGTACGCACAACGAATCCCCAGGTGGCCGAACAAGCGGCCATCGCACTCGTTCTGGTAAATGGTCGGTGCGAAGAGGTGTACAGCGACTCCAAATCCGCAGTCAGAGCCTTTCGAAAGGGCCGCATATCAACACAGTCAGCCAGGATCTTGAACGGCTCCACCAGCGATATGATTGTCCCTCACACCATACATTGGTTCCCCGCGCATATCGGCTCCGTAAACGGCGTTGCACTGAACCCGAACGAGTCGGCCCACACAGCAGCGCGCGCACTCATTGACCGCGCTGCTCTCGACCTGGGCGACGGCTCCAGTGCCGACAATGTGGGACATAAAGACACACCTACTACACACAACGAGATTATCAAGTATTACTACATGGCGAGGCGGGCATTCCCAATGCCACATTCAAAACTCAATAGAGCACAGGCCGTCTCGTTGCGCTTACTTCAAACCCATTCGTACCCGTCGTTAGCATACCTAAATGCAATTTGTCCTCACAAATCCCCCGATGCCGCCTGCGCCGCTTGTGGGCAGACCGCTACGTTAGCACACATGCTCTGGGAGTGCGGGTCGCTTGGACCGACTTATAGCAAACCCGAGTGGGATGCGCTTCTGCACAGCCCAGAACTTCAGGACCAAATCCTGGCCATCCAGTGTGCCCGCGACAGGGCCGTCAGGCTAGACCTGCCGGTCCCCACGTGGGAGTAGCCGGGTGACGCGTGGCAACCTTAGAGTCTGCACTGGGCCATAATAAATTGTTCTCACTCACTCAACTATCATGTGACTTTGATTTGTACGTTTGAAGGCTACGTTAATTATAAATTAAAAGACAGTTGTTTCCGAAGAAATAATCCACGGAGACTAGTATCGCGGACTTACTATCCAAAAAATTTCCCTTGACTTTGAGGCTCACAAAAAAAAAAAAAAACTAGTAACACGAGGATGCACTTTGAGCACTATCCGACCCTAAAAGGTTATCATGGTAAACTCGTTGGGCGTGCGAGGAAAACGCATCTTCAAAATCGCCGAGCGCCAACAGTTCACCATGTCCCTACTAAGATGGCTGCCGTGGCCGCCATCTTACGGTTGGCACGGCTTCACTTGTAGGCCAGAATTTCTACTCCAGCAATTTTTTTTAAACCCCATTGGTCTTGACCGTCAGGACCAATGAAGTTTAAGCTCGGCGTTGTTCCAACAAAAATGTGCGACACAATTAGGTGGATTTTTCTTCCCTTCAGGCCAGTCTTCAGTGCGCCCGTCCTTTAACTCGCGTGTGTCTCATCACTTCGTCTAGATTCAGAAGGTGCGGGCCCGTCATCAAGCGACATCACAACAAAACGTAAGTCAGCGAACTACTTCACCTCCGTGAGGCGGCGTTGTTTAGACTGCAAGTTTATCCTGCTTTTGTTGCTCTAGGTGCTTCTCCAAAGTTTACATGCACATTTTGGTGTGTTAGAAAAAGGACGACGAAGTGTCTCTTCATAGAACGCTTCTGCTTTCGGCTCCGAGCATTGATATCAAGTTTTTCGCTTTCTACGGGAGACGCTGCTCCCTGCCCCAAGGCGACGGACGCGGAGTCATCCACTGGTCCGCCCAGCCAGAGGTATGCTATGGCGAGCTCCTCGGTAAATCAGCGCGCCTGGCCCAGAACCAGTGAGGCCAACGGTGATAGTCACTGCATCATGGCTGTGGACGTGGAGCCTTCTGCGGCTCTGTCCGACCATAGACCACCTTTGGCAAGCTCGTCGCGGAACGAAGCACCTGTTCGAGCACCAGCGAGGACACGGAACTGTACTCGGCCACTGGCGACGACTCGTCGGATGACGACTTCGAGACCGTAAGAAGCAGGAAGGCCAAAAGAAGAAGTATCAAGTCATCTTCACCAGCAGGGACATTAACGTCTCAGTCAAAAGGGGAATGCTGGCCGCACACCATCCTCTTCATGCCCGAGGACTCCACCATCAGCCTTCGAGCAGTAAACAGGCAAGCTCTCTCTATGTACTTGAGGGGGTAGCACCAAACGACATTAAGGATATCCGGGTGAACACGCGGAAGAATATTCTAGCTGTGGACACAATGACTGCCAGCGCCATAGACAAGCTTCGCAGAGTATCAGATTTGGGAGGCATCAAAGTACGACCGGTTATTCCAATGGACAGTGCCTGCACGGCGGGAGTAATCTACGACATTGATTTGGCCATAGCAAACTCGGACCTCCCAACTCTCATAAAACCAGCGAACGAAGGAGTTCTCATCGCGAATGTACTTCGCCTCGGAAACACCCGATGTGTAAAGATAATGTTCAAAGGAGATTCCATTCCGTCGCATGTCAAAGTGGGACACTTCCGACATCCTGTTCGACCATTTGTCCCTAAACCACTCCAGTGCCATAACTGCATGAAAATTGGTCACATCAAGAGTGCATGTACAAACACCACAGTATGCCCCCGATGCGCTGAGCCGCACACTGCAGACGCATGTCGGGCAACAAGTCTGAAGTGCAGAAACTGTAATGGTCCGCATGATGCTGCATCCAAGGAATGCCCTCGGATTAAGAAGGAAATCGCCATTATCAAACAAATGGTTAGGGACAATTCAACCCACAGAGAGGCTGCTGAAAGGGTACGGCGGCGACGTAGTCGCCGACGGAGGCGTGTAGGACAGAGTGTTGCGCATAACCCATTTCCTCCGAGCACGAGTGAAGTAGTAAGCACGAAGCGAAATGAAGTGGAGAAGCTCACAGCTGCGGATGAGTGGCCTACGCTTCCGCGTTCACAGCCTGCAAAGGAGCCTCCTGCGAGGCCTCGCC
Source organism: Rhipicephalus microplus (assembly GCF_013339725.1). Classification (NCBI taxonomy): domain Eukaryota; kingdom Metazoa; phylum Arthropoda; class Arachnida; order Ixodida; family Ixodidae; genus Rhipicephalus; species Rhipicephalus microplus. The sequence continues at coordinate 79,632,632 of NC_051175.1, read as the reverse complement.
ACCCTACACCTTCCACCGAGTCTACTTCCGTTGAGGATGTGTCAAGGGTCGATCGACAGATCATCCCGATGTTACGATCCCTCGTCGCTGTCATGGCAGACATACTAAGAAGCCTGGGAACTCCAACCGCTCGAAGCGGGTTACAGGTGTTGGACGCGCTGAGCCCAGTCCTCGCCTCCCTCGCGTAGAGTCATGGCAGGAGATCAACAATCGTTCCGCAAAGACGTCAGAGAAGCATCAGTCATCCAGTGGAACGCAAGAGGACTTAGATCACGGATTTCCGATTTTCGTCAGTACGTGTTTTCTAACCGTTTCCCAATCATCGTAATATGTGAACCGAAATTATCAAACCCGATCAGGCTATCTGGCTACGAATCAATCCCATCCAAAACCCGAAACGAAAGCAGCAAGGTCATTGTGTATATTCGTCGGGAGCTTACCTACATCATTCAACCTGTGTCGCCTCATGATGAGAACCAATATGTTTGCCTGACTGTGAAGCAGAAAACCCTCACCTTCACATTAATAGGTGTCTACTTATCTCCCGCAGCCCGTTTTGATTGCCAAAGACTGGATGACATTCTTTCGAGCGTCCCAGATCCGTGGATAATTATAGGGGACTTCAACGCCCACCACCCAATCTGGGGAAGTTCAAAAGTCAATACCACGGGCCGGAGGCTGGCTTCATTTGTATCGACTCATGAACTGTCACTACTTAATGATGGGAGCCCTACATTTCTGCGAGGATCAACGTACAGCAGCTGTTTGGACTTGACGTTCGTGTCACGTCGCTTCGCCACAAGCGTTAAGTGGTTTTTAGACATCGAGACACATGGTAGCGATCACATCCCCAGTTATCTCACCATCGAAGGCTTTGCTAGCGACAACCCGCTGAAAACCGTACGGAGGATCGATCTTTCAGCATTCACAACCAACATTGAACACGCTTGTGAAAAAGGCTTAACCTCTGGCATTGAGCAAGCGATCAAACAAGCAGCGCAGAGTGCGATGCGCACGCTGGCATATTCTTCAAGGCCCTCAGAAACGGACATGGAGTTAGAGCGACTCCGTGCGACTCGTCGGCGTGCGGAGCGTAGATATCGACGCACAAAATCCATTCAAGATCTACGGATGGCCAGGAGCATGCAAAAGAAGATCCAGCGTCGTATAGACAAACTGGAGTTTCAACGGTGGGCGAAATTTTGCGCGAGTCTAGACCCTCGCAAACCGCTTTCTCAAATATGGCGAACCGTGCGAGGCCTACGCACATTTCCCCAACAACGTTTTCCGTTTAAAGCCTTGGCCCTTTTCCAAAATAGAAGGGATATCGAGGTAGCGGAAGATTTTTGTAGGAAGATTGCGGGCCCGCCAAATTGCACAGAAGCCCTTACTGCTGATTACACGCCACATTCACTTGACCCGCACCTGGACCTACCTTTTTCAATGGAAGAACTGAATGTGGCTCTTGCTTCATGCAATCGATCGTCATCTCCTGGGCCGGATGGCATATCATACCGCCTATTATACAATCTCGGTGATCGAGCACGAAGTGCTTTGCTGGAAGTATTCAATGAGTCTTGGAGAGATGGAACGGTCCCCAGAGAGTGGAAAACAAGCCGGTTGGTTGCACTTCTCAAACCTGGAAAATCGCCTCTAGAGCTGACATCATACCGCCCAATAGCGCTGGCTAGTTGCGTAGGGAAGCTGATGGAGCGAATGATCCTTGCCAGACTCGAGTGGTTCCTAGAACGCCATAGAATATATCCAGACGCCATGGCCGGTTTTCGTCGTCTTCGGAGCTCCATTGACAATGTCATTGACCTGGTGACCTACGTACAACACCAGAAAATGAGCAGACGGTTATCTGTCGCACTATTTTTAGATGTCAAAGGAGCATATGACAATGTTTCTCACGAAGCCATACTTGACGCCCTCGAGTCAGTTGGTTTGGGTGGGCGAGTGTACCGCTGGATTCAATGCTACCTACATATGAGATCATTGTTTATGCAAACTGATGATGGGCCGACTTCTGAACATTATACACACCGTGGTGTTCCTCAAGGTGGTGTATTGAGCCCCACACTGTTCAACCTGGTTCTGATCGGTCTCGTTGAACGCATACCAGATTCCGTGCAGATATCTCTCTATGCAGATGATATTTGTGCCTGGACATCAGGTGTAACACGTCCTCAGGTACGTGCGAGACTCCAGAAAGCAGCGAATTCAATATCGGCGTACCTTAGAGAACAAGGCCTCGAGATTTCTCCTGAGAAATCGGCGCTGGTCGCGTTCACGCGGAAGGCAATGACGTCATATCCCATCGCCATCGATGGACACAGTGTCTGCTACGCCAGGACCCACAGGTTTTTGGGGGTCACGATCGATCGAAATCTCTGCTGGAGTCCCCATGTGGCCACTCTAAAGAAGCGCCTAACGGCCATCGCACAACTTTTCAAGTTCCTCGGAGGCAAAACGGGGGGCACATCAGTACACGCGATGTTGCATTTGTACAAAACGCTGTTTCTGGGGTACCTGCGGTATAGCTTGCCGGTTCTGACGAACGCTTGCAAAAGCAGTATACGCACAATAGAAAACGCCCAGGGCCAGGCACTCAGAGTTTGTCTTAGATTACCACGCTGTACATCAACAGCGGAAACCATCGCAATCGCCAAAGATCATCCGGCCACAGTGCACATTACTTTGGAGGTGCTTAGAGCTCATATTAGACACCTTGCTCGCGCCCCTGCCCACCACCTAGCTTCGCTTCCAGAAGATCGACCGAGTGCCTCCTTCTGTAAGAGAGTATTGACTTTCCGTGAGTGCCTTCCAACAGTCTACACACCTCCGGAACGGATACTAACACCTCCTTGGTGCTTGGACCGACCAAAACTGCGCTTGACAGTGCCAGGGATTCGCAAGAAGGCGGAGCTCTCGGCGCCAGCTTTAAAGCAGATGATTCTACTCATGCTACACGAAGAATACAAAGATCATGTCAAACTTTACACGGATGGCTCGACAACTGTTGGAGGATCTGCAGGAGCTGTGATCTTCCCAGCAAGAGCCGAAACCATCCAGTTCAGAACGTCACACAAGACGACATCGACAGCCGTGGAGCTCGCGGCACTCCGCAGCGCACTCCGCAGGATTGACCAAGAGACACCACAAAAATGGAGCATTTTTACTGATTCGAAACCAGCTCTTCAATGTCTACACAATGCACTACGTCGTGGACCTCAAGATCAATTGGCACTCGAAATACGACAACTGTACCATCACCTAATAGACGAAGGACATGACATATCTTTTCAGTGGTTACCAGGCCATTGCGGCATCATCGGTAACGAGCATGCCGACAATGCAGCTAAGAATGCTCACGAAAATGGAGTGATGGAACCTATTCCACTATCAAGAAGCGACGCAGCAGCAAAGATTAATACGCTTGCGCAGGATGTCGCAAGGTCTATGCGGAATACGCCCGGTTTTCTCCACACCCGTCTTCACCGCCTGGACCCATGCCTACGACTTACTATTCCATCTGGCCTACCCCGATCCGAGACGACCCTTCTCTGCCGTATGTGGCTTGGGGTGTCTTTCACGAACGCTTTTGCCTGCCGCATCGGAATGAGAGACAACGCTACATGCGACCATTGCGACAATGACGAAACAATTGAACATATTTTATGTCAGTGCCCCCAGTACAGCTCTCAGCGACAGTCCCTCTCAGCAGTGTTTGCTCGCCTCGACGACCAGCCATTTTCTGAGCAGTCAATCTTGGAATGTCGGAAAGATCGAACTTCACGCCAGAAAGCAACGAAGGCGCTGATGAAGTTTCTGCGAGCGACCCGCCTCGTTGAACGATTGTGACACTACTGTGTGCGAGTGTGTGTATGTGTGTTTGTGCTTCTCTTCCTCCCTTTCCCCTTACCCTTTCCCCAGTGCAGGGTAGCAAACCGGATATGTTTTCTGGTTAACCTCCCTGCCTTTCCGCATTAAATTTTCTCTCTCTCTTTTTTTTTGGTGTGTTATTTGTAAACGCTAACGTGTAGCGCAACCGTCAGTGGGAACCGGTGTTGTGTTCGTTACCGAAAAAAAGCAACTAAAAACGTTGCTCGTCACTCCAACAAAAAAGCAACGTGTTACCACGTACGTTACCTAAAAAAAGAAAATGCAATGTGTTACCGTTATCGAAAAAAAGTAACGGACGTTACCTCTACCGTTACTACACAATCATAAACTTTAAATGATGAGTCTTTGTTACAGGAACTCACAATAACAATTTTTTACATATCAAATTTATGTGCACATAACACTTCTAGCCCCCCCCCCCAAAAAAAAAAGGATTACAGCCAATATGCTCATTTGGCGAGTATTATTTGTACAAATGTACCGGACCTTAGCAATGTTATAAGTGATGGCTTGTGACTCTGTGGCACACGGTGAAGCCATTTTTCTAAATGCGACATTATATACGCAATATCAAATTCAATCATTCACGCTTGCCACAACGAAAACATCACTCAACTCTAAAAAAAAAATTGCATTCATCGGCTTTTTCCCAGTCCGAACATTCCCTCCTGTGCAGGTCGGCGAAATCGAAACTGGTGGTCCTTGGCTTCGGAAGTTGTCCGCCGCGCGCTTGTAGGCAATGGCGGCGAATGCCTTCATTGGTGCTTTCTTTTTTTTGAGGAGAGGTTGGGGAGGGGGGGGGGGGCATCAGTTGCACGATGCGAACCACATGTCTCTTGGTCCACTCATGTCGTCTGGTTTGGGCCATCAAAACTCATGGCACGTGCCTCATCAGTGTCATCACCTACATAGAAAAGAGCTGTTCTGACGGCATACTGAAAAAAAGGCTTTATGGTTTAGTCCCGGAAAAAAAATATTTGTGCATAGACATTTCTCGTTCACCCGGGCCTGTATAATTACCGCAAAAATTTGCGAGTATTCGTGTGAGCATGTTCAGGAACAGCCTCACCGGCTGGCCGACGAAGTCGAAACTTGTTTTACCTACAAGGTTTGATAAGTCTTATCAACATTGTAGCATCTATTTTGTAGCAAATATATGAAGGTCACGCATATTTAGACATTTTACAAAATTAGTTTTCTTTCGCGCTACAAGTTTCAAACAATGTTCCTTCACTGTTTCTTGTGCATTTATTTCGCGCACAAGATGTCTTCTCTGTAACGGTAATATTTCCATGTTACATCATTTCAAACTTTCCAGAACGACTGGTGAAGAAATTTGACCCTTCGTGTTGAACCTGTTCGATATTTTTTGCCTCGTAAATTATGCAGGTAAAAGGTAAACAGTTCCCGTAACAGTTCGTTTTAGTCGACTGCATCATCTTCAGAAAACCTGAGACAGTTTACTGAATATTTATAGACTGTACTGATGCAGTCTTGCTATGGGACGTCCTTCAAGAGACCTTGAAGAAAGAAGTGCTAGTCACGCAGTATGGCACCGGTTTTCTGCCTGTCATAAACGTAGGAGATCTGCTCTAGATAATGTTCAAAGCATTGGTTTTTGTTTAGAACACGGATGGCAGTGCGAAGCGTAGACATAAATCCCCGACCCGCTCGAGTACTTCATTGAAAGTATACAATATTTGATGACTGCACGCGATGTACAAGATAAGCCAGAGTGGTTTTCATGCTTGGATGAATTGATTGGCATAAAGCATCTGCCTTTTTAAACCCAGCGTGTTGGAAGATGTGATATCACTTTTACCCGTGACATTGTACTACATTATTATTATTGATTTGTACAATGTATGCAGAGCAGGCAATAAAAAAAACACCATAGCTTAGTGGTAGATAATCGGAGGCGTTATTCAAAGGTCGCAGGTAAGGCTCCTGCCGGTGCCAAGTTATCTTTTTGTCCACTTTTATTTTTCACATTTACGTAAAAATTACTTCTTACAACATCCCCTATACTTCCCCTGGCATTACCGTCTGTTAGTTTTCATTAATCTAGTGCCTAATAAAGGGAACGAGTTTTTAAGTTTGCACTTTCCATCAATTCAAAACGGTGTACAGTTATGTACAAAACGTATCGGTCATAAATGGTATGTCCTGTTCAATTGTGAATTTCGTTTTGCTTTCAATATTACGGCTTTTTAGTATCGTATCTAGCCTGACGTAGGCAATAACAAGGTCTCTGCACGTTGCCCTAGTTGTTTCCAGTCATGCAAAATGCTTCGTTTCATCTACTGCACAAGGCAGTCGTTGTCCGTGATCATCGTCTGCATCATCATCTTCGTCATCGTCATGGCGTAAAGTGGGTGCCTTGCATGTACTGTACCATGGTGGTTGAGCGAGAATGTGTGTTCCGAAACGCGCTTGATCTTTCATTATCATGAGCCTCATCGTCATCGTCAGCCGTTCGCCAACCGTTCTTGGAATGACAGCGTGGACGCCGGTCAGATCTCGAGCCGCATATAACTTGGCGAGCTCTGCGAGCAGCCGCCGCTCGACAAGAGCAGCATGCCAAGCGACAACAACCGGTGCCTCTCCAGACGATAGCATTGGGAGCTGCTGCAGAACTTAAGTGGCCATAACAGAAGCCTTGTGTCGTTAAAACTCAGACCGCCGCGGCTCGTCGGACCAGGCAAGCCAATCTTGAACGTCGCGCAAAGCAAGCGCTAAGAACGCCTACATTGCCAAACTAATCCGGCCGCGGCGGATGAAAGGTTACCTCTCTTGTGCGCAGCTACGCAACCATAGCAAAACAGCGTCAAATCGTCATTATTACACATTACCGTATATACACAACATAGCGTTAAAGCCTCGTGATACCATAATACCCGCATGACGTTAACAACAGTCTTAGCACCAATGACAATGGCAAATAAACAATAGCGGCATTACGGAAATCACCAGGTGCCCGTACTATACTCTTTTCTTCTGGTTTCACAGTAGCGGAGCTCAGGACCTTTACTAGGGGGGGGGGGGGGGGTTGAGGGACTTCTTTCCCCTCCCCTAAAAAGTTTTGAATACTTTAACAATTTAGAGTGGTACAAAAGCCTTTACACTGCAGTTCTGAAAGCTTGCCGTTCGACACCAGAACAATTTTGTTGCACTGTTTATTATTTGTTCTAGATAAACTCGAGGTCAGGAATTTTTGTGAGGGCAGGGGGGGGGGGGGCGGCAGAAGCCTGGGAATCATTGCGTTTCGTTTGGACGGTTTTCTCTTCATGAAGCAAAGGTGGGGCAAGATAACAAATTCTGGGAGGGGGGGGGGTTGTCTTATCTCTTGCATTTTCTTCCCTGGCACCCGGTGACCTTACCAACGACGCGCACTGAAAGCACTGACCACATTTGCACACCATCAACTTGCAATACACGACATCGCACCGTAATCGACATCGCCCAATCCGCGCATGCAAATGAGCACCGCCCGCGCGGTCTCTTATCTCTCAGTGAACGGATCATCACGGAGCCACTGATGGCGACAGCTTATACGCATTCACTGACCCGCGCGCTATCTCTCCGTACGCACGCACGCCATCAATGGCGTGTAGGAACTCGCGTCAATTGCTTCCTGCAAGATAAGAAAAAGAATGCGACGGTGTTTACGAGCAGGTTTCGACGGCGACTTCTTTAGGTTGCAGAAGCAGACCTGTCCTCATTGATATTGACGCAAACGCTGAAAGCACCGCGAAGCTATTTCTTGAAAGAAGGAAAGAAAGAAAGAAGGAAAGTAAACAAAGAAAGAAAGCAGGAAAGATGCGTCCGCCGTGAAGGCAAAGTAAACCATCCTCCGCGTAAATTTTTCTCCCTTTTACCTTTCCTAAGACTGGCACCTGGGTTTTTTTTTCTGTTTGTTTTAAGTATTTCCGATACGGCGTCTTTACGGGAGTATTGGAGGGACTTCATTGCGATTTCAGCGCGCAGTTCCACAACGAATGAGTATTAGCGCATGAATGTAAGCCGTCTCCAACGCGTGCCCACGGGGAGGATACATATACGTCAAGACGGTGTAAGAGAAAAGAAATTCTTACACCACGTACGTAAGTGTAAGCTCCAGAGACGTTACTAAAACACATGCATTTAAATCAGCAAATTAGTACGGACACGTAAAATGTCCGAATAAACAAAAATTACAGGAGCCATTTCCCTACCGGGAAAATGGGGTCAAGTGAGGCTTGGCATGTACATGTCGTCAGCAATCTTAACACAGCCGCTGGCGTTGACTAGTTAGACCGATCACAGTCGCGAAGCACTGGGAACTGTTGCCGAGGTAATGTCTCGGTATGCTTTGATAGTGTGTCGACATACGTGAGTTACACCTCGGTAACACAACTCAAAGCTGCGCGGCTCTAGTGTGCATCAAACCGTTTCAAGACATGCTGTGGAGTGTTCGTGATAACCTTGCTGATCTCTGTGCGTGCCTGATGTATTGCTTTTTGCCACAATTCCCAAGGTTCCCTCCGAACTTCTCCCTTCATTCACGCCGGGAGTCGAACCTTCAACCACGCGGTTAAAAGAGCAACACTTCAGTTGCTACGGGCCACAACGACTGCCATGCGTTTTTATCCAGACAACAGCGAAATGTGGTAACGTAAAACACATCACCTCGATAAAGGGAGAAGATTGCCCAATCAGGTACCCTGCGCCCGTGATATCGAACTCACAGAAAACTTCGCCTTCAGAACATCAAGTTATCCATTTAGTTAATAATGTAACATACTAATACACTAACATGAGTACTGAAGCATCTGCCCTAGCCGACTCAAAGGCGAAATTAATCATTTTTTATTTCTTCTTCTTTCAAGTCGATGCGTATAGAGCCTGCCGCGCACACCTCCGAAAGCTTTCCACAAACAAACGTCGTTTTGCAATGGCTCCAGAGTGAGAGGTACGGTATTCCGCTGGAGGCAGAAATGTTGTAGGCCCGTGTGCTCAGATTTGGGTGCACGTTGAAGAACCCCAGGTGGTCGAAATTTCCGGAGCCCTCCACTGCGGCGTCTCTCATAATCTTATGGTGGTTTTGGGACGTTAAACCCCACATATCAATCAATGGATGGGAGTTACGGTAAGTTTTCTACACCTCAACCTGTTTCACCCTGCCTTCGCGAACGGCTCAACTTTGAACGAGGAATGGTATAATGTGACGAGGTCACCCGGTCACGGCACAGTGACCTCATGATGACCTAACTTTAGCGATCTATGACGTCATATAGTGACGAGATCACGTGATGATTATTTTTTTTTCGTCACTTGTGTTGATGCTGGCAACGTGAAAGGATGGCGCGTGATGCGAGTCAGTTTTAGCGGTCAGTTTTAGCAGTTTGTCCTATTAATATATTTAATTACCGAACGATTGATAATTTATAGATTACAGACATTTGGTCATACCCTCCAATTTACAGGAATACCTAACTGGGTACTACTCTTTCTAATTTTATAACGCGTACTGTAGTGAAATCCTAGCTCTGAGATCCACATTACTCGTTTGGCCATTTTCTGCTCCGTACAAGAGATGGCGCTATGCATAAACGTGCGCAGGGTTACCCTTTACGGGTTTGACGGTTCATCGCAGTGACCCCAATTCCCATTAACTTCATGTATAATGAAAACTTTCACCACCCCTCCCTCCTCCCTTTAGGTGAGTAGCCCCTCGCCGTCTCTCGCTATCCGCTGCGCATCAGCTGACTGCTGGTAGAGCGCGCTGGCACGCAGTTTGGCATAGTGTGGCCACAGCTAGCCAGCTCGGTTCTACCTTTGGGGCACCTGTACCTTACAGAAGAAGAAACTCGCGTCCTTTTGAAACGGTGTCGCTGACTTGTCAGATTGCAATGACCCAGACTGTATCGAGAACTCCGCACAAGGTTCGGACAAATCCGACGCAGAGAGCAGCAGCTCTGACGACCGTGTTGGCGAAGTGAGGAAGCTAACAACGATTTGTTGCTTGCAAAGTACTAAGACGTACGAAAATGTATACCTTTACTTCTTTACCTTGTGCATTTTTCATTCAGAATACATATCCAGATAACTTCAATTCAACTGCGCAATTCGTTTTATGAAGAATTTTTTTCTTCTATTTCAGGTTCACCAGAGCGAAATTCAGTGAAGGCGGAGCTGATAACAGCGCGGAAGAAGCAACACTGCCTTGCATGGAGTTCTTAGCGTACTTTCCACCATAGGCACGCACACTAGGGGGCAGTGTGGCGGTCGCCCACTCCTGAGTGGAGGGGGGTGGGTGCCAAATCTGCTCCATACATTAACTAAGGGGGGAGCTGCCCCCATTGTCACGTAAGAGGCGTTGCTATATCCATCCCAAACATTGACTTAATAGGACGGGGAAGCTGCAACAAACCTCCGGAACCCTCCCATCCTGAAAGGGTGCTCGGCGCACGCTTATGATTCCCACGATGTTTCTGAAACGAATGGGCTGCTCAATCTAATCTGTATTCTGTTCAAGAAAGAGGATGTAGATCCGGTAAGATGAATGCGAATGAGATGAGGGACTCCGCAGGCATTTGTATTTCAATGGGCGTTCCGAAAATTCCGCGAGGGAGTATTTTGTGGCCGCGCCAAATAAGTGTGGAGGTAATCGCGAATGCAGATGCAGCGCGATAGGTATTTCGATCTTAGATGCAACCTGCACTTCCTTGATTCCGACAGGCTGCCTGTAATAAAGAAAGGAAACAGGCCAGTTGGTTCATGAATCCAATTGTTGAGTTCCCAGGAAAGCATGCCTGTAGATATTCTCTTCAGAATAACTCCGTGTGAACGAGCAGATGGTTCTTTCACTGGCAGGTGTCCAATGCCGGAATGTGTCGCAAGTAAACTGAAACCCTGTCGCGCTTGAGAATTCTCTGCTGGTGACGTCTGATGGCTTAGTTTGAACATTGCAGTAGACGTCAGGAAAAGATGTATCCCTGGTGAGGACTTGCAGGAAGTTGATCTTGCGGAGTTATTGTACATAGGGAGACTGAAACGGCGAATCCACAAGGAATAGGCTTGAATAAACTAGCGGGTTTGTTGTACTCGAAAAACATCTTTAGGGACGAAGCTTCTAATGACCTAGCCTTTTTGTTCCGTTGCGGTCGCGGTACAGAAACAAAAGAATGGTTTTACAAAAGGCTTCAAAGAATGCATGGGCTTATTGGAAGGTTAGGGATCACTGGTGCCGGCGACAATAACCGATCGAGAAAGATATTGGTGAGTTGAAATCTACTAAAATGTGCCTAGACGTTGAAGCTTCACTAGGAGGCGTGTAACACAAAGGCACAAGTCGAGCACTATATGTCCCAACAAATTACCCATTTTAAACTGGTAATTTCCCACCGGCAAGATAGCGAATTCTTGAGCTCACTTTCGGGACATGTCCTCCACTACAGCAATTTTCTAAGTCTTACTTTGATTACCCAAGATGAAATAAATTTACATTTTTGTAGAAACGTTTTTGTCACTCAATTTCCGTTATACAGGGCTAAGCTCGGGTAAAGTATGGTTACTCATGGACAAAATACTCATAGCTGCGCCCACTCTTTATGATTCACTTCGTGGAGACGCGCCGATTTTCTCATGTGTAGGGCCGATCATGGCCAACCGCGTTAATGTCGAAGCGCCAGGAATGCCCAACGAAAGGTCTAAAAAACGTGGAGGGTCGTACTGTAGAGAAGGTACGCAGGGACGACAGCTTTGTCTGGTCGAATGGAAAAACAACAAGCCGGTCGTTTTGTTACCCGCCGCATTTGAAATTGACACATGAAGACACTTCCAAAGGTGGGTAAATACAGAAGAGAAGATAACTGAACTCGCTCATATTGGCATTGTCATGCAATACAAGGAACACTGGGGTGACGTTGACCTGATGGACCACAAGGTGGCTCACTGAAGGAGCTAAGCACGCAGTAGGAAGTTAACTTTGCGCTTTCTTACCCGTTTCATGGACATATGACTTGCTGCAATCATAAAGTTTCCTATAAGTACACTAGAGGGACCTCTGGCGCTAGTGTCTATGGGAGCTGCAACGCATAGCGCCTCAGCGAGCTTGGGAATTAAGGGTAGCACACTGATTGGCCTAGTCTTCGTACTTTACGTTGATTTTGGCTTCGTGTGGCTTGAAGCTGCTTTGTCACGAAACAACAATCAGCAAATGTTTGGCAGTTGAGCTTCAACACCTTAATCGTTTAGGCTTATCGTTTTTAATTGGGTCACAAAGTTGAAAAGAATTCGTTCTTTCCTTCGAAAAAAAAAAACAAAAACAAAAACCGAGACACAGCAAAAACGAGATTAGAAGTGCAATTCGCCGCCCGCAAGTACGAAGACCATGCGAATGCGTGCACTACTCATCATTCCCATTGTCACTGAATGATCGTAGCGCCAGAGTCCTATAGTTTTAGGAATGTCTCTGTCTGCAACAGCTAAGTGCAGTACATGAGGGACTGCGAAATGACCACGGTTCCCAAAAAATAACAGGCTTGATTGCCTGAGCTTCATAGAAAACATATCTACAGTGCTCGTATAAGCAGCCCCGCCGCGTTGGTCTAGTGGCTAAGGTACTCGGTTGCTAACCCACAGGTCGCAGGATCGAATCCCGGCTGTGGCGGCTGCATTTCCGATGGAGTTGGAGATGTTGTAGGCCCGTGTGCTCAGATTTGTGTGCACGTTAAAAAACCCCAGGTGGTCGAAATTTCCGGAGCTCTCCATTACGGCGTCTCTCAGAAGTATATCGTGGTTTTGGGACGTTAAACCCCAAAAATCAATCAATCTCGTATAAGCAGACCAACCCAATTCAAGGGTGTCTAAATTGAATTCAGAAAAGGAATAGCAATGCACAACGTCTAAGACATGCAAGGCAATTCCACTACCACCGGACAAGGTGCACTGTGACAATAGCGGACACTTTCCTGAGCACGCCAAACTCGAGTTTGGCATGCTAAAGCCCGTGGTGTCTATTTCTTTCTAGTCTGTGTGTGTGTTAGGCAAATAAGTCATGTCTCAGATCAAGTGTCAACTCTAACTGCAAGAGCAAGTGGCGAGTCAAGTGCCGAGACTGCAACGTGTTTCGTTGTCTCCAGTGCAGAAACTGTTTGCTAGAGTTCCACATGCTTAGAGGCCTGTAGTGCCCACTCGGGTACCAGCAAACTTACTGCCTTCCGTTGGAGTCGTTCACCAGCAACAATCCTATTACGCTCTTCCTTTTTCTTCTGTATTCATGACAGAAGGTTCACTTGGTTTCTTTCTTTTTTATTATATTTTGTACATTGTTACTCTTATGACCCTCCTGCTTGGGCCCTTACTTGGGCCTGCGGTATGTCATAAATAAATAACGTATTCAAAGGTTTCCGTGAAAATTTCAAGAATCATTGTCTTAAGAGTGAGGTGAACAAAGCTGACGCATACCAGTCTACCGCTTGAAACCATTGGCAAACCACTTACTTGTTTTCCTTATTTTCCGAAGTACGTTTACACACTTCGATGGAAGCTTCTTCAATATGTATGTATTTTTTCACAAATCTGTCCCCCCAAGTTTCCTTCCTCAAACCTGTTCGGCAGTCACATTTCGCACTGTTCACTCTTTATTCGAACACGGAAAAGCAATTTTAGCCCTGCGCTTATTCTTCCTCATAGCCAACCTCATACAAGCCGCCAATGAGCTCGAATAACATCTTTCGTAACCTGCACCAGTGCCGTTAAACACGTGGAGTGTACATTGCCATTCCGCGTAATGTGACGCAGTCGTGACGCCAGCAGAACGGAAAGAAAGTGGACGACATCAGCAAGAAAACCAAGTTCGCACATTGATTTACCTGGAAGTTTTTCTCGCATTATATTCAAGTTGCACTCGTCGTCGTCGTTTTCTTTTTTTTTTCCGCAAAGGCATGGCTCTATCCAAGAACAGGCTAGCGTTCGTGTGAAAGTTGCGTGTCGAGTATGCACATGCGTGGCCATTACTGCGAGCTAAAGTGCTTTTTTCCGCGCTTTCTTGTTTTCACCTGTTCTGACTAATGCAGCGATTAACCACGATAGGAAAGAAAGAGAATGAGGCGCGGACGGAATGATGTAAGTCACGAAGCTCTCTAGGCAAGCAGTAAACAGTTTTACAGCCGAATACTTGCGGGCTGATGTGAACTATTCAATTGGAACTAAGCGATAGGGTTCCGAAAGAAAGTATGAATGGGTTCGCCTAAAAAAAAACAATTGTTAAGGATAAAAAAACAAAAACACTGACGAATTAAAATTGAATGTGAGAACTGTGGTACAAACCTTACGTTAAGCAACGACATAAACTAGAGCGTTAATTGATTTTGGAGGAAAATTAAACTAGGAAGCCGTTAAGAAACCAGGTACGAGTGAGAGCACTGTGGACGTAAGATAACAGCTCCAGCGATTGTTGCTTGACAGCACCTATAATGTTGGAAAACTGTAAACGCTGGCGCTATGACATAACGATTTCTGTCTCGTTTGTTCTCAAACCGGGACGGCTCAGTGCTCTCCTATAGTAGAGTACCCTGTACTCTAAATCGTTACCCCCTTTTTCTAATCCCCCCCCCAAGAAGCTCACAGAACGGGACGGCTTTAAACCCTCCCATAGTAGAGTACCTAGTACTCTAAATCGTTACCCACTTTATCTAAACACACTCACTGATGGCTTTATGCTCTCCTATAGTAGAGTACCTAGTAGTCTGAGATCGTTACTTCCTCTTTCTAAACACTCGGGACGGCTATCAGCCCTCCCATAGTAGAGTACCACGTGCCTTAATCGCTGGCCAGTTTTTCTAAACTCATTCCGGCAGCTCTGATTTAAGAGTGAGGCCAACGGGACGGCTTTATGCTCTCCCATAGTAGAGTACCAAGTGCTCTAAATTGTCAAACACTTTTTTTCTAAACTCACCAGGTCAGCTTACGAGTCTCCCATAGTAAAGTGCGTATAGAGCTCCAGAGCATTCACCAAGTTGTGTAATATTTATCAAACTGCTGTCCAATGCTTTCTAAGCAATGTTATCTAACCACTGGCTGAAGTATACCAAGCTGTTGCCTATAGTGCTAGCTAACTGTAGAGAACTGTTGACATGAGTTGCTGTTCCCTAACGTTAACTTTCATGTGTTGGCTGCGGTGGGATAAAGTTGCCAGTGCATCGCATGAGCAGGTAATTCTTTGAATGCACGACAAGTCTCGCTTAATAAAACACACCGTAAGATTTACGCGAAGAAGTGCACTATTGACAACTATCAATTTGTAGCACCAAACTGCAGATAAATACAAGCGGAATTCTAAAAAAAAAAAGAGCCAGGCCTTATAGCTGAGAAAAAATTCGTCCAGGTCCGTTGAAGAGTGCTCTTGTATTTCGCCCCCAATGAAATTCGGCCGCAGTGGGTAGGATTCGAACCCTTGTCCTCCAGTTAAGCAGTGCAAAACCTACTAAGCTAACCCGCACGTACATTCGCCAGCAAGCTTAGCACACCCCGCAGCGTGACCTTGCATAGCTTGGCTGATGCCAGCCGCGAAGCGCTGTGGCCGTGGTAATTTTGGACAGTGGGTCAACATGCATCAGTATAACATCCCAGCAACACGACCCAAAAGAATCATCCGAGCACACGCTATGTAGCGTTTAGTTAGACTTGCGCACGGCTGTGCACTTGTGAACCGCACGTTGGTGCTGTAAAGATAGAAGCATCGTTGACAAAACTCAATCCACTGCACCCTCCATCCACCACCTCGTGACACGTTACTCTTTATCCCCTACGAACTATTTCTGCATATCTGAAAACCCCAGTGCGCACCTTTGTGCGGCTTGAACTGTGCAATTCAAGTTAATGGCCGCTCAGTTAAACACTTATAGCAAAAGCCACAGGCCGTCGCAACGCATTACTGAGAAACTTTCCCGTCGAAGGAAAACGAATGCAGTGCGCCGCGTTCGTGCATTCCGCGAACGCGGTGCAGACGTATACGCACGCGTACAAACTTAAGGAAGGAAGGAAGGAACGAAGACAACAACAAAAAAAGTGAAAGACACAAGCGTCGTGATTATGCGAGAAGCACCACCACGCCACGCATAGCCCGAGCCATCACCTGCTATAGTCCGATTCTGCGAAAGGCCGCGCGAGCTTCATCGACTCATCTCTATTTTCCTGGTGCTTATAACGCTGCACAGCTGCTTTCCGCGCCTATCTCATCAGCGTGGCACTGTAAGCTTGGCGCCATTGTGTGCCGCAAAGTGTCGGGTAAATTAGCAGACGACGCGCGTAAACAATGAACAAACAGGCGCTGCCGAGCAGACAAACAGCGTTTGACAGCCGCACAAATGTATACCGCGTTCACTCGAATACAATGCGCGAACGCCCGCAAGGTGTCGCGTTGTTCAGCTCGAGGGCGTGGGTGCGATTCCCGACCAACGGTGTACACATATAGCACTTAAACGCGGACGCAGCACTCTCTTCTGGTGTTTCTCGTCATCCTTGCATACTTTGTGACGTAGACAGTGATTCCCGTGACGTCTTTAGCGTACAGGGTCTCGGTTGGTCTGTATACGCGAGACATCAGACGAGAAATGAATCCTGCGCTGCTTTGGAATGCAGCCACCCACCCGTTCTTCCTTGTCCCTCATGCATATCGTGCGCGCTCAACATCTACCTGTCTAGAAAGATTTTCCCTCCACCTCACAAAAATCTAACTCGGCCCCAAGCACTTACATTAAGGCTTTTGCAAACGCGGATGTAACCTACTTTTGAAAATGTTACACATCATGTACCCTGACCTATACCCAAGTAATCTTTGTCCACATTGTGGGGAAATAGCTTCATTAGAACACATGCTCTGGCAGTGCACCAAATTCGCTCATTTATCGAACATCACCTCTGCCATATGGGAGGCGGCAATCCGCAGCTCGTCCTTGGCAGATCAGCTCTGGGCTGTCCACCAAGCCCGCGAGGCGGCTGAGGAGCTTGGCATCTCAGTCCCCACGTGGGAGCTGCCCGCAACACAGTGATCTGTGTTTTGGAGGACCAAATAAAAGTTTATCCAATCCAATCCAATCCTTGGTCAGGACCTAAGCTGGACAGCGCCAGAAATTCGCCATGATATGGTAAGAAGACCATGGGGCCGTTAATGATTTCAGGCCGCCACTGGCCTCTGACTTTCGAGAAAAGCCGCCACCACACGCAAGTTCTCTGCACGTACCGTTTGTACTCGAGCAGCACGCACTCGACGCGCACTGCCACGTGTTCACTTCTTGTTGGACTAATCATTGGTTTAACCGCTGCAGTTAGTCCAGTTTTAACCAATTTTAGCTTAAAATACAGTCGTTTGGTTAAAGGGTAAAGTGCGAACACCATGCCTTTTATTGTAGTGCTATGGTTTGTGCAGTACATGAACTATATATTTCTATAGAAAGGAAAAACCTGCATTTCAGGCAGAACCAGCAGCGAGGTTCATAGCGATAACATCAGCGCAGCGTCAATTTTTCATTTTGGTTTGTGCTTGCATCATTGTTTCGATCATTTGTTCCGGCGTTGTGCTATCGTGAGGCCCACGGGACGGTCTAGTGCCCTCCTATAGTAGAGTACAAAGTACTCTAAATCGTTCACCAGTTTTTTCTAAACACAGGCATTGACGGGATTGGACGAGTATTGGCTTTTGACTGCGGCCTATCATCCTTCAAGCTGCGCGTTTTGTGTATTTATAGACCAGCTCAAGCAGCGATGTCTTACGATTTTTTTCCGTGACCTGGACGTGTATTTTCTGGACGGTCGTCATGTCATATTCACTGGAGATTTTAATTGTGTATTAGACACACGAGCTGGCGTGCAAGGTCCAGGATGGGGCCGCTCTGATTGGAACACGCGGGAGCTGCGTCGCCTGGTCCAACATTTCTCTTTGATAGATACGTACAGATTAGTGCATGGACCACAGTATGCCTGGACTTGGCGGCGTATATAGCACGTCGTCTAGTCGGTTGGATTGTTGGATCGCTTGACTTTGTGCGTTTGCGATTGCGCAAACAGCGATAACAGCTTGTAGCCGAGAAGCGAAAATTCCTGATAGGCTCGAGTGCTTAGCGCTGACAATGTTATCGTGCTTTTACAAAATAAGCGGTGAGGAGAAGGTATCGTCTGTAGGAAGGGAGGCGAAGGCAGGGAAGAAAGCCACTGCCTCGTCTTTGAACGCAGGCTCTCCTCGGTCGAGCCTGTCACGTCCGGTACACGTGGTAACGCTTATGAGCGCGATGAATGGGTGAGCGCAAGAGACGTACATTCGGTAAGTCTCACGACACACAAATTCTACGAAAAAAAATCGCAGCATATCCACGGAGTGAGTGATAATGAGTGGGGCGAACCGTCCATCAGTTCATTCATCCATGTGTCCGTTCGTTCATGCATGCGTCCATCCGTCTGGCCACGTTCGAAAATGCAGACGACGCGTGAGTAACACCGACGAGACGCGAGCCAAGGAAGCCGAGCGCAAGCGCATTCAACGCGCCCGCCGCTCTGCTTCGTCCATGCCCCACCAACGATCCGCCACGTATCGCTACTATCCAGGAGACAGAGAGGCACTCGTTCGCACACTCAGGCAAAGCGCGCGCGCGGCCGCCAATCGGAGAGTAGCGGCAGAGTAACGCCATCTAGGAAATGAGACGAAAAACGGTTCTCCATTTTTTTTACCTTCTTTTCTTTTTCGTCTCTTCTTCTCTCGGTTACGCGTGACCAGTGACAAGGTTAGACTAAGAGAAGCTTCGCCTCTATATTGTAGAAGGCAACAAATCGCCTGACCTTCAGTGTAGTCACACCACTGTCACGTGATAATTTGTGGTTAATGATGGCGATGGCTACACTACTATACCGCAGATATTAACAGTATTGAAAGAAGTGCAGTGATCCAACACGTCGGAGCATCTCGAGCGAAGGCATCTTTGCAAACCTGTGAATAAGAGGGGCGTGGTAGCGATGCGGTAAAGAGTATTGAACCGCCTCAAAGCTCAACAAAGAGCAGTCATTACAACATATCTGGAAGACTTGCAAAACATGGTAATGTGTTAGTGTGACAAAGGAAATTCCGCCAGCTGCGCTGTTTCATCACTGTCCACAAAGCGGAGCTGATTAACTTTCTTTTTTTTTAACAGTTCAAAGTAAGCGTCCCACGACTACGAGCAGCAGCACCAGATGCGGACCAAGACCTCCTCAGTGAAGCGTGGGAGGCTGCGATCTCCCAGCCGGACCTGGTCGAGCAGCGTCAACTCGTCGCTCGAGCTCGGCGGGCTGTCCAAGCCAGAGGGTTCCTGGAATAAGGGACCCTCCCACCTTCACTCACAAGCTTCTTTCAATAAATGTTTTCTCTTTCTCTCTTTAACAGTTCATCTCGCGGAGGATCAATGTCACAACGCAACCCCTGGTGAATCCGTGCATGGCTTCATGGACGCTCGCTTCGCGCACGTCACGTCCTGCAGCGTCACCGCACAGCACATCCTAAAGACCTATTCAATAGTTGTAAACAGCGGTAGGCGCCGTCGACATAATGGGGTGCCGGTATAGCGACGTCGCGGCGCGCAGGCTCCGCCCAGCCTATGGCTAAAGCTCGCCACAGCTGGGGTCGTTGATAGCAGCGTTACACCAGTCTGCTTGACAGCAGTTCTGCAACGCAGGGCATCTTCAGGGGATGTGTGTCAAAGAGCTGACCCCTCCGCATTCCGCATGCCGTCTATAGTCGGTTATAGCCTAAGAATAAATGCAAGCTCCGCCCTCAGCGGTCGCCATCCTACCCAGGCAGAATATTGATAAATGTTGGTTTGGGAAAAGTGTTTAACGATTTTTGGTATTTCTTAATTAACTATGGGACGTGTTTAGAAAGTGTGGTTAACAATTTAGAATACTTGGTACTCTACCATTATGCCTAGTTCACACTGAAACATCCGCTTTCTACAGCGACCGAAATTCCCCTGCCGCCGAAACGCAGCGTCGTTCGCACTGGACGCGCCCCGCGCCGCCGAATATGCCATCCACTACGGGGCAAACGCGGGATGGATGCGCTGTCACCCGGTTGTTGTCGCGGCTCGCAAACGCCACTACGCTATCCGGTGGTGTATACTTGGACGATTCTCCTACGCAAGAAGCAAGAAAAGATAGTACTGCTTACTTTGCTGGCAAGTGGCTGTCTTGTATTGCACGAAGAGCAGAAAAACCACCGACGCCAGCGGCGTTGGTGGGTTTGTTTTGCTCTGCAAGACCGCAACAAGCTCGGTCATGCAAACAGCAAGCTCAGTCACCTCTTTCACGAAATACGGAGGCGAAGTAGGCACAGAGTAGGTTAAACTCCCGTTGGTTTCCACATTCAGCTACGTGCACTGCGGCATAACAAGTGAGTAGGGCTTGGCCGCCATTTTTCAAAATTCCTTGACTAGCGCTCCTATTGGTCCGCGGTGACCGATTCGGTGGCAGACGCCGCAAAAATCGGTCCGAGAGCGATCGGCGCGGAGAGGGCCCTTTCGGCGGATCTCGCCGCCGCCGAACCGGATTCGGAGCACTTTCGGCGGCCGGAATGCTCAGGGTGAACGCGGCCTTAGAGAGCATATGACTGTCCTGTGGGCCTCATACTTCGTGAGGAGCATTTATCGTGTTTGGAAAAATTTAATTTACACTATGTACCAGAAGACAAAGGCTTCATAACATTCCAGTAATAAGGCACAGACACTTCGGCGCATCTGTGTACCATGACAAACTTGATTACGTCGCTGTGAAGACATCATTGCTCTTATTTACATGGTAATGTTGGCCTACATGTGCACAAGAACTCAATATGATATCATGATACAAAAAACGGTATAGTGGTACAATAGATGCAATGAAACACGATTTGTAACAAATAAAATCATATATAACGACTCAGCCGGCGCTGCTTAGCACCTCGTCAGCCGAAAAATTAGTTGTATCCTTTCGCGTTCAACCTTGACGAAAGGGCACGACCAGTGCCGCAGAAACTCTTGCTCCCCGAGGAAGAAAAGCTCTTCGGAGAGGAACGCGAGGATCTCTCGTCTCATTCTCCCCAGTATCGGCCACAAAGCACGCCGGCGGCAATTGGCAGCTACGGCCTCACATCGGTTTCTCCAAAGGCTGAACAGCCCCGCAACTATTTAAAGAGCCGAGAAGCGCCCACGCGGAAAAAGGCCATTGGACATAAATGTTCCCACACCCTGTCCCCGAAAACCAGCATGGATCGCACGCCAAAAAAAGGAGGGAGACCACACATTCAATCTTCGCATGCCGATTGGTCTCAATCATGACGCAGTTGGGGCAAGTGGAAGTGCAATCCACTTTCCATCGCTGCAACCGATCTCGCGTGGCCAGCCCCAGCCTAACCGCCAGACAAAGTCCAGAGGATGCCCTGGCAACACTGCTGCAGCAATTGGTTTCCAAGGGCGGTTCATTAGAGATTGACGATGGTGGAGCACCGAAGGCCGTAGAAGGACGGCTATTGTGTCCACCAATTTAGATTCGGCCACCTCTATCTGTGGGCACGTAGCCTCCAAACGTCAGTGAAATGCGAGAAGGGCTCGATACAAAGATGGTAATTCAATTGATTGGGGACCTTGGTTAATTTGGCAAGCCGGCAGGAAGACACGTAGTGATGGCCCCAGTTGGTAGCGAGCCAGTGTCTGAGTGGGCGTACCGTCATTGCTTCGCAATAAAGTGAGAAGGCACAAGACGGAAGCCGTGATGGAAATGTCGGGGAATGCAAAACCGCCTCGATGTCGTGGTTGAGCCAACGCCGGACGCGATAACAATTATGTGCCACCGTACCAGAAAAATGAACTTACGCAGCTTTGCACTTCCCTGGAGACGTGGAGGGGTGGTTTGACAAAATGGCAAAGGAACCAAAACTTACCGAGGTATGGGGAGACGCGGGCGCTTCGCGAAGTGATCGGACGCGACGCTCATCGGCTCCGTCGATTTTCGGCTGGAACCGTGCTCTCTTCAATGTGGCTGCTCTAAAACTTGTGTGACTGCATCTGCCAAGTCAGCAAGATTCTGGGGACACCGATCTCACCCAGGTACGCCCAATTTTCGGCCACTTCGAGCAACTTTGCATCACAACGTAGCGAACGAGCTAAGCCTCACGGCGGCGGCTCCGCCGCTGCTGGATGCGGAGACGCCGCTCGGTCAACTCCTTAACATGGCGCTGCCTGAACTACGTGGCTACGACCCTACGACTCTGTCGTGGTCGTATATCCCGACAAATCCATCAGACGACGGCCCATCCACCATTTCGGCGGAGCAAGCCGACATTTTTCAACTCGTCGAGGGTCGGCGTCGCCGCCGAAGAAACGCGGAAGGAGCGTCTGCACTGAAAACTCCTCTCAACAATTCAGCCACTGGAGACGCTCGTGCTCCATCTCCTAAAGCTCCACAAAAGACTTCACCAGTCTCCAAGTGGACGCCGAAACCAACGGTCAGGATGAATCCTGGCGACTACGTGATCGTGCTCAAGCCACGCATCACAGTAGCCCTCAAGGCAGCGTTTCAACAAGGTGAGCTCGGCGCTGCCATTTCCCAACTCATCGGAAGGCAGCACATGAATGACATCAGCATTTCTCCCAATTGGGAGCAAAACATCATCATCTGTGGCACGCAGAATAACGAGGTGGCTCAGAAACTGCTGTCGGACTTTCAAATCAACACCAGCAAAGGACCGCTGCCGCTTCGCGGTCACCTCAAGCTCACCGGTGATGTGTGTCGCGGCGTGATTTCTGTGCACAACCTCGAAACCAGTGCGTCTCTGAAACATAGTGTGCAGTGGCGTGGCGGTGAACTAGTCTATGCGCGCAAGCTGGGGAACTCCAACGTAGCTGTGTTGACTTTCGCGGGAAGGAAGGTTCCGCGTTTCGTCCACTATAACGCAGAACTGACTCCCGTCAGGGAGTACAAGAAGACAGTGCCAGCGTGCTACCGCTGTGGTGCACTGGGGCACCGGGCGGATATCTGTCCCAACCCGGTCACCGAAAGATGCAGCCTTTGTGGCGAAAACGTGGGCGCTGGTCCTGAGGGGATGGCCCCCCACGAATGCAACCCAACGTGCATAGTTTGCGGGGGTCCGCACCTCACCAGCTCCCGCGAATGCACTGAAAAATTCATCAGGCTTCAGCAACCAGGGTCCAGGACATCGGGGACCCCAACAAAACCAAAGCACCGGTCAACTGGCAAAGTGCCAATTCCTGGCAAAGCAGCAACGGCAACGCTACCACCTGGCGCGGCGGAATCTCCAGCTCTCGGCGCTCCATCTGGCAACGCTGCACGCAACCAACCCAAGGTGGGCAGTTGGGTGGAGGTCGCCTCCTCTCCCTCCTCTCTCTCCTCTCCACCTCCTTCTGCCACAAGCACTACCGAAACACAAAAACTCAGGCATGAGCTCGCCCTTTTGCGATCTCAGAATGAAAAACTAGCCAGCGAACTTGACTCGCTCAAAACCAATCTCACTACTAAACCCTCGTTGAGCGACGAAGAGGAAAATATAACAGACAGGGAGATTCCTACTACTGTAGAGAGTCGCGTCGCGGCCCTGGAGACCCAGGTGAATGCAATAGAAACACAATTGGCCGACCTCCCCAAAATTATCCACGACACCATCGCGCGTCATATGGAGACTGTCATCGCACAGGTGACACAAACAGTAACTCACATTATCCAAAAGTGGATACAAGACAATCCACGCGTCCTCAAGCGCGTAGGGCCAATTAGGGACGTTAATCGCCCCTCAAAATTTAACAGAGTGACTCCAGATGAGTCGGACTTTTCTGAAGACTCCAGTACGTCAGCACAGGGTGCTGGTGAACTGAGTAATCTTAACAACACAACCCCACCCTCTATCTCCGAACATGGCCTCCAACCCTAGGTCGCGAGCCAGAGCAACTCAGCCGTTGTTACTAACACAGTGGAACTGCAGAGGTCTCAAGAACCACAAGAAGCGGGCTCATTTCCGCCTCTATCTTGAGACCTTTGAGTTCCTTGTTGCCGTGGTTGCCCTTCAGGAACCCGGCTCGGACGTCAAACTCACAAATTACACTACATTTCAACACAACCCGGAGACATGTATACTTGTTCACAAGCAATATACCGCCCAGGAAGTCACACTCCCCACAACACCGCCTTTCCCATACACAATGGTGTCGGTGCTGCCTATAAGGCGATCTGACCCACCTGTTCATATTTTAAACATTTACTGTCCCCCAAAGCTTAAGAACGTCACGTTCAGCGAAACTTTCACACAAGCTATGCAGGTGGCAGGACGGGACCCCCTCATGATCGTCGGCGACTTCAATGCCCCAAGCAGGTTATGGGGTTACCCACGAGAGGACACGCGTGGAAGGAAGCTTGCGGAACTTCTTTCTACACTTGGACTTACCCTCCACACTGATCCCGCCAGCCCAACACGTGTAGGCAACTCTGTTCAACGAGATACTTGCCCGGACCTCACAATTACACGCAACATACGCCATGCCGACTGGCTGAACACACAGGACACTCTCGGTAGTGATCATTGTGTATTAAACACAACTGTGTACATGCGTCCCTTAAAACGCCCACTTACACAAGCTCGTATCCCAGACTGGACAACTTTCCGCACCACTCTACCTATTGTAGACCCTCTCCAGTCGGGATACGACACCTGGTCTAAATCACTGACGTCTACACTGAAACAACACGAACAGCTGATACAGCTCACGGAAACTCAAACGGACGTGGACAACCACCTCCTCCATCTTTGGCAGGCCCGCCGCAGCCTCACCAAACGATGGAAAAAACAGAAACATAACAGACGCCTCAAGAAACGCATCCTAGAACTCACGGAGCAAGCTGCGGAATATGCTGCTCAGCTAGCCGACACTAACTGGGTGGACAGGTGCAACACGGCTGCACGCCAGATGTCTGGTCGCAACACGTGGCGCCTGTTTCGCGCTCTCATCGATCCAACACAAACACGCACGGAAACTCAACGTCACTTACATAAGGTCATGCACAACTTTACAGGAACGACAACACAGCTGGCAAACACGCTCAGGGACCGATACCTGTGCACCACCAAGGACCCCCGGACGGCCGCATACTCCTACGCAGGCAAAAAGAACACGCAGTTGGACACCCCGTTCCAGCTCCACGACCTCCAGGCGGCCTTACACAAGATGAAGCGTGGCACTGCACCAGGGCGTGACCAGGTTACGGTCAAACTGTTGGCCAATCTTCCCGACGCAGCCTACGTCACGCTCCTCAAATACATCAATAGCATTTGGGACGGAGAAACTCCTCTCCCTCTTGAATGGAAATCAGCTCTCGTGACCTTCATCCCGAAGGCAGGTAAACCTATTGACGTGGAGAACCTTCGCCCCATCTCCCTCACGTCTTGTGTCGGCAAGCTGATGGAAACGATGGTGCGCGACAGACTCTCCGAGTTTCTAGAAACACAGCACACTTTTGCGGACACCATGTTTGGATTCCGCCCTCAGAAGTCAGCCCAGGATATACTTCTACAGCTCCACCATGACATATTAGATCCTGTTGAATGCCCCCACAATGACAAGGTAGTCCTGGCCTTGGATCTTAAAGGAGCATTCGACAACGTGAAGCATGAGGTAATCCTTGACCACCTCAGTCAGACCAACTGTGGTTATAAAACATTCAATTATGTTAGACAGTTTCTTACAGACCGTCGAGCCTACATACGCATACAAGATGAGGAACATGGGCCTTACGTCATCGGCTCGATGGGAACTCCTCAAGGCGCGGTCCTCTCTCCTCTCCTATTTAATATAGCCATGCTTCATCTTCCCCCCAAATTGGCTTCTTTACCAGGGATACATCACGCTCTTTACGCGGATGATATCACGATCTGGGCCACGCAAGGTAACCTGGGTCACATGGAGTCATGCCTGCAAGCAGCAGCGACTGTAGTCGACGACTACGCAACCTACTGCGGACTCCAGTGTGCCCCGGCTAAGTCAGAATTTGTGCACGTACGTCCCTCCCCTCAGGACACAACTCAGCTCCATATCAGTCTTCCCTCGGGACCGATCCGTGAGGCCAAGGAGATCCGCGTCCTTGGCCTCTTCATACACCACCAACGCAAGGCCGACACCACAATAGCCAAACTTCGCACGGTGGGAGACCAGGTGGGCCGTATGGTCCGCCGGGTCTCCAACAAGCGGGGCGGATTACGAAGCAGGGATGCAATGCGGCTTGCCCATGCTTTCGTAACGAGTAGAATACTCTACTCGACTCCCTACTTGCACCTACGCAAACACGAGGATGATCAACTCGAGGTCATCCACCGTAAAGTTATCAAGCGGGCTCTCGACCTCCCTATCACCACGTCCAACCAGAGACTTCTGGCCCTAGGCGTGGTGAATACCTACCGGGAACTTCGAGAAGCCCACCTCGTTAACCAATACACGCGCCTTGCACAGACCCATTCCGGTCGCCGCCTCTTGGACCGAATACATATCAAACACGATTACTATATTGAGGAAAGGGTGAGAGTGCCAGAACCTTGGAGACGCGCCCTCCGGGTCCGACCCCTTCCCCGCAACATGTCTAAAGAAAACCACAGTGGTCGCCGCCAGGCGCGCGCGGAAGCGTTGCAGCGACACTTTGGTCAAGAGGAACACGTGTGCTACGTGGACGTTGCCGGCCCGCACCATGGGGGGTGGTATACTGCCGCAGTCATACACAACGCAAACACCGTAAACGGGCTCACTTTCAAAGCCTACAGCGCAACACACGCGGAGGAGGTTGCCATCGCTCTGGCTCTCACCTATCCCTCTTCTAAACATATCATCACCGACTCACGAGGGGCCTGTCGGAACTATCAGCTAGGGTGGGCTTCACCGCTTGCTCAGCGCATACTGGAACCTAGCTGCCGATACGTTAATCCAACTCCGCGAAATCTGGTTTGGGCACCCGGTCACCAAGGACTCAGGGGTAACGAACAGGCCGATCAGGCCGCCCGCGCACTCTCTTCCCGGGCTATCTCCCTGTCTTTGGAAGCCTACTCGCAATCAGACAATTCGGCCCTTTCATTCAAAGATATTACCAATTACTACAAGGAGGAGCACCGGCGCTATCCAGACCCTTGTAAGGGACTGCATCGCGCTGACGAGCGCCTCCTTTTAAAACTGTTTACCAATACTGTACTGTGCCCGGCGGTGCTAAAACATTTCAATTCATCCTTTGATGGCACGTGCCAGTTCTGTGGTGAGGTGGCTGACACCTTTCACATCGTCTGGGCGTGCCAGTCTAATCCATCTATCCCCCCCAACCCCCATCCCACGAAAGAGGACTGGGAGGCGGCCCTGCTCGGCTGTCAAGACCTGAAGGCCCAAGAGGCTCTGGTTCAACGTGCGCGGGCGGCGTTGCTTGCCAATGGAGCCCCGGAATAGGGGTTCCACCTAGTGCTGTGAGGGTAGGAGGCCAATAAGGCCCCAACCCAATCACCTCTCTGTAACCATTTAATGGTTATTAAATGTTTTCACCACCACCACCTACCGAGGTATACCGTTTGAGATTGGTATCGGCTTTCCAAGAGGAGGAAGTCGAAGTGGCCCCCTTTACGTCATTTTGAAGAGTTCTTACAACAGATGAATGGATGCTGTCACGCACACGAAGTGCACCGAAAATGACGCCCAGTATTGTAATATTAGGAGACCACTCTAAAGGCGACGTGATGCTGATACAACATCGGTGTTGCCTATGGAAAAAATTGGCAGATCCCACGTACAGTGAGAATCGATCTTATGCGAAGCACGAATAAGAAATGTTGATACGTCACTTTACAATCAGCGCAACGTTAGGAGGCGGAGATAAATGATGCCGTACATGACTTCCGTGTCATGATTATCATGTTCGGATGTGTCATTTATCTTCGTTATCTATTCATGTCACGTGATACCAAATTTCGTATATGTGGAGATAGCGAAACTGCCGCGAGCACGCTATGAGCGTGGCATGTTGTCATGTTCTTACAAGACACGCGTGTCAGGATTATCATTTTTGCACCAGTCATATGCTTTCGTCATACATTGACGTCACTTAACACCAAATTTGGTATATGTGGAGCTAGCAAAACGGTCCCGAGCGCATCATGCCCCGCCGCGGTGGTCTAGTGGCTAAGGTACTCGGCTGCTGACCCGCAGGGCGCGGGTTCGAATCCCGGCTGCGGCGGCTGCATTTCCGATGGAGGCGGAAATGTTGTAGGCCCGTGTACTCAGATTTGGATGCACGTTAAAGAACCCCAGGTGGTCGAAATTTCCGGAGCCCTCCACTACGGCGTCTCTCATAATCACCAGTGGTTTTGGGACGTTAAACTCCACATATCAATCAATCAGCGCATCATCAAGGGCCCAATATACTCCAATGTAGGGCTGACGCGCGCGCGCGCTGGGCACAGCGACGCAACGTCAGCAAAACGCGAGCACTCTATAGTCTGACGCCAGGCGCGAATAGCGTCCATCGGTGCGGCCTGATGGCAACCGGCGCGAAATGCGACATGCTGCATTTCGCGCCGATGCGTTACCCAGACAACACTGCATCTCCCAATTTTCTTGACGGAGGGGCACCGGACGCGCTGAAACGCGCATGCGTCAAAGCAACGCAGCGCGGCGCGCGCCTGCGAGTATGTCAGGACCAGCGCCTGGCGTGGCAACGCCGGCGTGACGCAACGAAATGAACGCCGGCGAGCACGCGCACCGCGTCACGTCGAAATGTATTGGCACCTTGACTGTGGCATGTAGTCATGTTCTCACATGACACGCATCTCATGTTTATCATATTTACACCCGTACATACCTTCGGCACCCACTCACGTCCCGTAATACAAAATTTGGTATACGTGAAACTAGCGAAACGGCCGCCAGCGCATCATAAGCGTGGCATGTAGTCATGTTGTTACATGACACGCATTTCATGATTATCGTTTGCACCAGTCACATACCTTCGTCATCCATTCACCGTAATACCAAATTCGGTATATGTGACGCTAGCGGAACGGCTACGAGCACATCATGGGCGTGGCATGTAGTCATGTTGTTACATGACACGCATGTCATGATTTTTATGTTGGCGTCTGTCGCTTGTGTTCGCCATGCAATCATGTCATGCCATACAAGTTTTGTAACATGCCATGTGAACGAAACCACCGCAACAGCTGCAGGACCCTGAAATGTAAGTCATGAAATTCATGACATACATAACATGATTTTTATGTTATGACTAGTCAAATATGTTCTTCGTACAGTGATGTTATGCCATACCAACTTCGATATCGATGCAATCATCGAAACGGCCAGGAGAGCTAAAAGTCGTAGGCAGCTAGATAGATAGATAGATAGATAGATAGATAGATAGATAGATAGATAGATAGATAGATAGATAGATAGATAGATAGATAGATAGATAGATAGATAGATAGATAGATAGATAGATAGATAGATAGATAATAGATAGATAGATAGATAGATAGATAGATAGTATATAGATAGATAGATAGTAGATAGATAGATAGATAGATAGATAGATAGATAGATAGATAGATAGATAGATAGATAGATAGATAGATAGATAGATAGATAGATAGATAGATACGCTCAAAGTACCGAAGTTCACTAAGAAATGCTTCGCATTTAAGAGTACTGGCTTTTAGAAAAGTTTAATCTTGCAATTCTGTTTAGAAAATGTTTATTCTCTCATGGGACGCAACAAAGCTAAGGGACAAGCGTCTGTATAACAGGCACAATAACAAACAAAAGACAAAGCACAACATACATTACACACTTAAAAGTGTCCAAGTCCGTAGGATGTCCATAGTCCATAGTACTAATAACAATACATACACTACATAAATGCACTAATCACAATATGGACAATGTACATGATGATATATGTGCAGAATTTACAAGACTTGGTGAAGATGTTAGAAAATATGTACAACAGGTATCAATATTCATAAAGGTTACATAACTTACAGCGTTAGAATGAAGTGCAAATATAGAAGGGCTCACACCAATATGGGACATACACAAACACATAAAATAGTAAACACATACTGATTACATGCACCAATCAGACATTGACAGGTGACCTGGCAATAGGAACCAGGCCAGGTGGAAGACTAATCGAACGCGTCTGTCAACTACGGAAAGAAAGCGGCACGACCATTGTCGCAGAAATTCTTCCTCCCCAAGGAAGAACAATTCCTCCGACAGAAACGATAAGAGTTCAGAGTAGAGGCGTTCCAGAATCGGAAAAAGAGCACGACGACGATGACCTGCCGCAACAGCTTCGCACCTATTACGCCATAAACAAAAGGCTCCCGCAGCTACTAGAAGGCGTGCAAAGCAACTACGCGAGCAGCGACCAGATGTTACAAAGCGATTAACACCCAGGCCACGAAAACTAGCGTTAACTGACTTCCAAAACACCTTTGCAATGACACATTGCTTCAGCATATGCTGGTTAGACTCCTGTAACGGGCAGTTAGGGCAAGTGGAAGATGGGACCATGCCCCACCTCTCCAGTCTGTCCCGTGTTGGGAGTACTCTCCATTCAAGACGCCACATAAATTCACGGAGGTGACCAGGCAAAAACGATGCCGTTATCGCGCTCCACGAGACATGTCTCGATCGTGCTAGACGGGCTGGAGGAACCAGAGGAAGCAGAAGAGCCGCCGTTGTATCTACAATGCGGCTTTCAAGAATGTCCACATCGGGACAAACCTGCTGCGCGTGTCGATAAAATGCTACTGCCGTTGAGTAAAATGCAGGCACGTTAAGTGTTTGCGGTGCAGAATTAAGCCGTGCATCTGGTAGTAAAGGCGTAGTTTGGTGCCTAAGAAATAACAGGCAAGATCACGCGCGGGGCACTGATCACCATGCAACAACCGAAGTAAGAATCGTAGGGCAAGCAGCCGGCAGCGAACAGAGACAGATGGGAATGCGAATCCACCGCAGTTTCTCGGTTGCCCAAGAGCTGCTCGGCAAACCAGCTCTGTTCCACCCGACCAGAAAAAGGAGCCAATGAGGGATTGCAACGACCTGGTGATTCGTAATGGGGGCTGTAAGACATGAGATAT
This sequence comes from Rhipicephalus microplus, assembly GCF_013339725.1. Taxonomy (NCBI): domain Eukaryota; kingdom Metazoa; phylum Arthropoda; class Arachnida; order Ixodida; family Ixodidae; genus Rhipicephalus; species Rhipicephalus microplus. The sequence continues at coordinate 79,601,575 of NC_051175.1, read as the reverse complement.
GTACCATGCACGGCCGCAAAACACCGTCTGTGCTAAATACCTTCTTTCGAGCATCGGTAAATCATACTCTTGTGCTTCCCGGACGCGTCGTTTTACATCTTCGACTACTGAATTCCACAAGGAGGCTGATATGCCGTAGCAAGTATAATCAAGCTCCAGAATGCGTATAGTGTCACTTTTTTGAAGACCGAAAAAGGAACTTAGACATGCGTCTGGGGAACCAATGAATAGATATCGACATTTGGAAAAATTTAAAGCAGCACCTGAAATCGTGCCATACGTTGTAAAAAGTCGTAGGCTACGGGATAAACTGTCCTCATTCTTCAAATACAACGTGATGTCATCAGCAAATGCTGTCACTGTCACGGTACCATTACCTGGAAGAGGAAGGCCTCTAACGTAAGGGTCAGCGATTAGCGATTGAAGGAATGGTTCGAGGCTGAGTACAAAAAGCGCAGGAGAGAAAGGACACCCCTGGCGAACACCACGGGTAACCGGAAATGGCGCACTCTCTAAACCATCAAGAAACAACGTGCTGCGTATATTTCGGTATGCGTTTCTGAGAAGCTCAACGAAGTTTTGTGAGAAGCCAAATGCTGCCATTACGCTAAATATAAACCTATGTTCGAGGCGATCGAATGCCTTTTCCTGGTCAAGTGAAACCAAGAGTCCCTGAGCTGATCTTGTTAACGTGTACGCAACTATATCGCGCGTAACAAAAGAAAGACTGTAGATTTCTCTTCCAGGAATAGAGCACGCCTGATGATGACCTATTAAGGAGGGCATCAGGCTTCTCAAACGCCGAGTGATAACTGCCGCGAAAGTTTTATAATCAACGTTGAGGAGCGTTATTGGTCGCCACTCCTCTGGGCGAATTGACGATGGTTCATGTTTAGGTATTAAAACAATTCGACCATCGCGAAAGCTATCAGGAAAATCAAAGCTCTCGAAACAGCGGCAAATAACAGAGGTGAAAAGAGCACCAATGTCGTCCCAAAACGTTAAATAAAACTCAACAAGCAACCCGTCCGGCCCGGGGGCCGAGCCACGCTTCATGGAAGACAGTGCCTCTTTCACTTCGTCAGCTGACGGACTTGTGCACAGTTGTTCAGCTACTTCAGATGAAATTTGAGGTAGCCTACTTAACATTGTGGCTGTCTCGGTGGTACCGCGATGTGATGACATTGTCGTACGAGCCATGTTGGCAAAGTGATCGAGGAAAACTGATTGATCACGTGTCGGCGGCAACGCAGTGCGTAAGGGTCTGGCCGCCGGAGTTCCTAGTCGACTCGACGGGTTGAGAAGCGAGCTTTACGCAAAGCGTAGAACCTCAGGGTGAGCACATGGATTACGTCTGCAACGCCAAGCAGCCGCCGTCAATGACGAAGCTGCAATGAGGCGTTGAAAACGACCTCTTAACTCTCGCTGCCATGCGCGCATCAAGGGAGTTAGTCGATCAACCCGAAGAGCAATACGCAGCTTTGTGGCAGTGTCCGCTAGTTCTTCGGACGTACGGCGTCTAAGGGCCCGCCCTGCTACTGAGCAGTGTAAACGCCACTGTGTCTTGAGCGCGTCCCACACCTCCGGACCGCATCCCAAGAGAGAGGCCCGCAAGCTTCTAGATAAACTGGAGTGTGAACGCGCGTCGTGCAGAATGCGGATGTCAAGACGCCAAGGTTTCACTGATGATGAAAAGGGAAAGTGAGCCTCGAGCGTCACTGGTCGGTGGTCTTACACTTCTGCGTTATCACTGAGGTACTGATTTCCGAGACGTCCGGACCTATCACGTATTTATGGCATACTACTTAGTCGCACAGGAACGTGTTCACTTCGATAGTTCTCGGTCGAAAAATTTTACTTCTTTGCAAATTTCATCGAAAATTCCGACTTCACTGCTCAGCCAAACGTAACAATTTAACAAGAAGCGACGGGCTTTTAATTCATAATATGCGCAGTGTTTGCATTATCAGCGAAAAAGTGCTTATAGCCGGAACGTAAATCGCCAATCATTACTCTGTTACCCAGGTGAACGACAGGCGCGCTACAGTACTGGGGGTGGGGCGCGTATTTATTTTTTAGGTTGTAATTGACTATAAACACATGTTGGGTCCATTCCGGTACGTATTACACACAGGGAGTTCTTTTAGGGGTAAAAAAATGGCAGCATATCCACGGAGTGAATGATGGAGAGTGGGGCGAAGCATTCGTCCGTCCATGCGTCCGTCTGTGTGACCGTCCATGCGTCTGTTCGTGCGCCCGTCCCTGCGTTCGTTCATGCATCCGCCCCTGCGTCCGTTCATGCATCCGTTCATGCGTCCATCCATGCATCTGTCTGTGTGTCCGTTCGTCCATCTATTCAACACTCCAAGTCCCACCATCTCGCATCTTTTTATCATATATTCCCATATAGAAGCACCGAATGTTCAGTGGACATTCCAAGGACTAAACGAGAGGTGGCGCACACACACTTTCTTACGGCTTGCGCTTCGGGTCTACTTCCCACCTTTAACCACCTCGAGTTCATGGTATATACTAGTTCACTGTATTCATGGCACTGCGGCCCAACGCTCGCTAAACCTTTCTAAAACCAAGGAGGTTACGCCCAGCGAGTCTAGCGTAGCAACCCTTTCTTGTCAGATAGTGCTCAATGTGCATGCCAATGGCTGCTAAGGGGGAATGAGAGACAGGATGATTCGGCTCTTAGTTAACGCGCACGCTGCGAATTTTTTATTGTTCAACAATGCACAGAAGCAATCTCCCACCGGCACCACCTTGGAGGTCAAATTGTAAGACTGGTTACACACTACCACTACGACTACGAGGGACGAACGGGTGCCGCTACAGGGAGCCACGCCCCTAAAATCTGTTCGGGGCATTCTCAGCGCGACAAATTGTGCTCTACTAACTTCAACAGCGCCCGCACTTACTGCGCATGCGTCAGGATATCATCGAGCGACGGGCAGTTCGCGCAAAAAAAATCACAGCACATCCACAGAGTGCATGATGATGAGTGGGGCGAAGCATTCGTCAGTCCGTTTGCGCTTCCGTCCGTCCGTGCCTCTGTGCGTCCATCCGTACATCCATCTGTTCATGCGTCTGTCCATGCATTCATCCGTCCGTCTGTCCGTCCGTCCGTGCATTTTTCTGGCTCTCTTACCGTGCGTCTGTCCATTCGTCCGTCCATCTAGTGAACATGCCCACGTACTGACATCTCGTATCTTTTCCTCATATATTCAACATTAGAAGTACCGTCATCCAGCGGACATTCCAAGGACTAAACGAGAGGTGGCATGGACGGACTATAGAGGAGCGGCCCGCGCGCACTTGCTTACGGCCCCCGCTTCGTGTCTAGCTCCCACCTTTCACCACTTCTAGTTCATGGCACTGCGGCTTAACCCTCGCTAAACCTTGCTAAAGCCAAGAAAGTTACGCCCAGCGAGTTTAACGTGGCAACCTTTTTTGGTCATATAGTGCTCAAAGTGCGTCCTCCTGTTACTAGTTTTTTTTTTAGTAAGCATCAAACTCAAGGCAAATTTTATTGGGGATCAAGTCACCGACACTCGTCTCTGTAGGTTATTTCATCAGGAACAACTATCTTTTTATTTATGAATAACGTGCGCGGGTTTCCTCCTTAATTCAAATGAGTGCGTGCATGTCGCTCCTCTAGTCCGGCCATGGAGGTGGCTGCCTACTACTATGTAAACTTCTTATGCTATTTATGTTTGAATTTTGTGTGTACAATTGCAGGTTGCTTGAAACCAATGTATTGAATATATATATTGTTTAAGCTTTGCACTGTCACGGACTGCGGAGGGACAAGGGCCTTTGTCAGGCTGTTCGCCTTTAGCCCTTTGCCCCTGCAGTGAGCTCTGTATCCGGCTTACTGTAAATAAAGTACTACTACTACTACTACTACTACTACTACTACTACTACTACTACTACTACTACTACTCCAACACCCTACTACTACATGTATACATCACGGCCGCACGACCCACGGCGTAAGGGGCTTCGCCCTTAAAAAGCGCGTGGCACCGACGAGTACGAGACGATGCGACTATGTATACAATGAACGCGGCGGGAGGAAACAACCTTGCACAAGTGCGCGCCGCGTCGGCGACGCCGACGCATCACGCCACACTCGGTATACGTGGTCGCGCCATGTGGGAACCCAGATGTATACAGTCCGCACAAACGCGGAACAAACTGACCACCGAGCGAACTGAGCGTGCGTCGCGGCCAAGGAAGTCAATTGTCCGTGCCGTCCGCTCGTCAACTCCCGAGAAGCACGCGATTACCGTCGAGGCGCCTGGATTGTTTTTTTGCCAGTATACATTTTCCTATCATTTATGGCGGAGGGAAATGTGGCGCTGCGGCTGCTCAACTATACTGCCGGAATCGCGAAGAAAGAAAAGCAAACAGAAAAAAAAATCATCATAGTGTAGTTGTTGCGGTTTAACGTATTAAAATAACAGTATAATAATGAGAGACGCTGTATAGTGTAGGGCCCCGGAAATCTTGAACACCTGGGGTGCTTTAACGTGCCCCTAAATGTAGAGAAATATGTGGGGTTTAACGTCCTAAAATCACCATATGATTATGTGAGACGCCGTAGTGGAGGGCTCCGGAGATTTCGACCCGCTGGGGTTCTTTAACGTGCACCCAAATCTGGGCACATGAGCCTACAACATTTCCGCCTCCATCGGAAATGCAGCCGCCGCAGCTGGGATTCGATACCGCGACCTGCCGGTCAGCAGCCGAGTACCTTAGCCACTAGACCATCGTGGTAGGGCGTGCCCCTAAATGTAAGTAAACGGGCTTGAAGCATTTTCGCTTCCATCGAAAATGCAGCCGCCGAGGTCGGTATTCGATGCCGCGACCTGCGGTCCAGTGGCCAAATGGCCTTGCCGCTAGACCACCGTGGTGGGTGGCATCAAAGCGTATGGTTTGTGCGTAGCAAAAAAACACAATATTGCGAAGCGAGCTTTCATATTCAGGTGATCGGGCTTCTATAAAACAGTATTGGCACGAAATTTTGAAGGTGAGATAGCTTGTGGGACAGATTTGTGTGGACACACACTCATCTTGTATGCAATATCGACGGATAATACAGACTAGAGCATACTCAATATCGATTCTCAAGTGCACGTCGAGCCACTGCACGCGAAATCAACGCGGCTTAGGTTTTCGTGTCAACGACCATCCACTCGTGGCGAGTTTATGTTGGCTGCATAGGCATACGCGCGGGGGGGGGCACAAAATGAGCCCTATACATTGACATGATTGGAAGAGAGGGCGCTCGACGAACTTTCGCCCCTCCCCCCCTCCCGGAATAGAAACCCCGCTCACGCATATGTTTGACTGCCACGATTATTGCAAGCGCTTTCTCACAGTAGACTTATTCAATAAAAAAAAACTCAATTGTACTATTTCTGTATGTATGTCGTCATCCCTTGCAAATAGCGCTATGTAATGTTTCCTTTTTCTTTATTTCCGTGCAGAGCTTCCGCATTCTAGTGTATAATTTCTTAATGATAGTCACAACCCTGTTGGACAGGGCCATTGTCAGGCAGTTAATTCCGCCTTTAGCCGTACCGTCCCTCGACATGTGTTATGTTGAAAATAAACAATTCAATTCAATTAAAAAAAGAGAAGACACACTTGGACAGGAGAGTGCTAAACTTGATGTCCTTGCCCCGGCACTGCAGTGCATTGTTGTTGTTTATTTGTTTGGGTGGGAGGGGGGGGGGGTTACGCAGATATGCAACACATGAGAAAAAAAAGCATCCAGGAAGCTTCGGTTGAGAAGAGTTGCCAAAACGGTATTGATGGGCACACGATTTTGTGTGCTTACGAGTCCAGCTATGTTTACACCCAACACTTTGTGTTCCGCACCGCTAGGTGCTGTCTTACACCGAAACTGCAAGTGAGGGCTATAAAACCGCTACTGAATTATTAACCCTTGCGCGTTCGAGTCAACAAGCTTCCCAGCCGTGATGAGGGGGCGGTTAGCAAACTACTGCAACACGGAAATACAATATGCAAAATATATGTGTCAATGGTACTTAAAAGGTCATCGCCCAACTTATATATATATATTATATATATATATATATATATATATATATATATATATATATATATATATATATATATATATATGGTTTACCAGCGAGACCGAAATGTGTGATACCGGTGCACTGACGTAGCCAGGCAAGGAGGGAGTTCATCGCAACCCCCAACTCTTGAGAGCATTCAGTTTTGAAGAGATTAGGATCAGGCGTGTCCGTATGCCATGATTACGAATCTCAACATAGCAACGACCAAGATGCGAGAGGTATGTTCTCGCGTCATCCTCACTTTTCAACGTAAATAGATTAATAAACGTTTACCACCACCACCTCCTCTCTTCAGCCACTCCCCCTTTTGTTCGTTGCACTGCTAAAAGTCGTTTTGAGTTTTGCATGTGTAAACAATCACTCACACACACACACACACACACACACACACACACACACACACACACACACACACACACACACACACACACACACACACACACACACACACACACACACACACACACACACACACACGGAATAATATTTGTATTCAATTTTGCGCGCATAAACAAAACACACACCGATAGACCCACGCACGGGAATGCCTAAAGAAACTGGCTGAAATAAGATCATCGAAGACGGAAACTCCGTATAAATTTCAACAATTTAACGAGCACTCACACCGGTGTACCTGCAATTAGACCCCGTTGAAGTACTACTGCCCTATGTAGGGAATGAAGACGCGTCTTCAAGATTAGCCGCGTAGCGTCTATAGACTGATATTAGCGCTGTGTTTACCACGTAGGTTAATAATGGGCGCGAACATAAAATATCGCTCAATAACGAGAAACCGCATGTCCATGGGTCGGAAGACTTGAACCAGGAATTTGCAGTGCATGCGATTCAAGTTTCCATCAGTTATGACTTATAAAAAAAAAAACATTTCTGCGACGAGTTCCGGGCAGGCTTAGTTTTTTTTTTTTTGGTTCCTCCTAATTCTATGTATGCTTATCACATTGTACTGAAAAGAAAGCACAGCAAAAATAATATTGACTGAAAAATGGGCCGGCAACTGCACTTTTCCACCAAAGACATTCAGTCCACTGGAAATTCTTGCGTCATAAACACAGTGCGAACGTAGAATCAGCAGATTTAGGGACGTTACCGGGTGTTTGTTACAATTTATTCATTCTGTACGTCGCATATCCTGTGCAAAATGCGTGCAACAGCTCGCAGCATTAGTTTTCTCTCTAGGTGTGTGTAGGAAACTCTATGCAGCCGGTTTTCGCTGAGGAGAAAGAAGAAGACGTCCACTGCCCGCAGTGGGCGTTTTCTTCTTTCAGAGGAGACAGAAAGCCAGCACGGGCGTGTATTTTGTTCTCCGACCTCAAGCTTATGCCTTAATATATAGTTATTCCGGAAACACCTTTCAACGTGTGCTTTCAGTTTTCAATCCGCTTCTCCACCTTGACCGATCTCCCTCAGTAGTGGGTAGCGGTCCCCGACCAAGAGGAGCAAGAACAAGAACGAATAACCTTGTCAGCAGCGAGTGGCGGTGGTGGCCATCTTGAAGACACCGTTTTCTTCCACGGACTCGGATCGCGAATGCGGTACGAGTAACTGTCGTCCACATGGCTTCGAAGGTAAGGGCGGTCCGAAGACGCCATCGGTCGGTTCACGCACTGGTAGTCGCCATGTTGGCCTTGGATACCAACACACGCATGAGCCCCACTCCACGTAGAGAACCTGCAGCTGCGCCTGCGAAAGAGCAATACCAGAAGGAGTGGCCGTAATTGAATGTTCGGTTTTAACCCCTTCAGCGGCTGTGCTGTGTTTGTGTATACGTAACTTTTTATGCTGAATATATATTAACCTATGGCCAAACGATAACACGTTGAGTTGCCCACAGGATGATTGAACCGTCGGCATTGCCATTATGCCTTGACTTAAACTCAGTGTACCACACCTGACTGTAATAAATCGCTGTGTTGAAGGCACTATCATGTTTGGCGGGTCATTCGACATGCCGTGTTCCACAAACAAAGCGAGAAGTGTTACTTTTCTTCTTTTATTGAAGTAGATGCACGCAAAAACTGATCTCGCCCACATTTGGAGTCTGTGATTTCATTCTTTCGGCGTCAAAATGAAACATGACTGACGGTATATTATTCTAATACTTATATTACAGGCCAATTTCAATCGATTACAAAATCTCGCACAAAACGCATTACATTTTCTTCGTTGGGACCTAATACCGAGCGCCTTCTAATCATTATATGTGAATTAAGCACATTATTAGACGGCACATAATATTCCACACCTCATGTGTAACAAACACCGTGACAGCTGCGCAAGGCATGCTGTCCTAAATGTATTGCTATACGCATAGCACACTTCAGTCATTGCATAAGTTGCAACACCTTCTGCTTGATAGAGAAATTTCATATACCAGACAAAAATTTGGAAGTACTTTTATGCGCCCATATTTTGTATTGCATTCTGCCAGTCCATTGTAGTCATGAGTGCCATGAAATTTGCTTAAAGAATATACGCGACATTGAAAAAGAGGCATGAAAGTATACCAGTAAACAAGACGTTCTTCTCATTGTGTGTTTTTTTCTTTTTTAAGCATGTTGGCATATTGAGCGGTATACAGAAATATTCAAGTGTTGCGGCTTATGTCAAAGCTAATACGAAACTACGAATGTCCTTGGCAGCAGTGCGTGGCGGTTGAAGGCACATCGACCTGATGTAACACGACATCACGGGCTTCAAAACTTGGCCACTGGACTGGTTTAAGGCAAAGGGTGGGCGAAATCAGCGAGACGCATCCCCAAAGGCCATTCAACCCATTCTCGGATGCATTGGCCTTATTTGGGCTGACGTTCAGGCGTCGTTTGCTTTCGTTAAGCCATAATATTTTCAGGGTAATGCTTCTTCCTAACACTTAGCTAAGCACACTGAAGCTAATTAAATCAGCCTAATTACACCGTGGAGAAATTTCGGATTGCCCAGCCATGCCGAGCTCACAAAGATGAGCCTAGTTAACATAACTAGGTTTAACTAAGTATGTGTGTTTATAGTGCTAATTAATATATTAAGCTAGCCCCGACGGAAGCTAATCCAGACCAAGCCTTGATGTCAATTAGCCTGTACCTGCTCAAGCCCTGGCCAACCAAGTGCCGGTCAAGTTTTGCTGCCCCAATCCTTGAATATGCGAGGTCTAGAAATACAATTTGGACTAACTTGGCTAATTAAGACCTAATTGGCCAGCGCAAAAAGGAAAACACACAAGGGAAGGAAACAGGACAAGCGTTGGACATTTAGCCGCTTAATTTTGTGATTGCTAAGTGATTCGCAATCAAACCCGATTGGTATTAAACCAATACTCAAGACTTACATGATAACCTGATTCCTTAGTGCTTCGGCATGAGAATGCACGTCTGCCCAGTCAAGACCTGGCCAGTCAAGTGCCGACCAACTATGCTTTGCCCCAGCCTGGTGCGACTCGGTCGAGGGTACGCCAACGTGTTTTACCGCTTCTAAAGGCCTGGCCACACGTATGCGCATTGCAGCGCGTCAAGAAGCTACGCACGGAGGCACTGCGACGCGTTCATGTGGTCAGGCGTTAACAATGTGTCTTACGGTTCCGCGCGCAGAGTGCCGGACCAAACGCCGACACTGAGCGTGCTAGGAACGTGGGTGGGGGGACCAACAGCGACCATGTACGTCGCCAGCAGGGACGACCAATAGGCAGGCAGCAACCCCGGTCGCCGTCGGTTCCCCCTTCTCCGGCAGCGATGGGACGCGCTACCAACAGCCAGGAGCCGCGGCCGTCAGCCACCAAGGGACCAAGCCGAGGTGCGAGTCTTTCACATAGTCTATACGGTGGAAGAATACAAACTAGGGGAGGGTGTGACGTGGTCGTCTCGAAGCCAAGTAAACTTATGCGAGAAAAAGAAAAAAAAAAACAATCGGCCAGCTTTACGCAAATACCGTCGGATGCCGAAGCCATGCGGCTAATGAGATCCATGGTGTTAGCAATATGTGAGATCACATGGGTGTGGCCAACCTGCCGCTAGATTTAAAATACGCGCGCCAACACTTGATTGAGCATGGCGAGATCATGTGACCCGCGGGCTCGGACAGCGGCGTGAATTACCGTTTCCCATAGATACACTAGAGAGAACTCTGGCGCTAGTGTCTGTGAGAGCTTCAACGCACGGCTAGAGTGGCTAGCACGGCGTTTCAGCCAACACCGGAACAATGGGTAACACACGAATTTGTCTAATCTTCGTTCTTTCGGCTCCGGTTTGCAACATGCAGCCTGAAACCACTTTCTCGCTAGACGAAGTTCAGCAGAGGTTCAGCAGTTATGTCCCACCATCTTGACTTTTTTAGGGTAACCTATTCAAATCAGGTGAGATTAAGAAGTTTACGGGTATAAAATTGCAGCAGCAAGCACAGGACCTAGTTGACGGGCGGAACATGGGAGAGGCCTTTGTTCTGCATTGGGCGTAATCAAGCTGATGATGATGATGACGATGATGATTCAAATCAGCTCATGAAATTCACAGCAGTCTGTTTCCTTATTCGAAACAAAACCAAAACAACAATCGAAGCCCGTAAGCATGAAGACTAGGCAAATTTGTGAACTACCTATCAATCCCATAGTGGCTGAATGATCGCCACGCAAGAGTCCCCTCAAGTTAAATTTAGGAAACTCAATAGCGTGGATTGCTTTCTCGGTATTTTGTGCAGAAAATCATCATCATCGTTTCGAACACCACCGTAATAATTATTACTTTTATTTATTTATTACTTCTGCTCACGTGTCCTGCATGTCAAGTACTGTCACTCACTATACGACAACACAGCATAGACTTAGCACTTGCTGTAAAGGCCCTGGTGGCACGATACTGCAATATTGATCTGCTTGCACTGGTCGCAACGGCTGCGGGGCACTAATTGCACCCTGGAGACAACGCTCGCTAGCCTGGAGGAGCGGCGGCAGAGGGCGTTGACTGCTGAGCCTAGCGGAATCACGTCACGCTCCCTCCTATTTTTTTTTTCTCCATGGTCTGAAACATCACTAAAGAGATATGCAGGCAAGACGTCGTTTGCATTTTCCTGAGATGCTCTCTGCCGCTTTGGTAGGGAAGTGGTGTTGCCAGAAAAGAAAAAAAAAAGCCTCCGAGATTCGAGGCGTTTGGCAGTTTGTCCTCTAGGGAAGGGCACATGCGCCGGGGCATAATGAAGAAGGCTCATTGGTCGGCCCGGTTTCCTTTTCGCCGACACGTGGGTCCACCTTTCTCATGATGCCGTGAGACATGCGCTCTTCCCTAGTCCCCAAACGACCCTGATTTGGGAGGCTTTCGTTCAGGCAGTACCAATTGTTCTGGCACCTACCAATACCCCACACTATCGCCAGACAGCAGCACAGGAAAAGGTAAAAGGCTGCGCTCCGCTCTGCGTGCCTTCTTTGCATAGGCGCGCCCCGCCGCGGTGGTCTAATGTCTACGGTACTCGGATGCTGACCCGCAGGTCGCGGGATCGAATCCCGGCTGCGGCGGTTGCATTTTAAATGGAGGCGAAAATGCTGTAGGCTCGTGTGCTCAGACTTGGGTGCACGTTGAAGAACCCCAGGTGGTCCAAATTTCCGGAGTACTCCACCACGGCATCTCTGATAATCATATGGTTGTTTTGGGACGTTAAAACCCACAAATCAATCATTTGCATAGTCACGCACGGAAAGGGGTGTCAACGACGGTGGCCGCCCTCCTTAGCCATAAGAAAGTAGTCTGTCTGCAAACTTCATTGCGTCAGCATCATACCGGACACCATATAGCACTAAACCTGAGATGCTGGGAAGATGGTGCCATCTGGCAGGGCCAAGATGAACCAGGCGAGAATGAAATTGTTAATAAAGAAAACTGGTTCATCCTACTTTCTTGTAACGTAGCTATCTGGGCGAACCACACAAAAGAAGTGCTTAACCCGATATTCTAGTGCTCGTCTTGTGTGGTGGTTCTTCGCTGGGTTCGTGTGGTTTTTCGCTGGTTTCTTCGTCCTATTTCTGCTTTTCTGGTTGTTTAAATTCATGGCAGTGGCCTAATATTGACAGAATTGAATTTTAAAATAAATTTTTTTCTCAAGACTACTGGGCGAAAATAAACAAACGTGTCTGTAATTGTTGAAGCACGAAGCATCGCAAGATTTTGGCACTATCGCCCGGCAACCCGATATTCGAAGCCTACCCCTTACATTGACTCAATGAAGGGGGGGGGGGAGGCTGTGATGAACCTTCATTCTCCACCCCCTTCAGGTTACCCTCCCCCTTCAGGTTACCCTTAAGAGAGTGGAGGATGTCTAGGTCTGAACTTGGCTGATTCTCGGTCTGACCCTCGTTTCTGATAGCCTTTTCCTTAGCTTATCATGGTCACCACCGCCGAATTTCCAAAGATGTGAGTTTCCTTTGTGTTATCCTTTAGCGGGACGGATCAGTGCTCTCCCATAGTTGAGTACGAAGTACTCGAAATCGTTAAACATTTTCTCTAAACACATGGTCATTAGATTGACCAGCTTGGCTGCTTCAAGCCTTTCGCGGTCAGTACAAGCTTGTTAAATTTATTAAATTTTACTTGGTTGAGCTCGACCCCGGGACGATCGGTCCTACGTATCTCGTTGTCAACGAAGGCTGGATCGGTTCGGCGTCGACGGCTACGTTCTCGATCGGCGACACGTTGAGCCCCACGATAGGTGTATTGTCCTTCGGGTGTACGGGTCTTCTTCGGGCGCCCCTTCGCCAGAACTCTCTCGGAGCGACGGGCCGCGGCTCCTTTATAGTGACTCCGAAGGTACCCACATGTGCAGTAACTATTTACGACGTGTTTTATCACGTAAACAGTTGCTAGGCGACCCCAATTTTAAACATGGCGTGGTCTCCACACAGCTGCTGCGCGGCGCATGCATGGCTCGGTGTGACGTCACCATAGATGTCGTGGTAGTCCAACGCCTTCTCTAGGAAGATGTCTGCCGCATGAAGAAAAAAAAACAGCTGCCACACGCTTTCCCTCCTTCATTTTGAAAATGTTCTCGGTCGCTAGCGTCACCTGTGGTGGACGGTGCAACAACGCAACCCTTTGCATTGCCTCCGAAACAGCGGTGCACAGTTGCAGATCTCGAACAACTCTCGGCTGACGCGCCCCTATGGGCCGCAGATGAAGAACGCTTAACTGGTACCGCCCGTCGCCGTGATAATGGATGGATGGATGGATGGATGTGGCAGTACCCTTTAGATCGGGCGGTGGCTAGCGCCACTAAGCCGTAATACCTAATGAACCAAAAACTATATTTATTTTTTTTCCTTAAAAAGTGAGTTTGAGGATTCGTACTTTGCAGTGAAGAGTTTAATTTTCACTCGTGCCTTGACTTTAGCCACCAATCAGATAACCTCCTTTTAGTTAAGTCTACCCGCTTAAAGTTTATTTTGCCCTCCCGGTCCCTAAACCCCAGTGCTTTGAAAAACTCTGCGCCATCATCCTGAACTATAGGGTGAAGCCCTTTACAGAACATTATCAAGTGTTCGGCAGTTTCTTCTTCCTCTCCACACGCACTCCATACTGTGTCTACCCCTTCGTATTTGGCCCGATATGTCTTGGTTCGCAGTACTCCCGTCCTGGCCTCAAACAGTAGAGAACTACCCCGAGTATTATCATAGATCCTTTCCTTGGCAATTTCCTGCTTAAAAGTTCGATAGATCTCTAGTGAGGACTTATTAATCATGCCCATTCTCCACATGTCAGTCTCTGTTTCCTTCACTTTCTTCTTAACCGATAGTTCTTTTTGGTTTGGCCACCTGCTGTTTTCTAAGTATTTACCAGTCAACTTCCTGGTTCGCTTCCTCCGTTTTGTATCGACATTCTTCATGTACAAGTAGCTGAAAACCTTCCTAGCCCAACGCTCTTCCCCCATTTCTCTCAATCGCTTCTCAAATTTTATCTTGCTGCTAGCTTCCCTGCCCTCAAATGATGTCCATCCCATATCACCTTCTACTCCCTGATTTGGTGTATTCCCGTCAGCTCCTAAAGCAAGCCCACCTATTCCACGTTGCTTAATTTCTAATCTTGCTTGAACTTCTGATCTCATGCACAAGACCGCATTGCCGAACGTCAGCCCAGGAATTATGACCCCTTTCCATATTCCTCTCACAACATCATACCTATTGTAATTCCACAGTGCCCTATTTTTCATGACTGCTGCATTCCTGTTACCTTTAGTCGTCACGTATATTTCGTGTTCCCTCGGATACTCGGTCCCATCGCTTATCCATACGCCCAGATATTTGTATTTATCTGTTATCTCTAGCGTGACCTCGTGTATTCTAAGCTCACTACCTTCGTTGTCATTGAAAATCATGACTGCTGATTTTTCCTTACTGAATCTAAAATCTAACCTATCTCCCTCATTACCGCGGATGTCCATCAATCTCTGCAAATCTTCCTTGTTGTTGGCCATTAGCACTATATCATCTGCGTACATTAATGCTGGTAGTGCCTGATCAATAAGTTTTCCTTATTTGACTAAAGAGAGGTTGAAGCCCAGTCCACTTCCCTCTAATTTTGCCTCTAATCCTTGTAGGTACATCATGAATAATAAGTGTGACAGGGGGCATCCCTGCCTAAGCCCCCGTTTTACCTCTGCAGGCTTGGATACCTGTTTTTCCCACTTTTATAACTACCTTGTTACCTTTATAGATACCCTTTAAAAGATTAGTGACTACATGTTCCACGCCTAGTGTGTCCAGTATTCCCCACAATTCCTCTTGAACCGCGCTATCGTACGCTCCCCTGATATCCAAAAATGCTAGCCACAGGGGCCTGTGTTCCTTCTCTGCTATTTCGATGCACTGCGTCAGTGAGAACAGATTGTCTTCCAACCTTCTGTGTTTCCGAAACCCATTCTGCAGTTCCCCCAGCACCCCCTCATCCTCTATCCACGCCTGCAGTCTTTTCTTTATAATCTGCATCACCAGCCTGTAGACCACTGATGCCACTGTTATAGGACGGTAGTTGTTTATGTCAGCTTTGTCCCCCTTTCCTTTATAGATCATGCTCATCCTGCTAAGTTTCCATCCATCGGGAACTTCACCATCGATTATTATTGTGCTCACTGCCTCTCTCAACGCCTGCTTAGACTTCGGACCTAATGTCTTTATCAGCCTAATTGGAATGCCATCTGGGCCTGTTGATGTACTACTAGGAACCCTTTTCTCAGCCCTTTCCCACTCTTGTTGTGAAAATGGAGCCATTGCACCACTTGATTCGTCCTTGTCTATTGTGGTGCATAAAGTACTTCTTTGTTGAAATTTTTCTGTCACCCTTGTTCTTATATATTCAATAGCTTCGTCCCCTTCTAGCCTAGCACCTTGGGCTGTAGTTATAAAACTCTGCTCTAGGCTCGTCTCATTTCTTAGGGAGTTAAGATGGTTCCGAAATTTCGCAGCTGCCGTTCTATCTTTTCTATGTACTTCTGCCAGCCACTGAGCTCCCTTCCTTCTAATCTTTTCATTGATCAGAAGGGATGCATCCCTTCTACAGCTTAGAAAGGTTGCCCATTTTCTTTCAACATCATCTGTCGGTTCACCCCGCTGCTTAGCATGTCGGTGTTCCCTAGAGGCTTCCTGACGTTTTGCTCTGGCTCTCTTAACTTCCTCATCCCACCAACTTTTGGGTTTGTGTCTTCTTTTCCGGCGTGACTTGTCACGCATCTTAGCAACTCTAGCTCAAGGAGTCTAATTAGATTCGTGTATGTCCACACTGTCTTATTATCCTCCGTGGTTACTTTCTCAATTTGTTTAGTGGCTATTTCAATTTGCCTTTCTGGATAAAAATTTTCCTGTAGTTGCTCATCTTTTCTCCTTCCCACTTTCACTGCTCTTCCAAAACTTAGCTTGATACGTTTGTGATCGCTACCCAGACTTCTGGAGCCACCTTCATCTATGTGCATTCCCCTGAGCTTATCATACGTCCTATGTGACATCAGTGCATAATCTATCATCGACTGAAGCCTTCCTACCTCCCATGTTATTTGCCCTTCACACTTCTCGGTACTGTTGCAAATGATCAAATCAAGCTTTTCACACATATCCATGATCATTTTGCCTGTCGGGTCGGTATACCCATCTGTATCTTCTAAGTGCGCATTCATGTCTCCTAGTATAATTATCTCGCACTCTCTTCCTAACTCCTGAATGTCCTTTGATATACACTCTACCATTGCCTGGTTTTCCTCTCTGGCCTTTGCTCCCGTCCACAAGTACACGAAACCAAGGAGTGTCATTTGACCTGCCACTTTCCCTTTTAGCCATAAATGTTCCTTGCACTCCTGCTTGACCCTTTGCCAGTCTGTACTTTTATGAATGAATGCCCCAATACCACCCCCGTTTCTGCTGCCTTCTGTTCTATTATTATATTCCCACGCGTAGTCCGGATTGTTCGGAGGTTGTTCCATGTCCCTGAGATGTGTTTCTACAAAACCGTATACCATCGGCCTCTCTTCGTTTGGCTGTTCTTCTATCTCTTCCCACTTCAGCCTGTTCCTACCACCCTGCATGTTAATATACCCTATGTCTGAATTGGCTCGGCACTCGTGGCTACGTCTATTTATGCCCCGGACTCTACCTATCTTAGATATTGGTGCTACTTTGAAATCGTATCTGTCCATACCACCTGTCGAAGAGTCTCCCTGGTTGTTTTCCTAGTTACCAGCTATCCTGCACCCCGAAAGGCTTGCTTGCCCCCCAAAAAAGCTACTGCGCGTCCTGCAAGTCGCCAACCCACCTCATGACCTAGCCGCCCATCGAAGTGAATTCTGTCTCGTTGAAAACCCCCCCGACTATGCACCTCTCTGTTTATTTCCACCACCTCAAAGCCTTTCTCTCGACTCATCCGCCATATCTCTTGGTTTGCGTTGACCACCGCTCTTTGCAGGTTGCTATCACGCACCGGTACCTCCGGTATCGTGCATATCACTACCTAGTCTCGGTCGCGAGCGCCATCGCGCGGCGCTTGCTCAAAACTGAAGGCAGGCCAACTCCGCTGGGAGCGCGAGCCATTCCCCAGGCATTGTTTAGAGGAGGCGTTGGGCAGTCAGGCACGGCGACTCCTACGCCACACTGCTGGCGACGTGGCTTTGACACGAGCACGGCTTTGCGTGACGTCATGGTATTGAGGGAAAGCAATGTGGTGCGCAGCCATGGAGGAAAGAAAAAAACTGAGGAGAGGCCTTATCCTATCCAAATGCATTGCGAGAAGTGTGGCGGAAGTGACGTCAAATTTATGGGGCAAACAAACCAGTATGGGGCAAACAAAACAGCAGGCGCTCCACGGCGTGCTCTCAGCGCTGGTTCGCTTCTGCGCGGACTTGTAGCCCCGGCGTAAACATAACGCATATTTATGGTTTGCATGCAGTAAAATCTTGGGGGCACACCTTTCCGAAACTGTTCGTGCGTGGCAGGCCCGAGCGCGGCGTGCTGAAATACTTCGTGGAGTGTTTTTGTGCAACAGCATAGAAAGCACCGGCACGTGTCGTAATCAAAATCATTCAGCCCCTGTATCATCGTATTCAAACTCACCCGGCAGTGATTTAGGCGTTCTACTCGCAAGGCCTTTTCTTCCCTCTATTAGACAGGTTTTCCAATCTTCGGGTCGATTAGCAGTTCTTTGCTCATGTATAGTGTCTGTGTAGAATGCACGATATTGAGAGAATGCTTCGCAGCTATTTCGCACAACGCCAGCCTAGTACTCGACGTACTTCACGTCGGTAAGAAGGCGCCACTGTACTGTATACGCTATCGTGCACGTAAAGTGTGTGATTGCAGGGCGCGCGCACACAACTAACACGTAGTGAGCGCACACCGTACAATACATACACATTTATCCGATAAGAAGAAAAGTGTATTGTCTTTTAGTATGAACGACACAACTTCAAAAAAAAAATGGCAGAAGCCACGTACAGTGGGAATCGATGATATGCGAAGCACGAATGAGAAATGTTGATATGTCACTTCAAAATCAGCACAACGTTGCGAGGTGGAGGTAAACGAGGCCGCACATGACTTACGTGTCATTGTTTCAGAGGAACGTGTACAACTGATCGTTCCTGTTCAATTACACAAGTACTATGTATTCAAGCAAAACATGTTTTTTTTTAATTTTTTATTTGCTCCACGATTTTCACCGTATCTGCATTCACCCTATGTTGTATCAGACTAACGTCGCATTTTGATGTGTTTTGTACTTGTTATTAAGTGTTACTTTGTTTGCTTTGTTATGCTGACTATGTACCCCCCACCCCAATGTAAACTTCCGTGTGATTGAGGGTACAACATATATGAAATGAAATGAGACGAGCGAAGCCTATAGCAGCATATCACTCGCTCTCGCCAAACCGAGAGCGCACTTCGCACATGCGCGGTGTAGCGAACGTAACAAAGGACACCGTCGGAAAAACGATAAGACGGAACAACCCCTACGCGCGCCGAAGACAGGCGACACCTCTTCTTTCTGCACACCTCCCGCATGTAAGAACATATAGAAAGTGTGGCGCCACGTCTCACGTGCCGTCAGAAAAGGTGTCGCCGTTACGCTGCAGTGTCTCGTATGTCGGACGCAACGATATCCCCGCGCGTATCAAGGCGTACGCCGAAACCGCTGCCCGTAACCATAGCTCTTCAGTCGCAGCCGTTGCGAAACTCCGTACCTATACCTCGGTCGGCCCACGGATGAATCTGCGGAACACTGCGAACTGACGCGACATCTGGAGGCGGTAAGAAGAAGAAAACAAAAAAAAACAGCCGTGGTCACTAAAGTATTCATCAGTTTTTGTTCATTTTCCACATGAAGAATTAGCAAAAGTGTTTTCCGAAAAGTTTACGAGCTCTATGGAGGCAGTATCCCCTGCGAAATGTAAACCTGAAGCCAATGACGTGTAAGTGAAGGGGGAAGGGGGTTATACTTCCGTGAAGTTTTTTTCAATTTCGCTTGCGTATAATTATATGTACACGAACAAACGCACGCAGAAACATACATAAAGTAAAATTGACCCTTTTCCCGAAAGAAATTTCTCGCTACGCCGTTGCCGCAAGCGTAAAAAATTGGCCCCGTATCTGCATATTTCACTTCAAATGTCGTCGAAAGACGATACCCTTGCGTCTGAAGAGAGTGAACAAAACATTTATTTCATGTTCTGCGTCAGAAAATTGGTGAATTGTATTCTGGAGGCGCCGCGTTAGAGTCTCGATATGTGCAACGAAGGCAAACGAGCGCATCGAGGCACATTAGACACGAGCGCCATCTGGCAGTTATCTTCGAAAACGAAGGAAGGCGCGGACGTGCCTGCGGAGAAAGATGCGCGCCTGTCTCGGAAGCGATAAGCATTAGAACGCAAAGCGACGGGCAGGTGGCACCACCGTGTCGCCTTGGCAAAAGGTTGGAAAGGCTTGGCTTTTTGAGCATCGCGTTGCATTGTCAGCGCAGCGTGATAAACGATGCGGTCTTTAGAATTACTTATGTACGCTTTCTCTAGTGTAAAGACACGCATACAAAATATTGATGTGTTGTTATGGTGCCTCAGATATTCGCAATAATTGCTTTTTAATTGACAATCGCACCAGTATGAACGCTGACACTTTAGCAATATTGGTGGGTGCTGCGGATGGGGTTGGCCGTTTGGGGTATCGTTACGGCGGACAAACAGACAGACAGACCCAACTTTTTGCGTCGTAAGTACGCTAAAAAAGACTATCGTCAATTGAAACAGTGATGTTCCCTTCGTAAGTTCCGCATCTACTGCCGACTTGAGCGCTGGAACGCCCCCCCCCCCTCTTCCCCCGCCCCAAAATTCCACCTATTACCTTGTTTTTAGGCCTAGAGATGACGCAACAACAAGCAGGTCATCGCGACTTCGGTAACGATGGCGAGTACGCATTTTGACGCATGGAGCTCACGGAAAGTTTCGTAACTCGTCTGATTCAAGATGTCTGCCCGTTACGGGAAGTGCACGGAAGCGCGCACATGCGGCCTTCCTTGTACGTGAAACGCGACACCTCTTGGCGGAAAGCGGAGAGGAAGAAAGATGGCGGCAAGTGGGACGGCGTTTGTTCGGAGACGCCGCCATCGTTTTACATCGGCTGCAGCTTCGTTCTCGGGTGTCGAGAATGCAAGAGAAGAAGTGCCGCCACTGGTCGTCAATGTAGTGCCGTGTGGTCGCGTACTTTGACGGGAAAAGTGTGACGCGCAGTTCGAAAAGTGATCGCGATGCTCAAGGTCACAGCCTACGTGCCTTGCGCAGTTTTTCGTGGTGCCTTATTTCGCTCTGTTCTCGTCGAACTCTCATAAAGCGGAGGTGCCAGCAAATGCGGCGTACCTAAGCAACATCACCTAGCCGTTGTAATTTATTCTGGATGCATAGTACCGCAGCAGCAATTAGCATAAAAAGACTCGTAAATTTTGAGTGCAACAATGACAGATTTTAAATTCGAAGCATTTCTTAGCGAACTTTGGCGACTTTGGGCGTATCTATCTATCTATCTATCTATCTATCTATCTATCTATCTATCTATCTATCTATCTATCTATCTATCTATCTATCTATCTATCAATCTATCTATCTATCTATCTCTATCCGCCTACGACTTTTAGCTCTGCTGGCCATTTGGATAAAGCTATAGATACCAAACTTGGTATGGCATAACATGACTATATGACGAGTATATCTGACCGGTCATAACATGAAATTATGACATGTATGTCATTAATGTCATGATTTATTTCTTGTGGTCTTGCTGCCCTTGCGGTGGTTTCGTTCGCATGACATGTTGCAAAGCTGCTACGGTATGACATGATTGCATGGTGAACACAAGCGAAAGACCATAACATGAAAATCATGACATACGTGTCATGTTACAACAAGACTACATGCCACTCTCATTAGTCGCTCTCGGCCATTTCGCTAGCGTCACATATACCAAATTTGGCATTACGGTACGTGAATGGATGACGAAGGTATCTGACTGGTGCAAACATGATAATCATAAGATGCGTGTCATGTAACAACATGACTACATGCCATGCTCATGATGCGCTGCCGGCCGTTTCGCTAGCTTCACTTATACGAAAGTTGGTATTACCAGACGTGAATGGATGACGAAGGTATGAGACTGGTGCAAACATGATAAACATGACATGAGTTGCGTGTCATGTAACAACATGACTGCATGCTATGCTCATGATGCACTCGCGGTCGTTTCGCTAGCTTCACATATACCAAGTTCGGTATTACGTGACGCGAACGGACGACATAGGTAAATGTCACATCCAAACATGATAATCACGACATGCGTGTCATGTAACATGACTACATGCCACACTGATGATGCGCTGGCGGCCGTTTTGCTAGCTTCACATATGTCAAATTTGGTATTACGTTATGTCAATGGATGATGAAGGTATATGACTGGTGCAAGCATGGAAATTATGATATGCATGTCATGTGAGAACATGACTGCACGCCACAGTCAAGGCGCCAATATACACTTCGACGTCGGCGTTCGTTTCGTCGCGTCACGCCGGCGTTGCCACGCCAGGTGGCGCTCCTGCCAAATGCTCACAGGCGTGCGCTGCGTTGCTTTGGCGCATGCGCGTTTCAGCGCGTCCGGCGTCCCTCCGTGTCGAAGTGAGGCAGACGCAGTGCTGTCTGGGTAGCGCATTGGCGCCAAATGCAGCATGTCGCATTTCGCGCCAGTTGCCGTCGGGCCGTAACGACGGACGCTGGTCGTGCCGGTCACACTTTGCGTCAAGACTATAGAGTGTTCACGTTTTGCTAACGTAGCATCACTGTGCCCAGCGTGCGCGCGCGTCAGCCCTACATTGGAGTATATTGGGCCCTTTATGATGCACTCGAGGCCGTTTCGCTAGCTCCCCATATACCAAATTTGGTGTTACGTGACGTCACTGGATACGAAGGTAATATGACTGCTGCAAATATGATACCCCTCACACGTGTCATGTAAGAACATGACAACGTACCGCGCTCATGGCGTGCTCGCGGCGGTTTCGCTATTCGACATATACTAAATTTGGCATCACGTGACGTGAATAGATGACGAAGGTAAACGACACATGCAAACATGATAATCATCACACGGAAGTCGTGTACGGCGTAATTCACATCCACCTCTTAACGTTGTGGTGATTTGGAATTGGAATATCAACCTTCCACATTCGTGCTTCGCATATCATCGATTCCCACTGTACGTGGGATCTGCAAGATTTTTTCTGTACGGCACAATCAGTGCCAAGTGTGGTCCTTGTGTGGTCACAACGTAGAGTCAAGCTGTAGAAGATGCAGGATCTAAGACTGAGCAAAAAAGAGATTCTTTTAGTGGACCGTTTCTTTGTTATACACAACCACAAGAATTCAACAGACAATTAGACTGAGAAAAGCACAGATGGCATTAGTAGTTATCTTTAACTTCAGAGCAGTAAGTATTATCTAAAACGAAGGTTCAAGATTCGAATCCCGCAAGCGGCAAAGGTGTTTTTGTCTAGTTTGATTTTACTTTACGGTATATATATATATATATATATATATATATATATATATATATATATATATATATATATATATATATATATATATATATATATATATATATATGTGACGTAAGAAGGCAGGGATGGTTAGGAGAAGTAGAGGAGGAAGAAGGCAGAAGGAAATAAACATGGCGTATGAGCCAGGCCACGTCGCCAATACATCATAGCGTCACACAAGTCGGCAGGATGGAGACCTGCATGCCCCTTCATCAGTCGCTCATCATGAACGCCGTTCCCCACAAGACACCCTGACCATAAATCATCTACCGATTCATCTTCAACGAGGACACAACGACCAGCACCATGACAGATTCATCGGCCGACCTTGACATCCCCAAGTACACCGGAGCAGCGGACGATGGACCCGTGCAGGACTGGTTCTACCTGTACGAGCTCCATGCTACCGCTGCATCATGGTCGGAACGGGAGATGATCATCAACTTTACCGACTACATCTCCGGTGAGGCTTTCAAATTCTACCTCACTCACATATTTCAAAATGACGAGTCATGGAAAAAGATTAAAGAAGAAATGACCATCCGATTTCAAGAATACAATGACGATTATGACGAAGACTCGCTTATAACCAACCATCCACATGCAATCGCACTCGGTTGTCAATTTCACAAGCAGTCTTCAAGCTCACGAATGCTCAGCATGAATCGACCACTGCCACAACAAAAAGTAGAACATGAGTACACTTACAAGCGACCAAGCGTATTTCGGGAAAACCACAGCCATCGCTCGGGCCTCCGTTTTACACGCAAGACGGCACTTCCAAAATCATCGCTTCAGCGTATGACACGAGACGTTGCCCAACCACGCCATGACGACTCGAAAAGGTGTTTTTCATCACAAGACTTTATTTCGATGGCTCAGCCAAGCTCTGGCCCTTCTGTGCAGATGCATGCACCAGAAGAGCATGCATCGTTCGTTGCACAGAAAGACGGCCATTCCCAACTGGAATTTGACCAAACCACGCCTGATGCGGCGTCGCCATTGAAAACAAAGCCATCTGAAAGCCCAAACACAGGAGGCTCGGAAGCGACTCTAACAGGCTGCCAGGTGCCAGAAGACTACGTAATCAATGCTGCCGAAGGCGCCTCTGATGTTCCTCCAGTCAAACCTGTCTTACCAACTTCGCTGCCTGAAAAGCTTTGTAACAGCTGCCAACTGAACAATACGTCAAATCGCCAAGAAAAGCATTGTCTAATTGCAAAAAGGCTGCCACCTCATCAACACTTATCGCAACATCAGCAAGGTCAGAACAATGAAATCGCCCAGATTAAGCGTCTTGTTATTCGACACGGACAACTTGAGACGTCGGAAGAACACACATGGTGTCAAGAAAAACGTTTACAAACGACTCAACCGAAACGACAACATATTCAAGATGCCTCACTCGAGACAAAGAAAGCATCGAATCCCAGACGTTTTCCCAAGGGACGTCGAGTAAGTTTTCTCAAGCTGAGATCAATACTCAGGCAACATGACATACGACGACAAAAAAGGCGCAAATCAACACCCTGTAGCCCGGAAGGACGCGGAAATCACCGGAACAACCTTGGTCAACAAACATGCAGACGGGTGGCCCTGCATGTGTACCAATCAAGGCAAAGAGCACGACGCCTACGCAAATCAAGCTGCTGGTGCTCCAAAGCCTTCACACTACGTTCATTCCTTGCCAGAGTACAAACAGTTTCATCATCTGCAGTTTCCACGTTAAAGGTGTACTTGTGTTCTATAGTACGCAACAGTCAGCCTCGCCCACCAGAACTCTAGGACTAACCGGACTGCTGCACTCTCCCGTGAAGCTAGTGTGTTTACGGAAACTTCCTGGGACATGGAACGGTCTTCCCTTTTTCGACTGTGTTCACTTTTTAGTGCTGCATGTTCAGTTTATAATTTCTGTTAGTCTGACGCAACTTCTTTCGGGGGGAGGGGGAATCCTGTGACGTAAGAAGGCAGGGATGGTTAGGAGAAGTAGAGGAGGAAGAAGGCAGAAGGAAATAAACATGGCGTATGAGCCAGGCCACGTCGCCAATACATCATAGCGTCACATATATATATATATATATATATATCTATATATATATATATATATACTATATATATATATATCACTGAACATATATCTATATATATATATATAATATATATATATTATATATATATATATATATATATATATATATATATATATATATATATATATATAATATATATATATATATATAATATATATATATATATATATATATATAATATAATATAATATATATATATATCACTGAACAGTAGTTCCTTACCTAAAGACTGGAAAACAGGCAAGGTGATACCACTTCATAATCCGGTGACACACACAACCCTCAAAACTATAGACCTATTTCCCTGACTTCAATTCCTTGTAAGATATTCGAACACGTCATTTTCTCCCATCTGGTCAATTTTTTAGAATCGAATAAGTTCTTTCATAGTAGTCAGCATGGGTGTCGTAGACATTCTCATGCGAAACACAGCTAGCAACATTTGCAATGATCTTCACGCATTTCTAGACAATGGTTTACAGTAGACTGCATATTTTTAGATTTCGCCAAGGCTTTTGACCGCGTCAGTCACCGCTTACTCTTATTTAAACTCAGCCAGTTAAGCATTGATCCCCTGGTTTTCAATTGGATTCGAGAGTTTCTATCCAACCGAACGCAATATGTCAGCATTAATGATAAAAACTCTCCTGAAGTACCGGTTGACTCAGGCGTACCTCAGGGCTCTGTTTTAGCACCATTACTTTTTTAATATACATCAATGATCTTCCTAACCAAATCACAAGTTCCATCTGTTTATTTGCCGATGATTGTGTTTTATATCGCAAGATTGAAGGCCCTAATGATACCCTAGACACTGCAGAATGATCTTAATAACATTTCGACATGGGTGTAAGCTCTGGGTTATGGACCTTAACACGTCTAAATGCAAAACAATGAGAATTTCCCGTAGTATTTCAGCATGCCCTAATTATTTACTGAATAATACTTCACTTGATCAAGTAATATCCTATAATATCTTGGTGTGCATATTACTAACAATCTCTCATGGAAAAGACACATAGAATACATTACATCGAAAGCTAACCGCATGCTTGGTTATTTAAAAACGTAATTTTCCTTAGCTCCCCCGAAGTTAAAGCAACAGCTGTACATTACTTATGTTAGGTCTAACCTTGAATACGCATGCTCCATATGGGATCCTGGTCATGCTAGTCTGACAAACATAATTGAAAATGTGCAAAATCGAGCGGTCCGTTTCATCCTTCACAACTACCATCGAACTGCCAGTGTCACTGACATGAAACGAACACTTGGCATTCCCCTTCTTTCTTCTCGTAGGAGGTTATCCCGTCTTTGCCTTTTTCATAAAATATATTATCATAACAATGAGTTGAAGTCCCGATACATCACATCCGCATCCTATATCTCCCCACGTGTCGACCACCCTTTCAAAGTTCACGTACCATCACAGCGCACAGTCACCTACTCATATTCATTCTTGCCAAAACATCTTAGGAATGGAATCACCTGTCCTGCGTCACTAGTCGCAATCAGAGACCCTGACCGTTTCCGGAAGAGCATTAACGAACACGCTATAAAGCTGCATCACTTTCACAAATGCTTTACACACACTGAAACTGCAATTTACTTCTGTACCACCTATCTCTGTACAGGTCTTGATCTCAACAAAAGTTTTTTTTTTTTTTTTTTCCTTGCACTGATGTTTTCTTTTTGTGTGTGTAACTCGATAAAATTTGCTTTTCATGTATCATTTTTTTTTTTGAACATTGTAAATTGAAAAGGCATCAGGTCGATTGATTTTTTGTGCAACAATGACAGATTTTAAATTCGAAGCATTTCTTAGCGAACTTTGGCGACTTTGGGCGTATCTATCTATCTATCTATCTATCTATCTATCTATCTATCTATCTATCTATCTATCTATCTATCTATCTATCTACTCTATCTATCTATCAATCATATCTATCTATCTATCTCTATCCGCTACTGATTTAGCTCTGCTGGCCATTTGGATAAAGCTATAGATACCAAACTTGGTATGGCATAACATGACTATATGACGAGTATATCTGACCGGTCATAACATGAAATTATGACATGTATGTCATTAATGTCATGATTTATTCTTGTGGTCTTGTGCCCTTGCGGTGGTTTCGTTCGCATGACATGTTGCAAAGCTGCTACGGTATGACATGATTGCATGGTGAACACAAGCGAAGACCATAACATGAAAATCATGACATACGTGTCATGTTACAACAAGACTACATGCCACTCTCATAGTCGTCTCGGCCATTTCGCTAGCGTCACATATACCAAATTTGGTATTACGGTACGTGAATGGATGACGAAGGTATCTGACTGGTGCAAACATGATAATCATAAGATGCGTGTCATGTAACAACATGACTACATGCCATGCTCATGATGCGCTGCCGGCCGTTTCGCTAGCTTCACTTATACGAAAGTTGGTATTACCAGACGTGAATGGATGACGAAGGTATGAGACTGGTGCAAACATGATAAACATGAGTTGCGTGTCATGTAACAACATGACTGCATGCTACGCTCATGATGCACTCGCGGCCGTTTCGCTAGCTTCACATATACCAAGTTCGGTATTACGTGACGCGAACGGACGACATAGGTAAATGTCACATCCAAACATGATAATCACGACATGCGTGTCATGTAACAACATGACTACATGCCACACTGATGATGTGCTGGCGGCCGTTTTGATAGCTTCACATATGCCAAATTCGGTATTACATTATGTAAATGGATGATGAAGGCATATGACTGGTGCAAGCATGGAAATTATGATATGCATGTCATGTGAGAACATGACTGCACGCCACAGTCAAGGCGCCAATATACACTTCGACGTCGGCGTTCGTTTCGTCGCGTCACGCCGGCGTTGCCACGCCAGGTGACGCTCCTGCCATATGCTCGCAGGCGTGCGCTGCGTTGCTTTGGCGCATGCGCGTTTCAGCGCGTCCGGCGTCCCTCCGTGTCGAAGTGAGGCGGACGCAGTGCTGTCTGGGTAGCGCATTGGCGCCAAATGCAGCATGTCGCATTTCGCGCCAGTTGCCGTCGGGCCGTAACGACGGACGCTGGTCGCGCCGGTCGCAGTTGGCGTCCAGACTATAAAGTGCTCACGTTTTGCTAACGTAGCATCGCTGTGCGCAGAGTACGCGCGCGTCAACGTTACGTTGGAGCATATTGGGCCCTTTATGATGCACTCGAGGCCGTTTCGCTAGCTCCACCTATACCAAATTTGGTGTTACGTGACGTCACTGGATGATGACGAAGGTATATGACTGCTGCAAATATGATACCCCTCACACGTGTCATGTAAGAACGTGACAATGTACCGCGCTCATGGCGTGCTCGCGGCGGTTTCGCTATTCCACATATACTAAATTTGGTGTCACGTGTCGTGAATAGATGACGAAGGTAAACGACACATGCAAACATGATAATCGTGACACGGAAGTCGTGTGCGCCGTAATTCACATCCACCTCTTAACGTTGTGGTGATTTGGAATTGGAATATCAACCTTCCACATTCGTGCTTCGCATATTCCACATTCGTGCTTTGTGCTTCGCATATTCGTGCTTCGCATTCGTGCTTCGCATTCCCACTGTACGTGGGATCTGCCAATTTTTTTCTGTACGGCACAATAAGCGCCAAGTGTGGTCCTTGTGTAGTCACTATGTACAATCAAGCTGTAGAAGATGCAAGATCTAAGACTGAGCAAAAAAGAGATTCTTTTAGTGGACTGTTCCTTTGTTATACACAAGCATTTTATAACATTTTAAAGTTTTTCTATCATGAAGAAAAATGCACCGGTTGTTATGAATGTCAAATAAAAAGCGATGACCAGACAGATTTTCCTTTAAGATAACATTACCTTGAGATGAATTGTCCCTTTTAAGGTAAGCGATAATTTAATTTCCTTGGTGCTCTCCTGTGCTTCACAGACAGACAGACAGACAGACAGACAGACAGACAGACAGACAGACAGACAGACAGACAGACATAGATAGATAGATAGATAGATAGATAGATAGATAGATAGATAGATAGATAGATAGATAGATAGATAGATAGATAATACATACATACATACATACATACATACATACATACATACATACATACACCACACACACATACATACATACATACAACTACATACATACATACATACTACATACATACATACATACATACATACATACATACATACATACATACATACATACATACCATACATACATACATACATAGATAGATAGATAGATAGATAGATAGATAGATAGATAGATAGATAGATAGATAGATAGATAGATAGATAGATAGGATAGATAGATAATAGATAGATAGATAGATAGATAGATAGATAGATAGATAGATAGATAGATAGATAGATAGATAGATAGATAGATAGATAGATAGATAGATAGATAGATAGATAGATAGATAGATAGATAGATAGATAGATAGATTTGGGTGTTCCGTAGAAAAGAGGTGCTTGCAAAAAGCAGTGCTTAACCAATAGACACATACGGTCCCGAAAGAGTAAGCCAACCATGCGTGTCTGCTACGTGTACGTGACTTGCCTCACGGGACGGAAAAACTGCGCAATAGCAAGCGCAGGCAATGCGACAGTCCACACCACCCGCGGTCGGTCAAGAAACCGATTTTGATCTGTGCAGCATGTGGCCACAGGAAATCAACGCTTCACTCGTATACAACGACGACGACAAACCGCCGTGAAAGAAGCTAAATGCGACACACAATGGAGGGCACGAGTTCAGTGCCAACTCGCCGTATACGCGTCGACTGGCGTCTTAATGCCAGCGCGGGAGAAAAGACGTCACGCCATCTGGATGGATGACGCCACCGTACGTGTTGCGCCGTGGCTTAAGCAGACGGTGCCTTTTCCTAGCAGACGACGACGACGACAAGGAAACGAATGTACTCCCGTTTTTATTTTTCGTTTTCCTCCTTGCCTCGTCTGGCTGTCTTGGCAAGCGTAGCTTGAGAACGGTTTCTTTAGCGTAAACTGAGTTTTAAAGGACTCCACTGTCGACCCTCGGATTTATCTTCGTGCCTTGTTACACTGTACCACTTGAATTTACAATGTTGTGTATTTTCGCACCTTTTTGTTCCCTTCGCAGAGCTCTGTTCGCCGTCTTGGATCTTGTGAGAAGGATAAGGTTATCGTGAAAGTTGCGGGTCAGTGTCAGTGTCACGGTCATGTCGATGCTTTCGACGAAACCATACTTACGGGTTGGCAACGCACTCTGCGACTGTCCGCTGTGTGAAGAAAACACCCTATCCGGGCGAAAGCCTTAGATGCTTTAAAAAACACGAAAACCGATCGTCGGTGGTGTCAACTGGAGTGATCCGAAGACATTCCTCACGCGATGACGTCACAATGATGTCATATATCACAAAAATTTGAGACGTCACCATAATCTCACATTTGACCTCAATTGATAGCGTTTTCGCGTGACACCACCGCTTGATTAGAGGTTTGTTGATCCGGGGTGCAGTGCTAAATTAGATGAGGTGCAAAAACTTTGCAATGCCAACGATCCTGGAGACGCTGCTCTCGTCGGAGCGAGTGGACGCGCGTCGTGTAGGCTCCGGTTTCAACGAATGCTTTGCAGCGGAAGTCACCTAGAAGCCCACAAGACTTTGGTACCCGCGTATTCAGCTTGTCATCAGGAATCGCCCGGCACCAAGTTCCAGGTGGGGACTTGAGTTTTGACACCTTTACCGACGCATTTTTGTCAACCACGCTAGCGAGAGAGATAGGCCTAACGCCTGCCAAGCCACCGGCAGCGCAGCTGCAAGAGACGCTGCTGCCTAGGCCGGCCTAGCTCTGCGGGCACCAAGAAACGCCGGTCGGCGCGTTTGACGCGTCCGACTTTTTGAGAAGACATGGAGGTCACTGTGGAGGGAGAACCCATTTCTCGTGAAGAATTCGAAGAAAGTACAGGATGGAGCACCGTAGGATCAAAGAAGTCGACCCGCGGGCAATCACTAGAACCCGGTGCGGATTCTCAACGAGGGAATAACAGCAGGAAACGGCGTGAGCAATGCCTGAGTCAAATAACAAGATTAAGCCGGATGCCTCCACTGCCCCGAGGTGACTACAAGATCATCATCCGACCTAAAGGCGGCCTTCGACTCACCGATTATGGAGCCGCCCGACTGGCGACTTGCATTTACCACGCCGCTGAAATTCCGAGAGACGCCCAAGATGAGGACACAATATGCCCAAATTTCCAGCAAAATATCATCGTTGTGAGCACACCCATCGAGGCGCATGCTGATAGATATCAGAAAATCTCTCGCATTGTGGTCGGCAACAAGACGTACGATACCAGCGCATATGAAGCAGCACCAGACGGTACGTCGAAAGGCGTGATACGTGATATCCCGTTGGAAGATACTGCCCGAGATATTACAGCTAATGTGATTACAACAAAGAACCCTACAGCCATCGCTGCAAAACGCCTCAGCAACACAACGACGGTGATCGTACTGTTCGCTGGTCTTCGCGTGCCAACATACGTTCGATACGGTGGGGCAATGTTGAAGTGCTCCCTTTACCGCAAACAGATAGAGACGTGTTACCAATGCGGTCGCCTGGGGCACCGCGCAGATGTATGCCCAAACCCGAAAGACCACGTGTGCCGTGGCTGTGGTACGACCAACCCCCCGCAAGATCACCAATGCCAGCCCACTTGTCAACTGTGCGGCGGCGACCACCAGACGGCCGAGAAGGCGTGCAGGGCACGTTACAAGACGCCGTACCTGGTGAAACGCCGGCGATGGGAGCGACAACAACAACGATATGAAGACTATCCGACGAAGCCAACGCCTGTCGACAACAGCCTCGAGCAGCGGGACACTACTCCTACCCGGAAGCCCGGAAAGAAAGCCTGGTCGAGATCTCGGTCGCGGTCTCGGTTTCGGTCGCGGTCTCGCCCCCGGCCCCGCTCCCGGCCCCGCTCCCGGCGCCGCTCCCGGTCGCAGTCAACATCTCGGAGCCGTACACCTGGACCTGGCGCAACCTTCAAGGTGGGCTGGGTAGACGTAGTCAAGGGGGCGCGCTCGGGGTCTGAGGAGGCCGCTTCTCAAGGCAAACTTGATAAATTAGAGGCTGAAATAGCACAGCTAAAGCAGATGTTAGCACAATGTAACCAGAAAATGACAGCTTTAGGAGAGGAAAACAGGACCCTCAAGGAGGAATTACACCACTATAAAACAACAAAACATGCTCCACCAGTAGTACCACCACACTCAGCTGTTACACCCAGTGAAAAATTGGAGGAAGGTACAACACCACCACCTCCCAAGCGCAGAGCCGAAACCCAGGCCAATGAATACAAACCCGCACGCGTAACGCCCGAGAATACAGTCCTGAAGGAAGTTCAGCAATCAGTCAAAGAATTAAATGAGTGGATGAGCAACGCATCCCGACTGATCTCATCCCTCACTGACCGCGTAGAGACTATAGCTAAAATTACCCAGCAACAAAACGAACACCTACAACAGCGACTCATCGCTGTGGAGGCTAGAATCACCCCTCTGCCACCTAGCGGACTGGACCCCACAGCGAATGTAAAGCAACCTTCCTCGTCGGCATTCAGTGTGATACAGCCGGCGACATTCCTACCCCCTGCATCTCATCATAGCTAGAAATCACGCCTACACAATTTGGCAATGGAATTGTAGAAGCTACGCGAATAAGCAAGCAAATCTTAACCAATACCTTAAGGGGAAAGTTAAGCCCGATATTATTTTATTGCAGGAGACACATTGTCTCGCTAAATTGGCAGGCTACCGCTCGATCGGACATGTCAACGGGGAGACGACTGTCCTTACCACCCTAGTTAGACGAAACCTTACGTTCACGCAACACGACATGGAAATTACCAATATAGACAATATATTTATTGAACTCGTTCCGCAACGCAAGACACAGGAAAGCCTTTTTATACTAAACATATACAGCAACCCTAAACAAAAAAAGCACAGATTTCTCACACTCTTTAAACGCGCCCTCAACATCGCTGGCCAAAATCCCATCTTAATAGCGGGGGACTTCAATGCACCACACACTGCCTGGGGATACTCTTATGTGTTTCCTAAAGGTAGGGCCCTCTGGTTTGACTCGCAGCAAGAGGGATTAACTCTCATCACCAACCCTAGCACACCCACACGTGCGGGCACTAGCTCCAGTAAAGACACAACGCCTGATCTGACGTTCACGAGAAACACATCAGCAGCCACCTGGAAAAATACCCTAGAGGACCTGGGTAGCGACCACTACATCATCGAGGTACATGTTCAAGGTGGCCCACGTAAATTCACGGGAAAAGAGCTAAAGTTGGTAGACTGGACCCAGTTCCGCAAATCACGTGAGAACCAGGTCCAACCCATCAGCGACATAGAGGACTGGATACACACGCTTAAACAGGATATTAATAATGCCACCCGAATTGTACCTCCTGAGGCACACCTCGAAGAGATCGATAGCCGGCTCCTCCACATGTGGGAGGCAAAGCAATCGCTCCAAAAGAGGTGGAAGACACAGAAACACAACAGAAACCTCAGGAAACGCATAGCACTCCTCAACACAGAGATAGAGATGTATGCAACACAGCTAAGCCGGCAGCACTGGGATGAAACCTGCGATGCGATGGACAGGCAACTAAGTCTTAGTAAAACTTGGCATTTTATTACGGTTCCTCCTCGACCCAGAAGACAGCAAAACCGCCCAACAACAAACCATCAACAAACTAATACATGCTTACAAGGGCACCGAGGAGGAGTTTCTTAGGGAGGTAGAGCTCAAATATATTTCTCAGGCTCCTACTCAGCAGCATCCAGATTATACGGGCCAGATCAACACTACTCTAGACGAAGAATTCACCGAAGCGGATATCCGTGCCGCCCTACAAAAACTTAACACCAAATCTGCACCAGGTCCGGATAACATCACGAATAAGATGATACGCAATTTGGACGATGAGTCGATCACGCATATCACAGACTATATTAATAACTGCTGGAAGACCGGAATCTTGCCCCCGCATTGGAAAACGGCCAAGGTGATTCTGATTCCGAAACCAGGCAAACCACTGAATACTGACAATCTTAGGCCCATCTCCTTAACATCTTGTATAGGCAAATTGATGGAACACGCTTTCCTGGCTAGACTGACAAATTACCTCGAAGACAATGATTTTTTCCCACACACCATGATTGGCTTCCGCAGGCATCTTTCAACGCAGGATGCCATGTTGCAGCTTAAGCATCACATCATAGACAGTACGGGACGCTCCACTAAGGGCATACTTGGTCTTGATCTGAAGAAGGCTTTTGACTCTGTCACGCATAGCACCATTCTAAATCAGGTAAATACCCTAAACTTGGGGCTTCGCACGTACAACTATATTAGGGCATTTCTTACGGGCAGAACGGCCACGATCACTGTGGGAGCACTCAGGTCGTCCGAAATAACCATAGGAAGTGCGGGCACCCCGCAGGGTTCCGTGATATCTCCCATGTTGTTTAACCTCACCCTCATTGGTCTTCCTTCAAAACTTCAAACCATCCAAGGACTTCATCACACCATTTACGCCGACGACATCACCCTCTGGGTGTGCGACGGCAGTGACGGTTTCATTGAACAGAGATTACAGGAGGGGATTGACACAGTCGAGCGATATTTACAAGGAACTGGACTATCCTGCTCGGCGGAGAAATCTCAGCTACTGCTATATCGCCCTACACTTAGAGGTCGGCCACCCAAACAACATCCCCAAGCGCAGGCACACGCTGATATAAAACTCACTACAAGCGATGGTCACGCCATACCAACCGTGGACAAAATCAGAGTGCTAGGTTTGATCATAGAAAGTAAGGGTACCAACGGAGAGACAGTTCGCAACATTGAAGCCAGAGTGTCTAACACGATGCGCCTCATTAGGCGCATTACCAATAAACACAAAGGCATGAAAGAGGCCAGCATCATCCGTTTGATCCAAGCGTTTGTTCTAACTCACATCACCTATACAGCGGCGTACCACCGATGGTTCACCGCGGAAAAGTCAAAACTCAATTGCCTAATTAGGAAAATTTACAAACAAGCGCTAGGTTTGCCTCAAAACACCAGCACCGAACTACTCCTTCAACTTGGCTTACACAATACCCTTGAGGAACTTATTGAGGCGCAACAAATCTCCCAATTCGAGCGTTTAGCCAAGACTAAGCCAGGCCGCCAGATTCTATGTAATCTCGGTATTACTTACCACACTCAACACGGAGATAAACACAACATACCACGCACTATCCGTGCTAAGCTAACAGTACCACCCATACCAAGAAACATGCACCCTGAACACAACAGGGGCAGACGTGTCAGTAGAGCCAGGACCATGTCAAAGATGTTTGGGCGCAACCATGAGGCAGTCTTTGTCGACGCAGCACGCTACCAGGAACGTCACCGCTTCGTGGCTGCTGTCGTAGACCACACACAACAATGCAAAAGCAGCGCGTCAATCATAACACGGAACGTAGAAACGGCAGAGGAAGTGGCTATCGCGATGGCCATAGCCCACACTAACGCCTCATGCGTAATAAGCGACTCGCAGACAGCCGTTAGAAACTACGCCAGCGGCAGAATCTCCCCCGAGGCATTGCGGATTCTTAATACAGGCAAAATTCACGAGGCGGACAAATACGTACACATCTTGTGGTTCCCGGCCCACACACCACTAGGTAACGCGGAGGCCAATCCGAATGAAGTGGCGCACAACGTGGCTCGAGGTGTTACGTTCCGAGTCACGTCAGACGAAGCGGCCACCCAAACGGACCTTTCTGCGCCGGTGTGGGAATGGAACGATCGGCTCACTAAATTTAATGACATAATTCAACACTATCGACTGCAAAGGCGGGAGTACCCTCCGCCTCACTCCAAGCTAAATCGGGCCCAGTCCGTTCAGTGGCGACAGCTACAAACACGCACATACACGAACCCTGTCATCATGCACCACATATATCCTGACGTCTATAGTTCTAATCTATGTCAGTACTGTACCACCAGAGCCACTCTCGACCATATACTATGGGAATGTCCAGCATTATTCAGAAATTCTGGGGTCGCGGCCTCCAATGAAGACCTTCGGGCGCGTTGGCGGACTGCGCTGCTCAGTTCGGGCCTGGACAAACAACTTTGGGCGATCCAGCAGGCCAAGGAAGCTGCCGGGAGACACGGTCTCTCCGTTGGCCCCTAGGTGGGAGCCCATCCCAGCAATCTGCCGGAAATTAATAAAGTCTATTTCTCTCTCTCTCCCAACGATCCTGGCGGCACTTACAGCCACGTTAGGGGCAGAACGCTTTCATAAAGTGGTTTCATCGTAGGTGATTGTATGAGGACCACTGTGAAGGATACGTCCCATAGGCGTGCACAAGGGGCGGCAGGGAGGCGCCCTCTTGTCAATTAAGAGGGGGCGCAAAATCAGCCCCATACATTGATATAATAGGGAGGTGAGGGCGCTGCAACTCGGGAGGAGCGCTTAAAGTCAGCCCCATACATTTGCACAATAGGGAGGGGGGCGAAGCCATGAACCTTCACTACTCCTAAATGTGAACTCTGCGTATGCGCCGACAATACGATTGTTTCATTCTTGTTAAGTCTTTGTAAAGAAACAAAAAAAAACAAATCGGCAACATTCTTGTGGTTTATGAGCCAGAACCAAGATGCATTTTGGCCAGGTGTAGTCGGTCGAAAGCTCGGATTTGCTTCAACAAATCGTCAGTTATTTTACCTGAACGTAAGTTTAAGTTCCAGTGATTTTTTTCCGCGTTTAGCTTTCAGGAACCACGGCTGTCGTGACCTAGATTGAAGCCCGCGCCCTCGTCGCCAACATATACTTGCCTAATTCGAGAAAACTACAATGTTAAACAAAAAGGAAGAATACGCCTGATGTCCTGTTAAAGGGTAAGTTCAAGCGCGACTCGTTTAAATGAGACGCCGATGATATTGCTTTAAGCCCCACAACCCACAGAAATAGGCGTGAGAATCGTGCATCTAACACTCTTGTTCGTGAGAACAAGAGTGTTTGCTGTACACTTCGCTGATTGCGCAGCTCTGACGGCTTGCAGATTAAGTGCAAGAACCGTGGCAGAAAAACGGCTTGCAGACTACGTCGTCTTCAGTAAAAGACGTGGCCACGGTGAGACTGGAACACTAGGTAAGCTACTGTGGTCGAAAGCTAAAGGGGTCCTGCAGCACTTTTCTAAATACCCATCGTATGGCTTCGCTAAAACATTTTATTGCCCCCCGAATGAACGGCAGCAGCAGACTATAAAATCCGTTGAGTACCACTGTGGAGTTGCGGAGATTTTGTCGCACGCTGTAATTGCTTTATCCCTTCTCTCCTCCCAATGACCACGCTGTAAGCCAATCAGAGAAGAATTGCACGGGCGAAAGGAAGTTAAGTCACACATGAGTTTGAGTTGTTTGTTTTTTTCGTCTAATCCACGGTCTTCTTTTAGCGGCGTGATCGCGAGAGACCACGTGGGCATGTAGCGGCCTCTTGCGGCAGCCGCTGTAACTATGCAGCTCACGATCTCTGAACCGGCCAATGGCGATGAACGTTTCGCGGTCATTTGGGAATATGGGAAAATTTATATAAGTAGGAAGGAACGATTTGTAGGTGTCGTTGGCAATCAGTTGTAATTTCCAGTCCGCGCGCTGCGCCATATATGTCTCGCTCGAGTGCTGTGAGGAGCTTCGACTACCCACTGGCAGCCTTTTCTGACCATGCCGAAAAAAGTGTGCAGTTTCTTTTTCTACATTACGCTGCTTTTTCAATCGCTCGCGTGTTTTATATCCGCTTTTCGATCACCTCATTGTGCCTTCTATCGCCAGCTGCAGGCGCAGATGTTGCCCGAAAGGCGCGCTACGTTGAGCGACAGGCCGCGGCCGGCGTTCCGTGCACAGATGCACAGACTGAAATCAGGGAAGTATAGATGCGCAGTTGCGGCTATCACGAGTGAAAATTATTTTAAAATCCTGCGTGGACCAGCGGCTTGAACACCAGTAGTATACCAAATACCGCGCATGTTAATCGGCTGTTGCTACCGTCCACCAAGCGCCGATAGCTCCTTCCTTTCATCTTTTCACGAAGCATTGTTAGAACTAACAACGACGTATCCCAACACTCCCGTCTTATTATTCGGTGATTTCAATTTTCCTTCAATGATTGATTTGTGGGGTTTAACGTCCCAAAACCACCATTTGATTATGAGAGACGCCGTAGTGGAGGGCTCCGGAAATTTCGACCACCTAATTTTTCTTCAATAGATAGGAGTAATGTTGCGTCATGTCTTGCACAAAATAACATGGCTACAGAATTTGTAAACATATGTTTGCTTTTTGGCCTGTCACAGCTGGTCAATAAACCTACCCGAGTAACCCAACACTCGTCAACAGTCTTGGACCTCCTTTTCACGTCACACCCCGATAATGTGCCCCCCCCCCCTTACGTATATCCCTGGTTTTAGTGACCACAACGTCATTCATGCAACATTTCCTTCCTTGCAACATCTTAAAAAGCAAGAAATCTAAAAAAGTACTCACGCTACACGACAAAGCCGATTATTCCAGCATCAACCGTGAACTTTCTGTTTTTCACGAGAAACTTGCACTTACATATCGGCAGCATTCAACTGAGAGCGTTTGGATACTATTCAAAGCCGAAATGCAGCGTTTAATGAATCTTTACATCCCAACTATCACTATAAATGAAAAAGCGCGTTCCCCTTGGTTTAACAAGTCTTTAAAAGGTCTTAATAATAAAAAAGCGATTATTTCGAGTTGCTAAACGAACTGGTTCATCCTCGGCCTGGCAAAAGCATAATGAGATCGTTAAAGAGTACTACTCAATAAAAGCATGCGCCAAGCGTGACTACTATTCCACTACGATACCAAATATGCCGCAGTCTAACCCACGCCGTTTTTGGAAAGCGATTAAGCCTGATAATAAAAGTGCCGTTTCACTATGTGATAACACGAGGACACCCATTGCTGATTCCGAAGTGCCCGATGCACTGAATCTAGCGTTTTGTTCAGTGTTCACAAAAGAAAGTACAGATGCATTACCACACTTTCCATATTTCGATTTTCCTCCAATTGAGGGTATTGAATTCAGGGCAGAGGGCATTGTCAAGGTCATTGACTCCCTGAAGGGCTCTTCATCCTGCGGCATTGACGGAATCAACGCGAAAGTACTAAAAAGTACAAAATATGCGTGCAGTGCGATTCTTTGTATTATCTTTCAGCACTCACTTGACACCGGTACAGTGCCAGATGATTGGAGGACAGGAAACGTCATTCCAGTCTTCAAAAAAGGTGACCGATCTTCCCCTGGAAACTACCGTCCCATTTCCCTCACCAGCATATGCTCCAAGATCATGGAACACGTCATCTACTCCCAAGTTGCTCATTTCCTAAGCTCGGTGAACTTCTTTCATCCAAATCAACATGATTTCAGGAAGGGTCACTCATGCGAATCTCAACTTGCTCTATTCACTCATGACATTCATTTAAACTTAGAAAGTAACATTCCAACCGACGCTCTATTCCTAGATTTTGAAAAGGCCTTCGATAAGGTTCCTCATTCTCGTCTTTTGTTGAAATTGTCGCGCCTAAACATTCATCCGCTTGTTCGCGATCGGATTGAGTGTTTCTTAACCAACCGGAAACAGTTCGTATTCGCTAACAACTACACATCATCCACTTCACCCGTTCTGTCTGGCGTGCCTCAAGGCACTGTTCTAGGGCCGCTCCTCTTCCTAATCTACATCAACGACCTGTCATCTACTGTAACCTCTGAAATACGTCTTTTTGCAGATGATTGCGTCGTGTACCGCCCTATCAATAACTCCTCCGACGTTTGTACTCTTCAAAAAGACCTACTTCGTATACAAGACTGGTGTACCACATGGCTCATGTCACTGAACACCAGTAAGACCGTGAACATTTCATTCCATCGTCGACCCAACTATGCACCCTCCGTGTATAAGATTAATAACAGCATTATAGCTAATGTGCACTCCTTCAAGTACCTAGGGTTTCACCTGTCTCAAGACTTATCTTGGACGGATCATATAACCCACATTATCAATTCAGCGAACAAAATTCTTGGTTACCTTCGCCGAAACCTTTTCATGGCTCAGTCACATGTAAGATTACTAGCATACATAACGCTTGTGCGACCTAAACTTGAATATGCCTCTCCTATCTTTGACCCCCACCAATCTAATCTCACTGAAGCTCTCCAATCAGTCCAGAACTGTTCCGCCAGATGGATCCTTTCTGAGTACTCGTATCACACAAGCGTTTCGTCTCTAACGTCTAAGCTGGAGCAGGTACCCCTTGCCTCTCGTCGCCGCATCTCACGCCTTTGCCTCTACCACAGATTCTTTCACACCATGCCTCGCGACAGTCGGTTGATTCAACTGACTCATCGTTCATCCCGAAAAAGCCACCTGAACGCAGTAATTCCACCCCGTACCCGCACCGCTACATTCCATCAGTCATTGTTCGTCAGAACTGCCCGAGACTGGAATGGCCTTCCAAAAGATGTTGCATTTGTCCGTGATGCAAACACGCTTCCGATATACTATCGAACATACATGAATTGATGCCTTTGGACTTGCCTTTGTGAAATGGATTGTCTTATTTTTATTGCTGCCATTTGTATCTGAATTTTGTATTTTAGTCTTATGGATGTTTATTGTTATAATGTTTATCGTTTTCTCTGCACTTATGACACCCACCCTCATGTAATGTCCCTCGAAACCCTTTAGGTACCAATAAAAAAAAATAAAAAAAATAAAAATACATATCATACACGAACAGAACTTCATACGTATCATCGCGTCTTGATCATCGGTATACAGTTTTCATACCTTTTTTTGCCGCACTAATGTTTTTTCGAGACTCCTTTGTACCAACGAGCGCTGACTTCAATCGCCTTTTCCCCTCTGTCACCTGCATCGCCTGCATCGAGGAGACATCATCATTCAAGGCTGCACTAACTGACCACGTTTTCAGCCTACGATAGCTTAATTTGTTTGAACATGTATTTTTATCGATATGTTGTATTCTTATGTTTGATTTTATGCATGTTTTTGTTTTTGTATACCCACCTCCCTCTGTAACACCTTTATGCACATTGAAGGTAAATAAACGAAATCATATGAAATGGAAAGATGGGCTGATGCCGAACGTGCTGCGACACCGGCCAAATTGCAAAAAGCTTAGAGGAGGGATGTTTGCTGTAGTAAGGATATGCAGAGTGATTAGAAGTAAAGATGCGTCCACTAGGCGAAATAAATTAGAATAAAAACTAACTAAATATGAATGGACTGCAGTTGAATCAAAGGTTAGTTAACAGGGAATGAATCAAATGTTGAATAAAATGCGAATAAACTATGTGGTTTAAGCGTGAATAAACACCTCAATGACCGTGCATGGTGTGGTGGCTGAACAAGAATATATATATTAAAGCAATTTAATGAGCGTCTCCTTAAAACATGGGCTATCGCCTGCACTCTCCTTTAGCGTTAGCTGAAAGGACTGTGAACTTCCTATCCATCGAGCTATTGATACGATTGATCGAACAACGCACGAATCAGCACGCTCATTACCTACTATGGGAGTCAAGACGTGCGTTCGCACTTGCGTCATGAGCCGTCATCGAACTGCGGGGGATACCATTCACCAGCGTTTGCACAACTAGCAGGCGTACAATCGTTCCACCGAGACCTCACGAATTGACGTCACTTAATTACACATGCACGAGAACTGCGTCATGCGTTTCTCTTTTTTTTTCCTGGCGCGTAAGCTACTAGACGTCGCAGCGCTTCCATTGTTTCTCGGTTGCACTGCAAAGTTCGAGGACTCGGGTTCGACTTCCGATGATGG
This sequence comes from Rhipicephalus microplus, assembly GCF_013339725.1. NCBI lineage: Eukaryota > Metazoa > Arthropoda > Arachnida > Ixodida > Ixodidae > Rhipicephalus > Rhipicephalus microplus. Next base: position 79,559,758 of record NC_051175.1, on the reverse strand, counting down.
TGCGAAAATGTAAGAAAGCACGCGCGCACTCAATAGAGGAGCACTTTAGGGGTACCCCACAGTGAAACACTGAATCCGCTTGTAGTCTGATAAATTATCTTTTGAAGACTCTGTTGTCTTCAAGCGGACACCGTCAAAAATATATGACGCTATGGTGAGTTGCGTAAGTGAGTGGACAAGGCCTGATGCTTTCGCGATGTCTAACCGAATCGTTGCTACGTGATCACCAGGCACGTCACAAACTGCTAACACACTTCACACAATTTGTATATTTGTTGCAATACTGCACCTTTCGACAGTGCCACGTGTTTTACAACTCCCAACCAGGGCTGCAATGACACTTTTGGTCGGTACTTTCACGAAAATGATAATCTACGTTGGTAAGGTTTATCGGGTGGTAAGATTATACTAACTTCAGCGTCGTCTGTTTTGTCGATCGATACAATATACGATGTTGTGAAAGAGGGTGGTGCCTGTTGGGGTTCTTGCTGACATTTAAAAAAAAGTATGTAAAGCAGTTCTCAATCAATCAGGACCTGGCGTCTACCCATTTTGTAGCTCTTCAATAGTGATCTCTGCTTCATGAACCGTAATGGGTGTATACGTCACATTAAACCATCCCTGAAGCGGTCGTCCATAAAAAAATGTCCTTACAGCCAAGAAGCTTTGCGAAATGATTCAAAATGACGCTCCGAATACCTGCCTGCTCATCAACTACTCGATTTTCATAACTTAGCTCGCGTATCTCTTTTTTTGAAATATGCATGTCACTTCTCATCAGCTAACGCACGTTTTGTTGGAGTTCCCCCATCAACTAACTACGCTCACGCCCTCTAAGGCAGCTACTTCTTTTACTAATTTCGTGATGCCAACCTAAAACAGCGTTTTAGCCCTTTAGATTAACCATCGAAAATTCCGTAGATTATAAGAGAAAATTTCTACATTGTCATTTAGTGTCAATATTCATGGCCAACTCACTTTTAACAACGCATAAACACGGTGCGCTTTGTGGCTCAATTCTTCGGTATCTTGTTGAAAGTAAACAGCATCATATTAACAACCACTTGACGTCTTTTATCTACATTTTATGAAGAGTTGCATAAAAACGGCTTCAAGGTGACGCCAGTTCAAGGTGCTGCAGACACAGATTTGTCTTTGTAGTTCACTTTGCGCCCTCAGTGAAGGCATAGATGTGATTGGGTCAGCTGCAAGTCTGTAGAGCCTTTCTTGTACGTTCAGCTTGTGTGTTGGTGCTTTAATCTCCAATTTACCATATTTGCGTATTCCATGATTTACAGTAGTATACGTGGGCATATTTTTACTGGCTGAGAGGTACTCCTACTTTCTGCACTTTCGAACAGTTTCCCGTTTGACCAAATATTTTCGTTTTTCTATATCTTAAGAAGACGGCCTGGCGGAAAGACTAAAATCACCAGAACAATTTTCTGAGTCCTTCTTTATCGCGCAGTATTTAAATTAATGAATCCGCATGAGCTCAGCCGACTTTCAGTCGTATATATATCTCGCTCTGTTTCTCTCCAAACCTCCCTGTTTGGTTGTTACTTAACAAGCGTAGACTTAATTGGCACGGCAAAGGCACGCGGGGCACGCGACCCGGCAGACAAAGAGAAAAAAAAATAGCGGACCACGACACCGTCACCCACCAAATCGCGGTATTCAGCGAAATATACAAGTGGAGAGTCTATCGTGCATGTATTAAAAAATGGACTCTAAAAGAATATTTCGTTACAAAATGAACCCTAGAAGTCAGCGGCTATGAACACCGCCACAGTCCCCGCCCACCGCTAGCAACCGCCAATTTGACATGGCGTGTGTGACGTCATGTGCCTAATGGAGTAGAGCCGCCGTCTTCTACCCGTTTCAGCCGCTGCATATCGCTTAGTTTTCAGTGGCGTGCTCCAACAAGCTCTAATAGCTCCACTGCACGCGCATCTGACCACGAAACAAGATTGTTCGCCACAATACAGACGCCTGCGAAGCAACCGGCTTGTCACGTCACGGCTCGCGAATGTGCCAGTGTTGCCAGACCCTCAGGCTGCGTGCGTATTTATAAAAATGCTCGTTTTAAATTGAGTTCCTAATCGAATGCGCTGAAACTTCGCTAGCTGGTTTGCGAACGACCAAGAATTCACCCACATAACACAGATTATGAGCGAAAATTGGATGTCATGGCTCCTTTAAACACTTACGACGAGAAGCTTTCAATTCATTCTGCATATGACAAACTCTCATTACAGAACTGCTGTCATCTTCAGTCAGTCCAGCAAAACACAAAAGCTATTTGAAATGAAAACAAAGCAGGAAATAGCCAGGAATGTTGTTTTTTTTTTGTAGCATGTGTCATTGAAATAGCACAATTAGTCAGTAGCGCTTGTAATCAAGCTGGCTATCTTACATTTCCAGGGCCGCACGAAAATTTCTGAAAAAGGCCTAACAACAGCAAGACTTTGATTACTTCCCAGAGGTGTGTTTAGAAAAAAAAAAGCACAGCTTTGCCGCAAAGGCGAAGCAATGAACGCGATAGATACAAATTGGAAGGTCACGCGTAGAATGGAAAGCAGATCGAAACATGCCCCGCGTTTTTCACGCACAAAAGACGCACAAAACGTACTCACAGGTACAGATTAACGCGAATAAACGTCTCATTTGTTACTTCGTTGTGACTGAAAAGCGCGCCCTTTTCACAAACGGAGGCTCTGTAACGATGCAGTGACCTTTGTGCGCCCAGTAACTACAACAGAATCATTCCGACGAATCTCAAAGGCTAGCCAAGAGGTACTATTTTCTCCACTGCAAGATAAGGGCGCGCGATCGAGCGTACACCCTTTTATTCTCTACATGGCGCAAAGTACGCGTGAGAGATACGAGCCGCCGCGCTCTCACTGCCCCATCTTCTTGATATTGCTGAAAAAACGACAGTTCCCTCCCCCCCCCGATATGCCCGCCAACAGCGGTAAGTGATAGATATGAATATCTTGCCGTTTGAATGTTGAAGGAGGTACCTCTCGGTGACTCAACAATAAAGAAAAAAAACCTCTCGGTGGCTCTCTCTCTCTCTCTCTCTCTCTCTATATATATATATATATATATATATATATATATATGACGCAGTAACTATTTGTTGTGGAACGCACATTTTCTAATCTTTGGTAGTCACCTCGTCAAAAAGGCTAGCCCGCGGCCATTGCGCGGACTTTTCCACCTGTTTCTGCCATTCTCACGCCCAAACAGGACTCCGCTCCTCCGCGGACAGCCGGTGATGAGATAGCGGGAGTAAGGTCGACCTCCCTCACTCGGTACTTGATCGCACCGGATCTCGACTGTGGCGCCGTGCTCCGGGTCTCACAGGTGTTCTCTGGTCTCACGAGACGTATCGCGTGCGTGCCCGGCGGGAGTGAGAAATCCCCTGGACGGCGAAGGATGAGCACGCCTTTTCTTTCCGGATTCGCTCGCAGGATTTCAAGCTGGACGGTTGTGCCCTCGTGATCTCCGACGCCAGCATAGCTCCCGCCGACTGGTTTGCCCTCCACGGTCTCCTGACGCCGTGCAGCTCTCGCATTGTGGCGCCCCGCTCTTGGACTGCTTCGACCGGATCTCCACTTTCCCATCTCCTTCTTTTTTCCGTCGCTTGCCTGTCTAATTTTTCGTCCATTTTCCTTCTATTCTTTTTGTCCCTCCTTGCCCCCACCCCTATAAGGCACTGCGCCGTGTCGCCTGAAGGCAGACAGAAATTAGGTGCCTTTTTCCTCTTCTTTCTAACCACTACCACCACCTTTTCTTTCCCGTCCGTCGGCTCCTTGGTTCTCGGAGCTCGCCCGGACGAGCTCGCTTCGTCAACGGCGCCTTGCGACCTGTCGTTGCCCCTTCGGAACGCTGTGCCGAGGAGCGGTGCGGTGTGTTCGCGCGTGGTCGTACTACGCCGATCCGTACATCTCGAAGCCGATGCGAACGGAGTTTGCCCTCACTCGAACGATCGGGCCCTGATCGTTACCCTTAGCGAAGTGTCCCCGTGAGCCTCTTTGCCCGTACAGAGGTTCTTGCGGCAACTTTGTGTTGTACTCCCGCCCGTGGCGTGGATAAGTCTCTTCTGCTTTCCTGCCGCCTTTTGGAGCCGGCGCTGTACTGCGTTTTTAGCTAGACTTACTGTAAATGCTACCCAAAGGTAGCATATAGAGTAACGCGTTAGTGGAGGGCTACAGAAATTTCAACAATCTGGGGTTCTTGGACGTGATGATGATGATGATGACTTGTGGAGTTTAACCTCCCAAAACCACCATATGATTATGAGAGACGCCATAGTGGAGGGCTCCGGAAATTTTGGCCACCTGGGGTTCTTTGACGTGCACCCAAATCTGAGCACACGGGCCTACAACAATTCCGCCTCCATCAGAAATGCAGCCGCCGCAGCCGGGATTAGAACCCGTGACCTGCGGGTCAGCAGCCGAGTACCTTAGCCACTAGACCACCGCGGTGGGGCGGGTTCTTTAACGTGCACCCAAATCTGAACACACGGGCCTGCAGCATTTACACCTTCATTGAAAATACGACTCACTGGTCATGACATCAATACTGTCACAATCCCATCGCATAGGTCTCCAAACGTTTTCCGAAAAACAGTGGCACGTGCCCGGCTGTGGTTGTGTACCACTAGTATGCGGGCTTATGCCACAGGTGTTAGACAGTTTGTCTACCCAAGAACGGCGATAACACCAATGGGTAATTTTAATGCTTGAACGTTAGGAAAAAAAAGCGGATATCTCAATCGTTGACCGGACGAATGCAAATAATAAATGTCAGGGTCCCAGCAGGAATCAAACCCTAGCATTCTGCGTGACAATCAAGTCTTCTATCACAGAGTCGCTTCATGTCTTGGAACTACCTTTCAGATAGACCCTATAATGTTCGTGAAACGTAATAGTGGAAGCTGTGCTGAGGCTATCCAATTTTTTGAGCATTTCATCGGGTTAACATCAATTGTAGTCAGGTGTCATCCGCTTAAGTTTATTTATGTAGCAGTGTCCAGGGCTGCGATCCTCGCGAGCAGCAGCGCTTTATGTCAGCTTACCACACTTCTGGTGTTCCTAATATCCATGTTGCTGTTAGCATCGTTACGCAACTGTAAACAAGTGGTGATATAAAGCATATGCGGCTGTTTAACGTATGTCTGTGCGTGAATTTGTACATATCTTTAGCGCAGCTTCGTAACCTTTCGCTCAATGACAAAGTTACAACACAGTCATGCATGCATGCACATGATTCGCATAACATCGATTCCCAAGGTACATGCGATCTGCCGAATTTTTTTTTCATGGTGCCTCGGCGCGTGCACCCTTGCTGGAAAATTGCAAAACGTCTGTTCATCTTGGAGGCTCTGCTTCCGGCAATACTCGTTGTCCCGGCCCATAACCTCCAAGATCGCGGGTGCGCGGCCGCGCGCCCTTTGTCTTGGAGGTTACGCCCTGCCCTGCTAAGGCCCTACAGCAGCGGCAGAGGGCAGCACTAGAAAAATAAGTGGGGAACGTGAAGGCTGCCTGGGTGCCGCCGTAATCCTCCCTGGGTTGTCAAAACTATGGCTTCGCAGAAACGCACTGTTGAGGTTGTGACGTTAGCGTTTACGGTCCCGTGTTACACAGTCCAGAAAGCATGTGATCACACTCAAAAGCTGACAGAACAGGAATAGAGGGAAGGAGAGTGATAGAAGAAAAATTGCACTAATTCCAGCTAAAGAAAACACGTGTTGCGCCAGCACAAGCGGACGCTTGTGCTGGCGCAACTCAGACACAGGCGGCTGCGTTGACGCCGGCGCTCGCCGCGGCGCTGCGCAGAAAGAGTGAGGCGCGTGCATGGAGCATGGGCGGGCGCGCTACGTCATTTTATACCGTGGAACTACCGCTCGCCCCCAGTGCAGTATGCAGCTGTCACACCACCTGTCGTGCGTGCCACTCCATAGATGATTTCAAGAGGAGGGCAGGAAGAATGAACGCGCATGCGCAGTGGCGTGGGGGTGGACGCCGCTGGAAGGAGGGATAGACAAAGCCCCCGCTGCTTCGCATCTAAGAGAGTTGTGGGGCAACGCTCGACCTCGTGGGTTGCGCCACAATGTTTTACGGTGGTCTTAACGCGTGCTCGCAGGATTCGGTGGCGAACACGGTTTCCGGCACCTGTCCGACGGCTGCGCCCACTGCGACTGGATCTGGAAAAGCGACGCCTGCGACATCTTCTACAGGGAGCTTGGTAACCTTACTAAAACTTACTTCCATACTTCTGTCCTGAAAACTAGCTCTTGTTGCGAACTCTGTGAGCGCATTTCAGGGCGTTCCTTCGCTGCCCCCCCCCCCCTATTGATCGGGAAAGTGCGTGGCCGCGCCACCTCCCGAGAGGATTGGTGATTACGGTGCACTGCATCAAGTGCCTGGAAATCATGGCGTTCTGTGCCCGGACCACACGGCGTGCAGGCTCGACGCCATGCACTTTCCCTGTAGAGAGAGAGAGTGAGAGGGTGTGCAGCATCGTGTAGCCATTCACCCCCTTCCTTGATAGGGAGAGGGCACAACACCAAGTCTACACGCCTCGTACTGCAACGTGCTCCTGTGGTTCAGGCTTTAGTTCTGGTACCTCCAGCCGCTAAGCGTCCCCAAGTTCTTGCGTTCTTTGTTCTCTCTCCGGGTTAACTCGAGGCTGAGAAGAACGCAGGGTGAGGTGCGAGAGAGCGCAAAAACTTGGAGACCCTGTAGCTAGGAAGCCATGGTTCTAAAATTCTATTAATGGGGAAGTGTAGCGTGTTTTCCAGCCAGGAGCGGGAGCATGGGGAAGTGCTCTGCTGAACTTAGCGGAGTTCTCGAATAGACTTGGCAGAAAAAACAAAGGTGCTGGTGCTGTATTATTAAATCAGAAGACCTGTGAGTCGAAAACTAATTAAAATATGTCCACAATGACAAGCAATCAACATGTCAATCAATAAAGAATCAGTCAATCAATCAGTTTATTTGGCATTCGTTACAACAAGATAACGAACACGAGAACAAGAACTAAAATCTGCTATCAAGCAGCTTGACAAAGATTCTTGCGTCATGTATTAGTAGATGGTTTACTGCGATGGATGGAGTAATACGTGATACTCGAATTAAACGAATAGACTGCCTGACTACTCGTGCCATCAACCAATTCGCTCTTGAATACGCGATGTCCCAGTCCAGAACTGTCAAGGAGGGATAGTCAAAGGCACCCAGTGACACAAGACCGCGCCGAAGCATAATAGATACCAGCCTAATGTACATACCTGTAAGATCAATTCTCAGGTCTGAGTGTGCGCCAACACGTTCACGGTCGTTATGCTTATACACTTATACTGACATTCGTAATATTCGTTATTTTTTCGGACTAGGATAGAAGAAATCACGTGCATGGTAACTGGGTAGCTGTTTCACGTTCGCGCGGACGCTTCAACTGTGCAGCCACAGGGGCAGGTGAAGATGTTTAGAGGAGGTATATAGACAATGCGCGCCTGAACAACACAGTCTCTGCACACGTTTCGCCATCGCATAACTTCAATAAGTATTGTCGAGTTCTGCGTGGGCGACATCCTGGCCCCATTACATTTGCTGATGCTTGTAGGTCTCAGAATAGAGCACATTTGAACGCAGTTCGAAGCGTGCGAACACGCACAGTTCATTCTATTCTAGCGCCAAAGGACGACGACGTATACAGAAGAGCAAATGCAAGTATACTCTAGGCACTGTACGCATGGCAAGTGAAATGTTGGACAAGAGGCGTTTTCTCGACCAAAGTATTCGATCTTCAGCAGCGTTGCAACTCTGTGTGGGCAAGCCACCCCGTCTGTCCGCGTCTTCAAAGCGCATCCACATTGCCCTAAATAACCCAACTAAGTGCCCACAATGAAAGTATTAGGTATTATCAACTTTTTGCTGTGGTCTGTTCACCGCAGGAAAATCACCAGCACCACTTTGGTACAGTACGTAAAGCGTAACGCCATATGGCTATGCATACGAAATAGAGTGGCATAGATTGAAGTATTGGAGGTGCTAGCCACGCGACCCAGCATGACACGGCCATGGCCACCGCTGCTGCAGCCGAGTCCCAGGCTGAAAGCATCACGTACGAGCTGTCCTCGCGTCCGGACCCGGGCCTGTTCGCGCAGTTCTTCGCCGACAAGGAATGCCAGAAGGGACGCGCCGTGCAAGACTCTGACAAGACCACGGCTGCTTCGTCATCGTCACCTACAAGAGGGACGTGGGCGTCGGACGCGGACTGGAGGGCTCAAATCTCGAACCTCGCGACGCACGAGAAGAGGTGGGTTCATACTTTAGGGAAACCTCACTATTTCGGTAGAAGCTGTCGACGGTAAGACGGAGACGAGGCATTCGATATCTCAGCCAAATCGTCTAGCAATGTACTAGCACGTGCAGTTCACAAGCAGAGTGCAATCCTTGAATCCAGAGCATCTGACTGTGAAAGAGTTACGCCGTTTGCGGATAATTCACTTGAAGCTTGCAGAATGTTTTGACATCAGCCACGCTGCTTCTTAACCTTGCTAAGCGTATTCATTTAGGCACTTAACTAAAGAGGCTGTAGAAAGGCGATCCCTCGGTTTTTACCTTCCCTTTGCCACTCCCTTCCAAAATACGGCATAGTGCACCCAAATGAGTTGCACAAATTAGCGCTATCCTTAACCTCAAACCTTTCCAAGGTCTGTTACTAACATTTCACGAGCATAGCATGGGAAGCAAAGTGAAAGTGACAACACGTCGTCTTGAACGTACACGAAAGAGAGAATTATCTTTATTACTAATTGCAATTGAGCGAAAAGCATGGGAGGAACCTCTAGTCCGGGATCCATAGGATGATTCTGGCGATGCGTATACAGCCCGCTATATAATACTTTGCAAGGCCTCAGCAGGTCCACCCAGAGGGCATCGTCCCACAGCCTTTTTTTTTTTGCTTAACGTGTAAAAGAGAGTTGGCAATGGAGGGAAGAAGTTTGCGGTGCACTCTATCGTGACATGGAACACCGAGGGTGACCCGCCACAGCCCGGACAATAGCCAGCACAACACTTCGGATAGAATCTATTCAGGGAGACAAGATGTGGAAAAGTTTTGGTTTGCAAGTGACGCAGTGCCCGAGATCCCTCTCGTAAGATAGATGGTGGTGGCGCGCGGTGAGTGCAGCGAAGAGGTTTACAACGAGAGGTAACGAAAACCACGGATGACAACTGACAATTGTAAGGCCATCTGAAGGCTCTTTGATCCGATTGCAAAGCACCTTACAGATGAAAAGTGTCTGTGTGACTCTGCAAGGATCTATAGGGTAGCAATTGGTGTAGAGCTGCGATGACATTGCGAAAGCGCTTACAAGGAGCAATGCGCGTCTCGCAGGACCCGCAAGTCCGCCAAGCTGCTGCTGGCGCAACAGGCGTTCAATCGGCTGCGCCACTGGACATCCGGCCATCACCATCACCACGCGACGGCCTCGGACGACGGAGGGTCTTCGCTCAGGCAGGACCTCATGGACGACGCCAAGTCGGCTGAGGAGGCCAAGACGCTCCTACGAAGACCCCGTGCGGAGGACTGTACCGAGGTGCGAACGGTGTAGTGCCACCACATAATTTAAGATACACAGTCACCGTGTCCTCTGCCGACCAAGGTATTCGAAATATACTTGTGGCAGAACAGAGATAGTCGAGCAGCTTTGGGTGTGTAGGAAGGGAGGGGGGGGGGGTAGGTGGTCGTATGCTGCCGTCGAGACAAGGCGTAACGCACGCAAAATTATGTAAACCATAGCCAACTGTAGCATATTGAGCACTGTTGTGCCACAGACATGTTCCTTGTTCGGGAGCGCGTCTCGCAGGATTGAGCCCTGTTTCGACGAACTGTCTCCCCCCCCCCCTCCCAGCGCCGCCTTCCGTGCAGAAGAACCGTGCAGTCCGGGGATAACGTCGTTTCCTCCGCCCGACCACTTTGCAGTTCCGGGTATGGCTACGTCTCCCCCTCCGAGCCCGAGAACTGGTCTTAGAGAATGGACCAAAGACGCTATTTAAGGCCGAGCCGGCCCCATGTTAGAAGAGATTTTTGCCCCAGCCGACGTTGTCGTGCTGGCCGGCACTGTAAAACGACAACCTGCTACAGTAAACGCTACTTTTGTTGCTGTTTTCCAAACGGATTGCCTCCCTGTTTCACCTTCGGGCTAAGGCTTCATCGAAGTCCGCTCGACGGCTCGCCGCTCTTCGCCACCGCTACCATCGCGACAGAGCAAATTCATAACAGTGGTGGCAGCGGTGGGATACGATATCCTACGTTTGGCCCGCCGGATCAGACCCCTGTCCTCAACGTTTTGCTGCTCTGGGACCCGCTACCCCGATCTCAACGGCTGAAAAGTTGGATCGAATCTCTGAGCACGAGGACGACCGCCGGGATAGCGTTTGGCTACGCTGCGATACGCTACCCTGTTCTCATCGTTCGGCAAGCTGGGACAAGCAACCCCGGATCTCAACTTTGGCAAGTTGGACCGGATCCCTGCAGGCCTGACGACACCCACGGCACTGTTCGAAGGCAGCCACGAGTTGGACCATCGTCGGCTACTTTGGTTGGGTGAGTGCCCAACGTTTACTGTTCATTTCGCCAGACCTCTCCAGCACAGGCAGATGTTAGGAGAGCATTTTGTGTTTTTTAGTTGTAATTTAAATATTCACCTGCTTTAAACCACGAGATTAGTTTTGAAGTACGGTGAATATCAGTAGTAGAGAATCACGAGAAACGAGATCGCGATGAAGCAGTACCTTGTGGAGGACCTCCTCGAAATTTGTCGAGCCATGGGGATTTCCGCCGGGTCCGCTAAAACAAGGGAAGCGATTTTCGAGGTAATGCGGGCAGAGAATGTGACGGCCGAGGAAGCTGACGAGTTTTGGGAGCTCATCTGTGAGGAAAAGCAGAAGGCCAAAGAAGCTCAAAGGCACGAACAATGGAAGGCCGAGGAGAGCAGAAAAAGGAGAGAGCATGCAATCAGAATGCAAGAGCTTGATCATAAAATTGAAGCGATTAAGTGGCAGCGAGCACAATACCGACTCAGACTATTCGGAATGGACGAGAACATCGTGTCTTTTCTCCTTAATTTTGAAGAGGTCTGTGACGATGTTGGTGTTGGCCGAGACTTATGGTCGGAGAAGCTTGCCACGTTGCTTCCGTGCAAAGTCGCAAGCGTTTTGGAGCGCTTATCCGCCGAGGAAGCGCATGACTTTGATAGGGTTAAATACGCTTTGTTCCGCCACTTTGCTGCTATGAGTACGGCTGACTGTGAAAGTCGGGCATACAAGTACAGCGCTGAAGCGCGCAGCAAAGCGCTAGAAATTGAGACCCATCGCAAAGCGCAGGACGCCAACGTGCGTCAGAGAGAGCGAGATGAGGCGCGGCGTAAGGCGATGGAGTTGGAGGCGCGTGAAAACGAGGCTCGCCGAAGAGCGCTAGAACTAGAAGCGCGTCGAGAAGCGCGTAAAGATAAGGCATGCCGAAAAGCTATGGAGGCTGAGGCCCGTCGCGAAGCACCCGAAGTGCGCCAGAGAGAGCGTGACGCTGAGGTGCACCGCGAGGAGTTAGGGGCCGAGGCCCATCGCACGGCTAAGGACGCCGAGGCGCATCGCGAAGCGCTAGAGACGGAGCCGCTTCACAGCACACATGATCCAGATGCATCGCATCAAAAAGAGTTTGACAAGTCGAGTCGTAAGGCGCTACAGGTTGACGCCTGTCGACAGAATATTGAGCAGGATGCGCGAGATAAAGCGCTACAGAATAAAGCTCTTAAAAGAGAGCACGAGGCTGACTTCGAAGGGCAGAGAAAAAGAGCTATCCCCAACAGCGATAGACCCCCACCGATAGATAGCTCTGTAAGCGTGTTGGTTAGCTTCAAAGTCATCGGGACTCCCGTTCTGTCACAGGCAGAGACAGCTAGCAACGGGCCCGAGGGAACGCTAGCTAACAAATCGGGAGCTTCAACTCCACACATAGAAGGCAGCACACTTGTGGGTAAGTGTGCCGAGACTGCTAGTATTGGGAGAAGTTCCGACAGAAAGAGGCGCCGGCATAAGCATAGCGCGGTAAAGAGGACTGACGCCAAGCACGCTAAAGCCGCCGTTAAATGCTGTGACTTCTTCATTCGAGGCGCCGGGTTTAGTAGTAGGCGTAGAATCTCGAAAACGCTCTGTGGGAAATGTTTGAATCTCAGACCACCACTGAGATTGAGATCAGGTGGGAAGTCCGTCAAGAAAAACAGAGTTTCAGTGAAATTCGGACGCCGAAATCATCGCCTGGTCTCATCTTTTTCGCTGCCGCGTAGAGGCAATCACGTGGAGAAGCATCGCGTACCTCTGAGTTGTAACAAAGGCTGTAGTTCGCCACCGTGGCGAGGGGGTTACTGGTCGAACGGGCGGCGTAAGCGATGCAGTGCAGATGCCCCTTTCTTCGAGTCCAGCGGCTGCGGATCAATAGTCGCTACTACTGAGTTCGGCGAACAAGTTCCTTCGTCGTCCTTTTGTCCAGACCGCAGCCCACGAAAGCTATGGAGTGGGCGACTTCCCAGAGTTCGTCTGAGAGTGCCACCTTGCTGATACCAAGAGTGTATTTTTTTTGTATTTAAATTTGAGAATAACTTTTCTAGTTTTGTCGTCTGCCGATGAGCAAGGAATGGTTCTAAATTTTTGTAAGTTTTACTTGCCTTGTCATCGCAGAAGCTCACATTAATTTGTTGGTTGGATTAAATTTGTTTTCATAATATTTCAAAGGTAACAGCTAATGTGCTTTATTTTAACAGAGGAGGCATAGTAAAAGCCCCTGTTTAAGATACCTTCTGCGTTTAGCATTGCGTGTTATTTTGCACGTCGGTGTAGGTTAACTTTTAACTTTGTTCTGTCGAACGCGCGCAAGTTTGATTTTCATTGTTATTTACTTACTTTTTCAAGCGCGTTTTATTTTGTTGGGATGCTCATTGGCTGAGCACCTTGAGTTAGGGCTTATTGAATGACTTTGTTCTGTTTAGCGGTCTGATGCTTGCAGGCGACGCAAATGTGCGTGATTCGCGAGTTCTTGGTGTTCTAAATTCTAGATTCGGGGCCAAATTGAGTTAACCTCGGCAGCTTCGATCGTCCCTAATCTGCCCGGGTCACAATCGAAAATCGCTCACGAAAACAAAAATTCTGATTGGTTTAGCAGTGTCATGCACTGTAAAGGAGTGTCCGCATTGTGTATTCCTCCCGAGATTCGTTGCTCGTGATGCTATTTGTTAGCCCAGCGTAATCTCGAGGAAACATTTGGTGTCTGCTGGTCTGGCGACTTGATCAGCATTTGGAGGGTGCTTGCTATGGCCGGAGTGGTTCGCCTTTGTGTTCGACTCCGTCGTTCCAGTGAACATCTGCAGGCCTTTGGAAGTCTCAACGGGCGGAGAGAGCGGAACGGCTACCGATGGTCAACCAGCATCCCTCCTTCCGAGCCGCGCTGACGGCTCAAAACTCCGGATGCATTGTCTGGCGGCGGGGGTGCTGTTGTGCCACAGACATGTTCCTTGTTCGGGAGCGCGTCTCGCAGGATCGAGCCCTGTTTTGACGAACTGTCTCCCCCCCCCCCCTCCCAGCGCCGCCTTCCGTGCAGAAGAACCGTGCAGTCCGGGGATAACGTCGTTTCCTCCGCCGGACCACTTTGCAGTTCCGGGTATGGCTACGTCTCCCCCTCCGAGCCCGAGAACTGGTCTTAGAGAATGGACCAAAGACGCTATTTAAGGCCGAGCCGGCCCCATGTTAGAAGAGATTTTTGCCCCAGGCGACATTGTCGTGCTGGCCGGCTCTGTAAAACGACAACCTGCTACAGTAAACGCTACTTTTGTTGCTGTTTTCCAAACGGATTGCCTCCCTGTTTCACCTTCGGGCTAAGGCTTCATCGAAGTCCGCTCGACGGCTCGCCGCTCTTCGCCACCGCTACCATCGCGACAGAGCAAATTCATAACAGCACGCGATCGCTCCAAAGAAACTCCTCCACTTGTTCTTCGAGCACTTTGACAAATATATTAAGTGCTAATCATTTTAAATAACACTTTAAATATAAAAGATGAAAATAGGAGCAGGCGAGAAAGAGAAAAAGAGAGAGCAAAACGACACAGTGGGCAGAAAAAGTGAAATAATTTATATAAAGAGAAAAAAAGCTGGAAAACGTAGAGAGAAGGAAAGAGGAAAGAAAAATAAAAACGAAGAGAAACAAACAAATTACGGTATATCCACGGATTGAATGATGATTGGGGGCGAAACGCTCATTAGTCCTTCCGTGCTTCCGTCCGTCCTTCCCCGTGACTGTCAGTGCGTCTGTCCCTCCGTGTGTCCATCCATGCGTCCGTCCATCCGTCTGTTCTTCGATCCATTCGTCGGTTCGTCTGTCTGTCCATCCGTGCGTCCATCAGTCCGTCCGTCCGCCCCTTTTTCTGTCTGTCCATCCGTGCGTCCATCATTCTGTTCGTCTGTGTGTCTGTCCGTCTGTCCATCTATCTAGTGAACACTCCAAGTACCGCCATCTCACATGTTTTCATCACGAATTCGTCGTATACAAGTACCACCATCCAGCGGACATTCCAAGGACTGCTCTCTCGGGTATGTGTCACCAGTGCTTACAAACAATAACGGGAGACGAACGGGTGACGCCATAAGAAGCTTCGCCCCCAAAATTAGGCTTCCCGGCTCCGCACTCACTTCAGGCTCGGCAACACTGGTGCGAAGCTACCGCAATTTTTTTTAACAGAGACGCTATTTGTAGTCAAGCCCCGCCGCGGTCGTCTAGTTACTAAGGTCCTCGGCTGCTGCCCCGCAGGTCGTGGGGTTGAATACCGGCTGCGGCGGCTGCATTTTCGATGGAGGCGAAAATGCTGTAGGCCTGTGTGCTCATATTTCTGTGCACGCTAAAGAACCCCAGGTGGTCGCAATTTTCGGAGCCCTCCACTACGACGTCTCTCGTGATCGTATGGTAGTTTCAGGACAAGGACGTTAAGCCCCACATATCAATCAATCACCCTGAAGTGCCCAGTAAAAAAAAGGGAGGGGGAGTGAAGTTTCACACTGATGGTGGCAAGCCTCAAGGAAGGGCAGAGATGAGAGTCCTTCCTTTGCATACGAGCCAAGCCTAGCCAAGAGATAGCCAATAATGCCTGGAAACGGGCATATGAGCACAGAGAGGGACAGTTAAGCCTGGGGAAGCTTAGGAAGGTGAAGTTGAGGTTCTACCTCTTACTGATTTTTTCTCTTTGTTCTTTTCCTCCTTTCTTGTACTCCTTTTTCTCATCTCTAGCACAGAGCAACACAATCATAGGGTTCCCATGAATGGTTGTTCCGCTAGCGTGTCTGAATATTCCTGTGCTCACGCCTTCGGACCGTGGGTATATCTATCTGGGTTCGAATCTCGAAGAGAATTTTTATTTAATGTTATTGATTTCTTCTCCTCCTTCTTTTACTTCGTCCAACGCGTTATTAGGCGACGCATGTTCACTTCATCGCTCGAAGGTGTTTCTTGCCAACGCCAACGGGCCAAGTGTAAACACTTGCGCTGTAAAGATACTTAAGAATTGATATCATACTCGGCAAATCGTACCGCGGTGCCTGAGCTACATCTCAGAAATACCTTGCTGCTCTGCCGAAGCTACGAGCAGTGCACAGGCAGTATGCTTGCTCAGCACAGAAAGTATAATGTAGGGTGTGACTGCTTCATTATCCTCGAGGTAAAAGGGCTCTCGTCATGCTTCTTGCATGATGCGTTATAGCATTACTTGGTAGGTCCTCCGCGCATGCCTTTCACATTTTCGGAATTACCGTAGCGATTACCACCTGGTAACCGTAATAAGCACCCTAACCGCGATTATGCAAAGTAACATGGCAGCCCCCATACAGCCCAGATAACCTGCCTTTATCGGAATTTGTGCTTTTCACTGTCCATCTGCCCGAACAGCAAGAAAATAGGAGATACAAACTGTCATCGCGTCGTCTAAATCGAACGCTGAGGGCAAAGCATCAGGTATGATTTTTAAATGCGAATGCATTTCATAGTCGGGCTATGTCAGGCGTCCGTCGGGATCCATTCACCGCCCTCTCCCATAGCAACAGTGCGGGCACGCGCGCTTAGCCTCGCCCCTAGAGTGCCTCGATGCGCTCGTTCACCTCATAGAGGCACTCTACCCTAGCAACCAGAGCCCCCACCTCCTTGACCTGAACGTGGCTTGCCACCGCCTCAGGGCAGTGCGATTGAAACGAACAGCCTAACCACTCCTCACCGCTTAGCGATATTCAGAGGTGGAGAGGTTGACTCAACATGCAAAAATTCCGACAAAAATGCCATAGCAAACCAAAGTCACATCCTCTGGGAATGCGAGGGCCTTCCTCCACCCAGAGAGCTTCTGCCAGCTCCCTCCGAAACGACATGGGAGACCTTAATACGGTCCCTCGACGAAAAACTGCAGAAAGCAGTCATTGCATGGGCACAAGAGGTCGCCGCAGACAAGCGGCCAGCTCGAAACCCATGAAATCTCTTTTAATAAAGTTCTATCCTCCTCCTGTAGCGTTTGTGTTGATAAGACACTGACATTATGGGCGTCAGGTACAATCAAGGAGGTTTCAACTCATTAGGTACCATGACAGGTGCAGTGCTTCGCCACTCCTTCTCTCGCCGTACGCTCTCTCCTCCTTGCGTCCCACTTTCTCGTTCGCTCGCGCCTCACTCTCGACCGTTCGCTGGCTGGGCGCATATCAAGACCATCCAAAAATGTGTGCTCGAGACGCCACTGTGAAACGCCAACCCCGAGTCGAGAACGCTGTTTGTTTTGTTTACTTAATGGTATTTTAAATGCGAAGCATTTCTCGGCGAACTTCGGCGACTTTGAGCGTATAGCTATCTGGCCACCTACGACTTTTAGCTCTCCTGGTCGTTTCAATAATGGTATCGATATCAAACTTTGTATGCCATAACATACCTGTATGAAAAACATATTTGACTAGTCGTAACATGAAAATCATGACATGTTTGTTATGAATGTCATGATTTAGATTGAATGGTCCTGCAGGTTTTGCGGTAGTTTCGTTCACATGACATGTTGAAAAACCGGTATGGCATGGCATAATTCCATGGCGAAGACAAGCGACAGACCGTATAACATAAAAATCATAACATGCAACAACGTGACCACATGCCACACTCATGATGCACTCGCGGCAGTTTCGCTATCTTCTCATATACCAAATTTGGTATTACGGGACGTGAATGCATGGCGAAGGTATTTGACGGGTGCAAACATGATAATCATGAGATGCATGTCATGTATTAACATGACTACAAGCCACGCTAATGATGCGCTCGCGGTCGTTTCACTAGCTTCACTTATACCAAATTTGGTACTATGGGACGTCAATGGATGACGAAGGTATGATACTGGTGCAAACATGATAAACATGAGATGCGTGTCATGTAACAACATGATGATACATGCTACGCTCATGATGCGCTCACGACCATTTCGCTTGCTTCACATGTACCAAACTCGGTATTACACGACGCGAGCGAACGACATATGTAAATGTCACGTACAAACATGATAATCACGACATGCGTCTCATGTAACAACATGACTACATGCCACACTCATGATGCGCTCGCGGCTGTTGCCAAATTTGGTATTACGGGACGTCAATGAATGACGAAGGTATGTGACTGGCGCAAACGTGATAATCATGAGATGCGTGTCATTTGAGAACATGACTACATGCCACCGTCAAGGCGCCAATACATTTCGACATGACGCGGTGCGCGTGCTCGCCAGCGTTCATTTCGACGCGACACACCGGCGTTGTGACGCCAGGCGCCGGTTCTGCCACTTACTCGCAGGCGCGCGCCGCGCTGCGTTGCCTTGGCGCATGCGCGTTTCAGCGCGTCCGGTGCCCCTCCATCACGAAAAGAGGGAGACGCAGTGTTGGCTGGGTAACGCATCGGCGCGAAATGCAGCATGTCGCACCGGTTGCCGTCGGGCCGCGCCCACGGGGGCCGGTCGCGCCTGGCGTCGGACTATAGAGTGCTCGCGTTTTGCTAACGCATAGCGTCGCTGGCCCAGCGTGCGCGCACGTCAATGCTACATTGAAGTATATTGGGCCCTTGATGATGCGCTCGCGACCGTTTTGCTAGCTCCACGTATACCAAATTTGGTGTTAAGTGACGTCAATGTATGACGAAAGCATATGAGTGGTGCGAAAATGATAATCCTGACACGCGTGGCTTGTAAGAACATGACAACATACCACGCTCATAGCGTGCTCGCGGTCGTTTCGCTAGCTCCACATATACTAAATTTGGTATCACGGGACGTGAATAGCTGACGAAGGTAAACGACACATCCAAACTTGATAATCGTGACACAGAAGTCATGTACGTACGGCATCATTTACCTCCACCTCGTAACGTTAGGCTGATTTCAAAATGTCATATCAACCTTTCTCATTAGTGCTTCGCATGTCATCGATTCCCACTGTACGTGGGATCTGCCAGTTTTTTTTTTCTCTTGTCTTATGGGCCTGTGCAAAGGCCTACAGTATTGTTAAATAAGTAAATAAATAAACAAATAAATAAATATGAAGACTGTTCAAATTTCACATACTCGACAAAATACAAAAGTACCACAAAATACAATGAAGAGTCGTCAGCTCTCAGCTGACTTTTGGTCAATACTTTGGCATTCGTAGCAATGGTCCGATGCTCACAGTCCACTCTGGTACATCATCTTGTTCCTTCACCACTTCAAAAAACTGGCACACTGGTTCACAGAAGTATTGTCACACAGATCGCACTTCTGCATCGGCATTTTCGGTTGACGTTCTTTTAATCTTGTAATTACCGAGAATTTCAAAGTAAGCATGCACGGTCAACGTAGATGATGATGATGAAAAACATTTATTATAAAAGAGAGAGGTACGGGGCCAAAGCATGACCCCGCTACATGGTCGGCGTCCTTAGTCCGGGACACCGCATGACGAGGCCCCTACTCGCGCCCGTCTCACCAGAGCCCGTTGAGACTCTAGTGATGAGCAGTTGAGGAGGGCAGTCACCCATGCCTCTCGGGAAGTGGTAGGGGAGGGGGTAGGTGGGGATTTTTCGGACATGCCCACACCATGTGGAAGATATCACACGTCTCCCCACAGTGTGGGCACCGCCCATCTGTGTTCGCATCGAAATGTTTTAGGATTGCAGGACAGAGTAGAGTACCTGTCTGCAGGCGCCTTAGAGTTCGCTCTTCCGCCTTACTCAGCCCCTTTGCAGGAGCCGGGTAAAGGCGGTGAGTGTCGCGATAATAGGTCAGAATTTCTTTGAACCGCAGCAGCGGTGTATTGGCCTCCGAGTCATAAGAGCCAAGGTGAGGAGACCGGTGGGTAAGCGCTCGGGCGGCCGCGTCAGCAGCCTCATTACCTCGTAAGCCCTGATGGCCAGGAGCCCATACGATGCGTTTCGGGGCTGGATCAGCGAGAGCCCGTTTTAGAATTTGGCTCTCTCCTACCAAGTAATGAGTACATGCTTTCCGGGAGTCCGTGATGATAACTTTCGAGTTGGGGTGCGCAGCAGCAAGCGCTATCGCGACTTCCTCAGCGCGCTCTGGATTTTGTGCTCGGAACGAGAGCCCATTGACATGCTTTTCCCGGTGAACTACACAGGCCGTGTAAAATCCCGTGTGCGAAGGCCCTGCTATATCTACGTAGAATACACCAGGTCGGGAGCCGTGTTGCCTCTCAAGCGTCCGAGCCCGCGCCTGTCTTCTGCTTTCGTGCGTGTGCTTATCCATGTTACTGGGGAGTGGAGCGACCGAGAGCATATGCCGCCACAGTTCCGGAATACGCTCCGCCTCCTCTGCAGTGCAAGTGTACTGTATATGTAAGCGGTTTAGCAGGCGGCGCCCGGGAGCCGTCTGCACGAGCCGCGTATATTGATTCATAAGGCTGGCCTCCCGCAACTCCTGGTAGGAGTTGAGCACACCTAACGCCCTCAGTTTGGCGTTGGAAGTGGCCACCGGGAGATCCAGAGCTCGTTTAGTAGCCTTACGAATGATGGCATCTATTCTTTCGTCTTCTTGCTTGTTTGTGCGAAGGTATCGGACGGCGTAGAGGATCCGGCTAGACACGAAGGCATGGGCGAGCCGAAGCGCGTCCCTGCCCGCAGACCACCCCGCTTGTTGGAAACGCGGTGGATCATGCGCCCTACCTGTTCGCCTATTTCTCTTGAGTTTCGCTATAGTGGAGTCCGGTCTGAGTCTGTGGTGAATGAACAGGCCCAGAATCCGGAGCTCCTCCACCTCTCTGGTGGGAACCCCAGACAGGGAGATGTGTATGGCTGACTTATCTCTTGGCTTCGCTCTAACGTGCAGAAGCTCTGATTTGTTTGGAGCACATTGGAGTCCACAATCGTTGGCATACGCCTCGACTGTGGATGCGGCCTGCTGAAGGCGTTCCTGCATTTCACCAAGGCTCCCTTCAGTGGTCCAGATTGTAATATCATCGGCATACACTGCGTGTTGTGTGCCTTCCACCCTGGCCAATTCGCTTGGAAGGCGCATCATAGCAATGTTGAAAAGGAGCGGTGATAACACTGCTCCCTGTGGGGTACCCCGTGTTCCCAGGTCAACGTAGAATAACCTGACTTCGACGCCCATTGGAATGACCAAATGCAAAAAAAATGGCTGCATATCCACGGAGTAAATGATGGAGAGTGGGGCGAAGAATTCGTCCGTCCATTCGTTCTTGCTTCCGTCCGTTCATGCGTCCGTCAGTGTGACCGTCCATGCGTCCATCCGCCCGTCCGTGCGTGCGTCTGTTCGTTCGTCCGTCCTTGCGTTCGTCCATGCAGCCGCCCCTGCGTCCGTTCGTGCGTCCATCCATGCATCTGTCTATGTGTCCATTCGTCCATCTATTCAACACTCCAAGTACCACCATCTCGCATCTTTTCACCATATATTCCCCATATAGAAGCACCGCCATCTAGCGGACATTCCAAGGACTAAACGAGAGGTGGCACACGCACACTTTCTTACGGCTTGCACTTCGTACCTACTGCCCACCTTTAACCACCTTGAGTTCATGGCATATACTATACTTCACTGTATTCATAGCTCTGCGGCTCAACGCTCGCTAAACCTTTCGAAAACCAAGGAGGTTACGCCCAGCGAGTATGACTTGGCAATCTTTTTAGTCAGGTTGTTACATGACACAGCACATGATTATCATGTTTGCACCAGTCGCATACCTTCATCATCCATTCACGTACCGTAGTACCAAATTTGGTATATGTGACGCAGGGGAAATGGCCGCAAGCGCATCATGAGCGTGGCATTTATCATGTTGTTACATGACATCATGTCTGATTTTCATGTTATGGTCTGTCGCTTGTATTCGCCATGCAATCATGTCATACCATAACAGTTTTCATGCCATGTCAACGAACCACCGCAACAGCGGCAGACCATGAAATGTAAATCATGAACATTCATGACACACGTCAGAATTTTCATGTTATGAGCAGTCAAAATATGTTTTTCATACAGTCATGTTATGCCATACCAAGTTTGGTGTCATAACCGTTGTCGAACGGCCAGGAGAGCTAAAAGTCGTAGGCGCTGGATGGATGGATGGATGGATGGATGGATGTGATGGATGGATGGATGGATGATGGATGGATGGATGGATTGGATGGATGGATGGATTGGACGGACGGATTGGTGGGTTGATGGATGGATGGATGTGATGGATGGGATGGATGGATGGATGGAGTGGATGATGGATGGATGGATGGATGGATGGATGGATGGATGGATCGACGGGCGGATGGACGGACGGACGGATACGCTCAATATCGCCGATGTTGCTAGAAATGATTCGCAATAGAAAAACCATTTCGTATGGAACTTTCTCCAAATCACTCCATATATTTACCGATCGGCCCCATCCTGTGATGTCACATCATTTTCGCAAGCACACTACTCGGCAACGCTGCACTACTCTACACTGAAAGAAGAAGAACGACAGAAATATGCAACACGTGATTTTCGGTATCGGTATTCCTCGTTGACCACATGTATCTACGCGCGTAATTATTACAGTTGCATAATTGTAATACATCAGCTTTTTTTAGTGTTCATCGTACGTGCTAATATCACCGATTGAAGTGTAATATTGGTTTTTCCAGTTAATGGCAACTGATCTAGCAGAAAAGAAATAAATCTTGGATATCACGTAAAAGCTTAAATACGTGTACAATTTACGCTACACGAAGTCGATAATCTATACAACGAGGAAAATTAGCAAAGAACTGTACCTTATGCAGACACTGCATGTTTACACCATATACCTTTCTTTAAGCACCCTTGAATGACCCCAGGGTGCTACGTAACTCTCATTGATAATCTTAGCATCACTGGCGTCGTCTGGTGGACATACACGTACGGAGGATTACCCTTCAAAGGAGAGTCAATGGTTAATCGCAGCATCACCCTCCCTATCAATGCATTGTATGGGTGCGCATTCTAGGCACTATATACTAAACACAATTCACGCACCGACTATTAGGGAACAAAGGAGGGGGGGAGGGGCGTTCGCAGTGTCTTCCTCGTGTGCAATCTAGATGGTGTTGCGTGTGCACGCCTATGCTGACAGATGTACCTATACTCCGTTTCATACATCAGGTGCAACGCTGTGAAAGCTATGCAAAAAGTTCGGCCAGAAATATTAGTAACTTCGCGCGTCTCGAGCTTAGATTTCAACGTTGTAAACGCTCTTGCGAGACGCGCACAAACGCACCTGCAGAGCGTCGCGAAAGGCTACAAGTAAAACATCAGAAATAAGAACACAGAGAAGCCGTAAAAAAACGGGACTTTTTTTTCATCCTCGACGCACAAAGCAGACAGAAGAGAATAAATCTTGTCTCAGATGCAAAAATAACCGTACTAGTTCTTTGTGCGATTGCATTCATTGCCAAAATTCTCGCTAGCCTTCACAGCGTTGCACTTCATGTAGCAAACGGGGTATAGGAAAAGACATTCGTAGAACACATGAGTATGGGCTCAGAAGTGGTGCCTTTTGTAGGTACCATTAAAATTTCTTATGATTTTCGAATATGCATAACCCCGTTTTCTCCCGCCCTCCCACTAAGTGCGACGCTGAGCTCTATTGTACAGCTACTCGATAATCTGTGTGTTCGCGCAATTACGTCACATTTGGAAATCTGCTCTTGGCGAAAATGAAGAATTTCCTAAAGGGAACACTTCGTAGGAGCTTAGTTTACCTCATTTAGTCACTAGAACAAATATGGTGAAAGCAAGATGGGAGACATCGTGAACCAACTTATGGATTATCCCACGTCATCACATATACTAGGTGGTCCACGTATTTCTCATAAAACGTTTAACAAATACCATGGGCTCTAGGAGCTTCTAAATCCTCTTTATTAGTGTAACTCATCTGTCCAACTAATAATCAACAAGAGGCACTTTATATAGGTAACCCTTGGATTGTATTTGGAGAGGGTGAAATATAGCAAATAACGTCAGGATTCTCAGGTTATTTTGAGCTGAAATGTACCTGGCCGTTATTGTAGCGTAAGATACATTGGCTTAGGTTGAGCAGTTTCGCGTGGCATAAAAAAAATTGGCAGCATATCCACGGGGACGCGGGCGCTTCGCGAAGTGATCGGACGCGACGCTCATCGGCTCCGTCGATTTTCGGGCTGGAACCGTGCTCTCTTCAATGTGGCTGCTCTAAAACTTGTGTGACTGCATCTGCCAAGTCAGCAAGATTCTGGGGACACCGATTTCACCCAGGTACGCCCAATTTTCGGCCACTTCGAGCAACTTTGCATCACAACGTAGCGAACGAGCTAAGCCTCACGGCGGCGGCTCCGCCGCTGCTGGATGCGGAGACGCCGCTCGGTCAACTCCTCAACATGGCGCTGCCTGAACTACGTGGCTACGACCCTACGACTCTGTCGTGGTCGTATATCCCGACAAATCCATCAGACGACGGCCCATCCACCATTTCGGCGGAGCAAAGCCGACATTTTTCAACTCATCGAGGGTCGGCGTCGCCGCCGAAGAAACTCGGAAGGAGCGTCTGCACTGAAAACTCCTCTCAACAATTCAGCCACTGGAGACGCTCGTGCTCCATCTCCTAAAGCTCCACAAAGACTTCACCAGTCTCCAAGTGGACGCCGAAACCAACGGTCAGGATGAATCCTGGCGACTACGTGATCGTGCTCAAGCCACGCATCACAGTAGCCTCAAGGCAGCGTTTCAACAAGGTGACCTCGGCGCTGCCATTTCCCAACTCATCGGAAGGCAGCACATGAATGAACATCAGCATTTCTCCCAATTGGGAGCAAAACATCATCATCTTGGCACGCAGAATAACGAGGTGGCTCAGAAACTGCTGTCGGACTTTCAAATCAACACCAGCAAAGGACCGCTGCCGCTTCGCGGTCACCTCAAGCTCACCGGTGATGTGTGTCGCGGCGTGATTTCTGTGCACAACCTCGAAACCAGTGCGTCTCTGAAACATAGTGTGCAGTGGCGTGGGCGGTGAACTAGTCTATGCGCGCAAGCTGGGGAACTCCAACGTAGCTGTGTTGACTTTCGCGGGAAGGAAGGTTCCGCGTTTCGTCCACTATAACGCAGAACTGACTCCCGTCAGGAGTACAAGAAGACAGTGCCAGCGTGCTACCGCTGTGGTGCACTGGGCACCGGGCGGATATCTGTCCCAACCCGGTCACCGAAAGATGCAGCCTTTGTGGCCAAAACGCGGGCGCTGGTCCTGAGGGGATGGCCCCCCACGAATGCAACCCAACGTGCATAGTTTGCGGGGGTCCGCACCTCACCAGCTCCCGCGAATGCACTGAAAAATTCATCAGGCTTCAGCAACCAGGGTCCAGGACATCGGGGACCCCAACAAAACCAAAGCACCGGTCAACTGGCCAAAGTGCCAATTCCTGGCAAAGCAGCAACGGCAACGCTACCACCTGGCGCGGCGGAATCTCCAGCTCTCGGCGCTCCATCTGGCAACGCTGCACGCAACCAACCCAAGGTGGGGCAGTTGGGTGGAGGTCGCCTCCTCTCCCTCCTCTCTCTCCTCTCCACCTCCTTCTGCCACAAGCACTACCGAAACACAAAAACTCAGGCATGAGCTCGCCCTTTTGCGATCTCAGAATGAAAAACTAGCCAGCGGAACTTGACTCGCTCAAAACCAGTCTCACTACTAAACCCTCGTTGAGCGACGAAGAGGAAAATATAACAGACAGGGAGATTCCTACTATATGTGGAGCTAGCGAAACGCCCGCGAGCACGCTATGAGCGTGATATGTTGTCATGTTCTTACATGACACGCGTGTCAGGATTATCATGTTTGCACCAGTCATATATTTCGTCATCCAACAACATCACGTAACAGTAAATTTGGTGTATTTGGAGCTAGCAAAACGGCCACGCACATCATGAAGCGCCCAATATACTCCAATGTAGCGTTTACGCGCGCGCACACTGGACACAGCGACGCTACGTTAGCAAAACGCCAGGCATGACCAGCGTCCCAACCGGCGGGAAATGCGACGTGCTGCATTTCGTGTGGATGCGTTACCCGGACAACACTGCGTCTCCCTCTTTTCGTGACGGAGGGACGCAGGACGCACTGAAACGCGCATGCGTCAAAGAAACGAACGCAGCGCGGCGCGCGCCTGCGAGTACGTGGCAGGACTTGCGCCTGACGTGGCAACGCTGGCGCGACGCAACGAAATGAACGCCGGCGAGCACGCTCACCACGTGACGTCGAAATGTACTGGCGCCTTCACTGTGGCATGCAGTCATGTTCTCACATGACACGCATCTCTCGATTTGCACCAGTCACATACCTTCGTCATCCATTGGCGTCACGAAGTACCAAGTTTGGTACATCTGAAGCTGGCGAAACGGCCGTGGGTGCATCATGAGCGTAGCATGTAGTCATGTTACATGACACGGCATCTCATGTTTATCATGTTTGCACCAGTATCATACCTTCGTCATCCATTCACGTCCCGTAATACCAAATTTGGTATAAATGAAGTAGCGAAACGGCCGCCAGCGCATCATGAGTTTGGCATGTAGTCATGTTGTTACATGACACAGCACATGATTATCATGTTTGCACCAGTCGCATACCTTCATCATCCATTCACGTACCGTAGTACCAAATTTGGTATATGTGACGCAGGGGAAATGGCCGCAAGCGCATCATGAGCGTGGCATGTAGTCATGTTGTTACATGACATGCATGTCATGATTTTCATGTTATGGTCTGTCGCTTGTATTCGCCATGCAATCATGTCATACCATAACAGTTTTTCATGCCATGTCAACGAAACCACCGCAACAGCGGCAGGACCATGAAATGTAAATCATGACATTCATGACACACGTCATAATTTTCATGTTATGAGCAGTCAAATATGTTTTTCATACAGTCATGTTATGCCATACCAAGTTTGGTGTCATACCGTTGTCGAAACGGCCAGGAGAGCTAAAAGTCGTAGGCGGCTGGATGGATGGATGGATGGATGGATGGATGGATGGATGGATGGATGGATGGATGGATGGATGGATGGATGGATGGATGGATGGATGGATGGACGGACGGATGGGTGGGTGGATGGATGGATGGATGGATGGATGGATGGATGGATGGATGGATGGATGGATGGATGGATGGATGGATGGATGGATGGATGGATGGATGGATCGACGGGCGGATGGACGGACGGACGGATACGCTCAATATCGCCGATGTTGGCTAAGAAATGATTCGCAATAGAAAAACCATTTCGTATGGAACCTTTTCTCCAAATCACTCCATATATTTACCGATCGGCCCCATCCTGTGATGTCACATCATTTTCGCAAGCACACTACTCTGCAACGCTGCACTACTCTACACTGAAAGAAGAAGAACGACAGAAATATGCAACACGTGATTTTCGGTATACTGTATTCTCGTTGACACATGTATCTACGCGCGTAATTATTACAGTTGCATAATTGTAATACATCAGCTTTTTTTAGTGTTCATCGTACGTGCTAATATCACCGATTGAAGTGTATATTGGTTTTTCCAGTTAATGGCAACTGATCTAGCAGAAAAGAAATAAATCTTGGATATCACGTAAAAGCTTAAATACGTGTACAATTTACGCTACACGAAGTCGATAATCTATACAACGAGGAAAATTAGCAAAGAACTGTACCTTATGCAGACACTGCATGTTTACACCATATACCTTTCTTTAAAGCACCCTTGAATGACCCCAGGGTGCTACGTAACTCTCATTGATAATCTTAGCATCACTGCGTCGTCTGGTGGACATACACGTACGGAGGATTTACCTTCAAAGGAGAGTCAATGGTAATCGCAGCATCCATTCTCCCTATCAATGCATTGTATGGGGTGCGCATTCTAGGCACTATATACTAAACAGAATTCGCGCACCGACTATTAGGGAACAAAGGAGGGGGGGGGGGAGGGGCGTTCGCAGTGTCTTCCTCGTGTGCAATCTAGATGGTGTTGCGTGTGCACGCCTATGCTGACAGATGTACCTATACTCCGTTTCATACATCAGGTGCAACGCTGTGAAAGCTATGCAAAAAGTTCGGCCAGAAATATTAGTAACTTCGCGCGTCTCGAGCTTAGATTTCAACGTTGTAAACGCTCTTGCGAGACGCGCACAAACGCACCTGCAGAGCGTCGCGAAAGGCTACAAGTAAAACATCAAGAAATAAGAACAAAGAGAAGCCGTAAAAAACGGGACTTTTTTTTCATCCTCGACGCACAAAGCAGACAGAAGAGAATAAATCTTGTCTCAGATGCAAAAATAACCGTACTAGTTCTTTGTGCGATTGCATTCATTGCCAAAATTCTCGCTAGCCTTCACAGCGTTGCACTTCATGTAGCAAACGGGGTATAGGAAAAGACATTCGTAGAACACATGAGTATGGGCTCAGAAGTGTGACTCTTTTGTAGGTACCATTAAAATTTCTTATGATTTTCGAATATGCATAACCCCGTTTTCTCCCGCCCTCCCACTAAGTGCGACGCTGAGCTCTATTGTACAGCTACTCGATAATCTGTGTGTTCGCGCAATTACGTCACATTTGGAAATCTGCTCTTGGCGAAAATGAAGAATTTCCTAAAGGGAACACTTCGTAGGAGCTTAGTTTACCTCATTTAGTCACTAGAACAAATATGGTGAAAGCAAGATGGGAGACATCGTGAACCAACTTATGGATTATCCCACGTCATCACATATACTAGGTGGTCCACGTATTTCTCATAAAACGTTTAACAAATACCATGGGCTCTAGGAGCTTCTAATCCTCTTTATTAGTGTAACTCATCTGTCCAACTAATAATCACAAGAGGCACTTTATATAGGTAACCCTTGGATTGTATTTGGAGAGGGTGAAATATAGCAAATAACGTCAGGATTCTCAGGTTATTTTGAGCTGAAATGTACCTGGCCGTTATTGTAGCGTAAGATACATTGGCTTAGGTTGAGCATTTTCGCGTGGCATAAAAAAATTGGCCATATCCACGGGGACGCGGGCGCTTCGCGAAGTGATCGGACGCGACGCTCATCGGCTCCGTCGATTTTCGGCTGGAACCGTGCTCTCTTCAATGTGGCTGCTCTAAAACTTGTGTGACTGCATCTGCCAAGTCAGCAAGATTCTGGGGACACCGATTTCACCACCAGGTACGCCCAATTTTCGGCCACTTCGAGCAACTTTGCATCACAACGTAGCGAACGAGCTAAGCCTCACGGCGGCGGCTCCGCCGCTGCTGGATGCGGAGACGCCGCTCGGTCAACTCCTCAACATGGCGCTGCCTGAACTACGTGGCTACGACCCTACGACTCTGTCGTGGTCGTATATCCCGACAAATCCATCAGACGACGGCCCATCCACCATTTCGGCGGAGCAAGCCGACATTTTTCAACTCATCGAGGGTCGGCGTCGCCGCCGAAGAAACTCGGAAGGAGCGTCTGCACTGAAAACTCCTCTCAACAATTCAGCCACTGGAGACGCTCGTGCTCCATCTCCTAAAGCTCCACAAAAGACTTCACCAGTCTCCAAGTGGACGCCGAAACCAACGGTCAGGATGAATCCTGGCGACTACGTGATCGTGCTCAAGCCACGCATCACAGTAGCCCTCAAGGCAGCGTTTCAACAAGGTGACCTCGGCGCTGCCATTTCCCAACTCATCGGAAGGCAGCACATGAATGACATCAGCATTTCTCCCAATTGGGAGCAAAACATCATCATCTGTGGCACGCAGAATAACGAGGTGGCTCAGAAACTGCTGTCGGACTTTCAAATCAACACCAGCAAAGGACCGCTGCCGCTTCGCGGTCACCTCAAGCTCACCGGTGATGTGTGTCGCGGCGTGATTTCTGTGCACAACCTCGAAACCAGTGCGTCTCTGAAACATAGTGTGCAGTGGCGTGGCGGTGAACTAGTCTATGCGCGCAAGCTGGGGAACTCCAACGTAGCTGTGTTGACTTTCGCGGGAAGGAAGGTTCCGCGTTTCGTCCACTATAACGCAGAACTGACTCCCGTCAGGGAGTACAAGAAGACAGTGCCAGCGTGCTACCGCTGTGGTGCACTGGGGCACCGGGCGGATATCTGTCCCAACCCGGTCACCGAAAGATGCAGCCTTTGTGGCCAAAACGCGGGCGCTGGTCCTGAGGGGATGGCCCCCCACGAATGCAACCCTTTCTTGTCAGATAGTGCTCAATGTACATGTCAATGGCTGCTAATGGGAATCGCAGCGTGTGCGTTAACTAAAAGCCGAATGCTTCTGTCTCTCATTCCCCATTAGCAGCCATTGGCATGTACATTGAGCACTATCTTTAATGTTCAAAAACGCACAGAATAAATCTCTCATCGGCACTATCTTAGAGGTCAAAATGTGATACCAGTTACATACTACAACGGCTACGAGGGACGAACCGGTGTCGCGTGGTGTCGCTATAAAAAGCTTCGCCCCTAAAAGGACGCGCTCACGCGACGCTACATCAAGCCAGGACCAAGGTTGCTACATGAAAAAGAAGGTTAGCGGCGATGCCAGTGCACTCAAACGCTTTAAAGCGTTTGGTTGATGTCATGTTCAATCGTTATTCCATGGACGTGAGAGAGTCAGAGAGACACAGAGAGTGTATGATTGTGTGTATGCGAGCGTACGCTCGTGTGTTTACACCTTAGTGAAACGACGCCGGTTTCAGTGACGCCGGTTTCAGTCTGCCAGCTGTCACTGGGGCACCTTTCGCCGTTTCGTTGAAACGATCGCCACAGTTGGCGGATTATAAGTGAAAGACGCCGTCTGCGTCTTCCAAATGAACTCGATTGATTGATATGTGGGGTTTAACGTCCCAAAACCACCATATGATTATGAGAGACGCCGTAGTGGAGGGCTCCGGAAATTTCGACCACCTGGGGTTCTTAACGTGCGCCCAAACCTGAGCACACGGGCCTACAACATTTCCGCCTCCATCGGAAATGCAGCCGCCGCAGCCGGGATTCGAACCCGCGACCTGCGGGTCAGCAGCCGAGTACCTTAGCCACTAGACCGCCGCGGCGGGGCTTCCAAATGAACTCGATCGCTTACAGCGTGTGTATAGAATGGAAAACTCTGGAGCAGTAGGAGCCACTCCTCGCTAGCTCAGACCCGAAGGTGCAACAAGCACACCTGGACCACGTCCGGCAGGCGGCGCAAGCCAGTGGAGCCTTGGACATGAGGCCCCGTCCATCTAGCTACTAAACCTTCTTTTTTAGGGGTGAAGCTCCTACAGTTGTCAGAAAGCGTCACCCGTTCGTCCCTCGTAGTAGTTGTAGTCGTAGTCATAGTGTGTAACCAGTCTTACATTTTGACCTCCAAGGTGGTGCCAGTGGGAGATTTCTCCTGTCCGTTGTTGAACAATAAAAAATTCGCCGCGTGCGCGTCAACTAAAAGTCGAATTTTCCTGTCTCTCATTCCCCATTAGCAGCCATTGGCATGTACATTGAGCACTATCTGACAAGAAATGGTTGCTACGTTATACTCGCTGGGCGTAACCTCCTTGGTTTTTGAAAGGTTTAGCGAGCGTTGGGCCGCAGTGCCATGAATACAGTGAACTAGTATATACCATGAACTCGAGGTGGTCAAAGGTGGGAAGTAGACACGAAGCGCAAGCCGTAAGAAAGTGTGCGTGTGTTGAATAGATGGGCGAACGGACACACAGACAGATGCATGGACGGACGCACGGATGGCTGCATGGACGGATGGTATGAACGCATGGACGGATGCAGGAGCGGATGCATGGATGAACGCAGGGACGGACGCACAGATGGACGTGCGGACGCACGAACATGCGGAAGGACGGAAGGATGCTTCGTCCCACTCTCCATCATTCACTCCGTCAATCCGTCGATATGCTGCCATTTTTAGGGGCGAAGCTCCTTATAGCGGCACCCGTTCGTACCCGCGTAGTATGTAACCAGACTTACGCTTTGACCTGCAAATATTTTGACCTCCGAGGTGGTGCCGGTGAGAGATTCCTTCTGTGCGTTGTTGAACAACAAAAAATAGTGCTCAATGTACATGCCAATAGCTGATAATGGGGTATGAGAGACAGGAGCATTCGGCTTTTAGTTAACGTGCACGCTGCGATTCCCATTAGCAGCCATTGGCATGTACATTGAGCACTATCTTTTATTGTTCAAAAACGCACAGAAGAAATCTCTCACCGGCACCATCTTAGAGGTCAGAATGTTATACTTGTTACATACTACAACGGCTACGGGGGACGAACGGGTGGTGTTATAGAAAGCTTCGCCCCTAAAAGGACGCGCTCACGCGACGCTACATCAAGCCAGGACCAAGGTTTCTACATGAGAAAGAAGGTTAGCGGCGATGCCAGTGCACTCAAACGCTCCAAAGCGTTTGGTTGATGCCATGTTCAATCGTTATTCCATGGACGTGACAGGGTCAGAGAGACAGAGAGAGTGTGTGATTGTGTATATGCGAGCGTACGCTCGTGTGTTTACACCTTAGTGAAACGACGCCGGTTTCAGTCCGCCAGCTGTCACTGGGGCACCTTTCACCGTTTCGTTGAAACGATGGCCACAGTTGGCGGATTATAAGTGAAAGACGCCGTCTGCGTCTTCCAAATGAACCCAATCGCTTACAGCGTATGTATAGAATGGAAAACTCTTTGGAGCAGTGGGAGCCACTCCTCGCTAGCTCGGACCCGGAGGTGCCACTAGCACACCTGGACCACGTCCGGCAGGCGGTGCAAGCCAGTGGAGCTTTGGACATGAGGCCCCGCCCATCTAGCTACTAAACCTCTTCTTTTTAGGGTTGTCAGAAAGCGGCACCCGTTCGTCCCTCGCAGTAGTCGTAGTCGCAGTGTGTAACCAGTCTTACGTTTTGACCTCCAAGGTGGTGCCGGTGGGAGATTTCTCCTGTGCGTTGTTGAACAATGAAAAATTCGCAGCGTGCGCGTTATTTAAAAGCCGGATTCTCCTGTCTCTCATTCCCCATTAGCAGCCATTGGCATGTACATTGAGCACTATCTGACAAGAAATGGTTGCTGCGTTATAATCGCTGGGCGTAACCTCCTTGGTTTTAGAAAGGTTTAGCGAGCGTTGGGTCGCAGTGCCATGAATACAGTGAACTAGTATATACCATGAACTCGAGGTGGTTAAACGTGGGAAGTGGACACGAAGCGCAAGCCGTAAGAAAGTGTGCGTGTGCCCCCTCTAATTTAGTCCTTGGAATGTCCGCTGGATGGCGGTGCTTCTATATGCAGAATATATCATGAAAAGATGCGAGATGGTGGTACTTGGAGTGTTGAATAGATTGGCGAACGGACTTACAGACAGATGCATGGACAGACGCACGGATGGCTGCATTGACAGATGGGATGGACGCATGGACGGATGCAGGAGCGGATGCATGGATGAACGCAGGGACGGACGCACAGATGGACGTGCGGACGCACGAACAGGCGGATGGACGGATGGATGCTTCGTCCCACTCTCCATCATTCACTCCGTCGATCCGCCTATATGCTGCCATCTTGTTTTTCAACCCAATAAATTTTTGTGCTCCTTGCTTTTCATCGGCCGATTTCGGCCGCCTCGCGCGTCGCTGACCTTTCTTGCGTGCTCAATTTTCTCGCTTTTTTGCAAGCGTGGTTGATAGGTGTCGTCTGGTGACTTCTTTCGAACTATTGCGAGAACTATTGTGAAACGCCACCTTAACTGATTTATAATACTTGGTACTGTACTACGGGAGGGCACGTCCCTGTCCCTGCGTAGGACATTTTATAATGCGTGTGTTTAGAAAAAGTGGGTGGGGGGGGGAGGTTAGAAAAGGGGGTAACGATTTAGAGCACAGGGTACTCTACTAAGGGAGAGCTTAAAGCCGTCCCGGAAAAAGTGTCATCAACTTAGAAGACCTGATAGCGTTTACGGAGCAAGTTAGGTTGACGTTGTGTTTTTGTACTAAGTCTTCCGTTTCAGACTCAAAGTGGATCAACGTTTTCTTCAGTTGTTTTTTCTTCTAGCCATCTACCTTGCGCATATATCAGTACTCATACGATCCACAACACTTTTTTTCTTATGCAGCATATAACTTTTTATTGGAAATCACAACAGCTAAAGCCCAGCCTCATTAGCATAAAATTATGTACAGTGAAAAGCCGAAGCTTTTTCAATGCCTAAGTTGCGCCACTATTCGATTGCACCTTTAAAAAAACTGCGCGGAGCCAGTGGAGCTTCTTTTCGCATTTCCCCCACTCACCATCATATCACCATCATCCACGGTGTGAATGATGATGAGTGGGGCGAATCGTCCGTCCATCCGTCCGTCCCTGTGTCCAACCATCCGTGCGTCCGTCTGTTTGTTCGTGCATTCTTCCGTCCGTGCGTCCATTCGTCCCTGCCTCCGTCCGTCAGTCTGTCTGTCTGTCCGTCCATGCTTCCGTCTGTCCGTGCATCTGTCTGTTTGTCTGTCCGTCCATCTGTCAGTCCTTCCGTGCCTCAGTCCCACCGTCCGTCCGTCCAGACACACGGACAAATTGATACACGGACGGAGGGACGGACGCTTCGCCCCGCTCATCGTCATTCACTCCGTGGATACGCTGTGACTTTTTTGAATACCTAAGTCAGCAGTCGGCAATCTCCAGCCGCTGAGCCAATTCTATGCCATGGCCCCTGGACCCCCCCCCGCCCCTCCTCCTCCTTTTATGACTCGTACCTGAAGGCCTAAATGACAGTTTGGACCTTGAATAAGATTTCTGTTTGTAAATTAAGTTTGCAAACTTGTGGCATGCCTGCTCAAAAATAAGCATTATTCTTCGTACGGTTGAATTTCTCGGTCGTTTTTTTTTTCGATGGTCCTATAGTCTAACGATGTAGCACCGATCAGTTAATTTTTTTTTTTATGTGAACTGAGCAGATGGCGCCACGAACATTCACACCGAAGGTGCGTCGACAATGCAAAACGCGCTGAAGTATCTGCTTTCTGTGCCAATAATTTGCTGTTTCGTTGAAAACCACTCTGTCGTGGCCATCGAAAGAGCGTCGACTAAATACCCGCAACGCTATAAGTCCAAGACACAGGTATTTTAAGTTATACCCCTGTCACACTGCCACCCCCAAACTTTGCTAACCCTTTCGGCCCTGAAGTTTTTTTAACCGGCAGCTAGTTTTGTTTCTCATTGAGTTAAAGTTACTACAACCTCAAGAACACAAAAATGATTTGTTGAGCGTCCCATCTGTATACAAAAAAAAAATGCTCCATGTCGTAATATGGGACATCAGGGCTTAGTGCATGTGAAGTTAAATATGGTGAATTTAAATACATCTATTTATTTAACCGTCTAAGTGCAAGTTGTTGTGAAATCAACATACAGCAACCACGTATTAGTTACAACGCCTAAACTGTCCAATAGAAAATCTTTGCGCTCGTGATACACAGGTTCTCATTGCGCTTGAATGACCAACGTCTACTTATCGAACACTTTGGAAGATCCACTATCATAAAGAATTGCCGAATCCCGCTTTGCAGCCCCAGAATTCTGCCCATGTTTGCAAGGGCAAGCTGAGTGAACTACACTTCATCGTCGTCTTTGTCTAGCTCCATGGGGCACCATTACTATATTTCATAATGCAAATTGAAATTCATTACGTAGTATCTCGATATTATACACCCCTTATGTATTATCTAAGTTTTGTGGGCAAGTTTCTCGACTAGCATAACGAGACTTGAGGAGCTTTTACAAGAGCTACACATCTGGATTGGCCTGAATGCATTCAGAGGTCTGACAACCAGTGATCTCTGGTGTTCTATATTTAGCACATGAAGATGAAGCAGATGATTGTCCACTGCTGCGAGTGATACGTTAGTGTTAGAGAAGACCCACTTTGTAAGTATCAAGCTAAATATCTCAAAACCAACATGAAAAGTTACAATAGCTAATGATCTAATAGTTAATTAGTAAGTTGTCATTTATTATTTGGTTGTGGCGAGTGTCATCGTTATCGCATTCCACCATTTTACTTCCCACTTTGCAGAGTTCTGAAGAAGACAACGACAAACAAATTACTGCCCACGCTTGCGCAGGTGTACTGAAAGCAGTTCGGATAGCCTTTGTAATTTCTCGCCTCTTATGCTTTGGAATTTCTCGCCTCATTATGTCACATTGGCTGCAAAATTTCTTCCTGTCCTTTTCATAGGGCACCAGGGCTGAAAAGGGTAAAACAAACTCCGTCAACGTAGGGTCACCCTTAGGGAGTTGTGCACACGGCAATGACGACAAAGTTGCAATAGTTGCCGTGAGCCGGCGCTGTTCGGTTTTCGGAGAAGTATCCTAATTGCATCGCTAATTGCTTTCTCTGTGTCGTTATGTGGTTTTTACTAAAACACACTGTTAGGTAGGTCTGAAGCAAATAAAGCATTACCAATATTTCAAATGACAACGCATTCGCTAATCGTAGCGATGCTGGCAGTGACGCTGGTCACCTTGTGCCTCAGCGCTATGTTTGTGCTCTAGTCGTTTAGTCCGTGTACAAAAGTTCTTGCGTTTCATTGCCTCGTGAGCACAAATTTTGTCTTCTGTATACTGTGCTGTGTCTTCAGCGGGTGACGATGATGCAACGCTGTCAGTCAATCCTCTCACGGGCAAACGCAAACACGGACGACGGCAACAACCGCACGCACGGACGAAATATTTTTAAATGGCGGTGCCCGGTCCGACTCGCGAGGCACGCATACCTAGCTGCACTTCGATCATTCTAGCGACTATAGGCGGCGCAGCGGAAGGTCGAAATGGCGGACGAGACGGTAATGTCGTGAGCGTTTACGTCAGCGTCGCGGAGCGTGAAGACGCGTTCATTGGTTCATGGCTACTGAGAGACCGAATCATAGAATAAAGAGCTAATTTAGAGAAGGGAAACTGTGGCCTCGACAACAGTACGCAAGATAAGCAGCGGTGGCGCATGTAATTGCCGAGGGCAACCAAGAGATAGCGCTGAGTGAACAAAAAGCGCAAAACAAATTTTGTGTTTTTTTTTAGATAGGAAAAAATTGGCGTTTTTTATTTCGTACCGGGTACGTATTAGCCTACGCGGTTGCCTCGGCTGAATATTTTATGGATATCCCCCCTTTTTAAACAGAAGCGGACGAATGACACCGGGACTTGTGCAGGGCAAAGGGTGTCCCGCTATCTTTCGCCTAATTGTTTTAAGCGCATCGATGCGCCCAGCAGCACACCAAAGCGCCCTTGTGTGATCGCTAAAGGAGCTTAATGCCTCACCGATTCATCCACTGCTAGCGAAGTGTTTTCTTCGACTGCGCAGCTTTTCAGTGATATCGCACACGCACGCATGTCGCCGTCTCCTGCGCCGAGCACACCACGTCCGAATCAGCCAATGACCAATGCTTGGCCTGGAACGCAGTGATTTTGAGCCTGTGGCGTCATTTGTCGAGAGAAGGGAAAGCGATTTTCAGCTGACTGAGTATTTATTGTAAATTCTAGGCCATGTGCTGCGCTATAATATTTCGCACGCGTGTTCTCGGGAGCCTCAACTCTACCGATGGGCAGCGTTTTCAGACATTTTTTCAACTAGTACTGCAGGGTCCCTTTAAGAAATAGCCCGGCTCATACACCTCAGCTCTTTCTTTTAAGCAGCCCTCATGCACGTTCATGCGTGCGTTTTTATATCTGCATACACACGTGCAAAGTATAAAAAAGATTCAGTTAACGCCTTCTTCACTCATCCTGGATGCGCCGATCATACTTACAATACTCACATTAGTAGAAAGTGCGCATGCACTTCGACCGAAAACAGGCGACTCCATATTACAGGGATACGATGGACTGACGAAGCACGTCTTTTAGATGGGAAGCAGCTCTTTGACTAGCCTGTGTAACGCTGTCCCTCCATGCGTCCGTACGAACGCACGGCAACGCGCTCTCCTGGGCGGAAGTGTTGGAGCGGTGCCAAGTAGGTCACGCTGCAGCTGCCCGTTGACGTCACTATGACCCTCGCCATTCTCGCGCTCACCACAGCCCCCACAGCTGCCGCCTCGTCCGTTCACCAGCAGCAGCCGCCGCTCCACCGCTCGCTCTGCTACTGCGGCCAAAACTCGCGAATCTTCCATCGCTCACCGCAGCACCCGCGTTAGCACCGTTCAACCCATGACGCCACCCCTGAGCAACGCTGCTGCTTCGTATCCCACCAGGGTTCTATTTGAGAATATGGTATGATTTTGTGGGCGGGGCTTATTTTGAGACTGCAACCGACTATGCCTTGCCGTGATTGTCACGTCGCTTGGTCGCTGACCCCAAAGTCGCGGGTTCGATTGCGGTTGAGGCGGTCGCGTTTTTATGGAGGCCAAATGCGGGAGGGCCGTGCACTGAGCGGTGTCAGTGCACGTTAGCGAACACCAGACTGGTCGAAATGTCCAGAGAGCTGTGCTTAACAAGAATGTGGCGTTTGCAGCTCGTAACGGCTAACGACACTTTTGTCTGACTGTAGTAACCATGCCGTGCATTCGGCGTGGAGAGCGCGCAGCTAAATTTGCCGAAATAACCAGAACGATCTAAAACAAGTTACTGCTAATTCCGACGGGGCGATGTTGTCGAAAGAAAGAAGTAAAGAGAAAGATCGAGACGCGCAGAGGAGGAGGCGGTGGACGAGGGAGCCATGAGAATTTTCCAAAAAAGGTATAAGTACAGTGAATAGAACAAGTATATTATTATATGCACTGTAGAACAGAGGTGCTTCATGGCGGCTGTTATGCTAGCACCCCTTGCGGGGGACGCCACGTGAATACCTTCCTATACGCGTCAGACACGAAACTAAGAACTCTGTCGCAACAGCAGGCGTACTCGGAGGACATGTCTACGGCCTGCAGTGGGGGCGCTGGCTGCGCCGGTGGCACCGCCAAGGCGTCATCGTCAGCAGGCGACCTCTTGCTGGGCTTGGGTCCGACGCACTTTAAGGGCATCTCACGCAGGGCTCAGTCTAGCACGGCCGTGGCGGTCAAGACGCAGGACGCCGGACACGCAAGGTGAGTCAGTCACCCATGGTCACCCCTTAAAGGAACACTAAAGGCAAATATGAAGTCGGCGTTCATTGTTCAAATAGCGGTCCAGAAGGTTCGTTGTGCTACTTCTGTGCCAAGAAAGTACTTACCTTGAAGCGAAATCACGTTTTAGCGATCTGCATCACGTTGGCGTACTTCAAATCACCCGCCTGAAAGCGGTCTTTCTCACGTCACTGTTGCCGTGCCCAACGTTGCCACATTTATAGCTCGGCCGACGACGCTATAGATGTTTCAAGATTGCAAGCTTTGTACCCCAACAAAACTTCCAGTCACCTCACTTACCAACTCCTAAAGTCGAAACTGAAAGAAGGTTTTCACGTTTATTCAAGGGTAAGGAAAGTCTTCTATTGGTTTTTGAGATAAATAGAACGTGCGCAATGTTCAAGAGAATCTTTTCAAACCTTTATGTAGCTCAAAATAACAGTTATCTGAATATATTTTGCCAAATAAAGAAAGGAAAATGTAGAAAATTAGCGGGCTATTTTCTAACGCAGTTCTTACCCACCGATGCTAATAAGACATAGCGGTGGACAAAACCGAATGTCATCAAGGGCCTGTGAAAGGGCCTTTAGAAGCAGGAGAGCGAAAGTAGCAGGAGCCACAGCATCACAGCCACTGAACCATTTTCTGCCTTGGGCAGACTCTACTCACTCCTCCGTCGTCTGCTTCTAGGGCGTCGCGAGGCCGCGGTTGTCGAAAATCATGCTACTTAGGAACGAGTTCTCCCTAGTTCTGTGTTTACGGGTCGAATTCCATTTAGAAAACAATTGCGCTGCTTCAAATCGTGGATGGGCATTTCGCGTATCGGCAGCGGAACTTCCGGCCAAGCTTGTTGGGCAGCAACCGCTCGGAGCACCCAGTGGAGCCGGCAAGAAGTTCCGCGCCCCAAAACGCAAGATCTAGCAGGCTCCCTAATGCTTTATCGCTGGTTTATTTACTTTTCTCAATATTGCGCGACGTTATGTCTTTATCCTAGAAGTCAGAAAACTTCGAATAGCAAAATTCCTGTGAATAGCAATCAAATAGCAAGTACAATACGCAAAATAAGCGAATGTTTGAACATTCACGCAGCCCTACAAAATATGCCATATACCAACAAGCCCAACCCGCAAATTTAGTTGGCAGTATCGATGGCAAGCGAAGTCGGCATTCCTTGCGACCCTGTCCTGAGCGCCTTCTGAACGAATGCAGGGCTTCTGGAGACTTCTGCTGCCCCGGGGCATCTGGCGGCGTGCTCCTTCCGGAGGGTCGCGCCCTGAGCGCCGCCTCGTCTGAGGAGGCCTGGTCGACGACGGGAAAGAAAGGCAGCCATCACTTTGCGTCTAGCCAGAGGTCCATCGACGGCTTCTTCAAGCGCCTCGTCCGGAAGAAGTGACGGGCTCGACAGTGGCTCTCTCCAAATATTACCTTTTTTTCTTCCTTTTTATTTACTCACTTTCTCACGTGAGAACTTTTTTCCCCATTTCCCAAACGCATGCTTGTGGAAAGCAAGTACCAGCAAAATGAATCTTTGTAGTTGCGTTGAGAAATGGTTTGGTGTCGTACTTTCCTGTTCATCACTTGGGTACACGTGCTCGACCATCGGCGTGGAGATGTGGTGAGGTAATAGGAGGGGCGGGGGCGACGTCCCCTCCTCCACTGGCGAAGCCATAGGGGATATAGGGAGTCGAACTTTCTCTTTCTTCCGCGGTATATATTATTAGTAATTATATACATAAGTATATATATATATATATATATATATATATATATATATATATATATATATATATATATATATATATATATATATATATATCCGTTTTTCGACGTGTGTCTCCTTTTTTTCATATATATATATATATATATATATATATGCTCATATAGAAACGCACGTACTAACATAAATAAATTACGGTTGAATCCCCCTTCCTCCCGAAAAAATTTATGGCTACGCCCCTGAAATACAGGCCGTGGTATCATTTTCGTTTTTGCACGCCTTTTAAAGCACTCGATTTCTACAGCACTCATCCCATCCACTGAAGTGTCTGGGTTGGTTGGAGTAAAAATCATCCCCCTCCCCTCTTCCTATTGCAGTAGGGGTACCGGCGCGTGCGTTGCGGCTGTGCGGGAAGCGCGCGGAACGGCCCTAAAGGTCCTGAGGTACTCGGCTGCTGACCCGCAGGTCGCGGGATCGAATCCCAGCTGCGGCGGCGGCATTTCCGATGGGGGCGGAAATGTTGTAGGACCATGTGTTCAGATTTGGGTTCACGTTAAAGAACCCCAGGTGGTCGAAATTTCCGGAGCCTTCTACTACGGCGTCTCTCATAATCATATGGTGGTTTTGGGACGTTAAACGCCACAAATCAATCAGCACTCCCGAGACTCCTTGTACAGGCGATAGAATCTGCCATCGCTAAGCAATGCTGGCGTGGACGGTGCTGGTTGGCCGAGGATAAACGCACAAATGCGGTAGCAAACGTTCACATTACGCTCCGTTAGGCGCCTTTCCGCTGCAACAAAAATCTGGAGACTAATCATCAATGAATTTTAAACGAATGCAAAGGTAGTCGTTCAGCAACCGTTTCGCGATGCAACACATGTACCGCAGGGCGCAGTGCTAATCTCTGACGTTCAAAAGTGATATGAGCATCAAATGGCATCAGCGATCGACAGGTACAGGTAAATTTGACGAGGATCAAGAGAAGGGAGGAAAGTTTGCGGAGCCGCAAAGCCATTTTCACTGCGGCTGTGGGAGTGGGAAAGCGTTGGCATAGCTGCTCTCTCTCTGTCTGTCTGTCTGTCTGTCTGTCTGTCTGTCTGTCTGTCTGTGTGTGTGTGTGTGTGTGTGTGTGTGTGCGCGCGTGTGTGTGTGTGTGCGCGCGCGCGCGTGTGTGTGTTGGGAAGGGGTGGGCATGTGCTGCTCTCTCGCCGCCCCCCCCCCCCTGCAGACGTCGATGCAGTGAGTTAAATAGCATCACACAAACACACCGGGTTACACGGGAGTGTCACAATCATTTAACTGGGCGAGTCGCTCGCAGGAACTTCAACAGTGCCTTCGTTGGTAGAAGGCCCTGAAGTTGGTTTTTACCTGTAATTCTAGATCGATTTGAGAGAGAGCGACTGGTCGTCCGAGGCGCGCAAACACTGCTGAGAGGCACTGCCTCTGTGTAGGTAGCGGCACACGGTGTAAGAAGCGCTCTACGAGCACTTTTTGTTGTACATTTTGAAGTATTCTTGGCCATTTTGATGAAATAAGTCAAAATATATATGTAAAGGTTCGATTGTTTGGTCAAGTTGGCCAAAAATATTTCCCAATTTCCAATAAAAAGCGCTCTACGAGCGCTTTTCGACGCACGTTTCGAAGTGCTATTATTTTCCAAATACTATACCTAGCAGTATTCCGTGGTTCAGTACAAATCAGAATGTTGTACAGCTATGTGACATGATATGGCCGATATGAATGACGCAACCAACGCCAGAATTTCTCAAAGCTGATCTGTCCGTTCCGTCTGTTAGATAGAGCGAGATTCAAAGAGACTTCGTCTGCAATAAAATTCAGATGAAGTTGGGAACTGTAGTCTCGTCCGTGCATACTGTTCGCCGGTATCATGTTACGTATAGCTACAACCACTGGCTCAGCTATGTGGTGGCACACTGGGCCCGTGCCCTCCTGCCGCATGTTTTTTGTTGTTGTTGTTGTCTTGGCATACCGAGCACGAAATGAAACTCGACCACAATTTTCTGCCCGGCCCTTACTTCAGGCCAAGAAGTTGCTCCCCCCCCCCCCTTCCATCCCCGAAAAAAATCTCTGCCTACACACCAATGACTAATGGTTTACTGCTCATTACAGAAGAGGCCCAGAGAGGAAAGCACTTGACATGATCTGTGCAGGTAAAATTGAGGAATGTAACGTGGCAGTGAATTACTTTGGTTATAGCCACTTCTATTATTCTCGGCCTCACTAAAACACTGCGCCAGGAAAATGAGAGCCGCTTATATTCTGGTCAAGCTGCCAAGACAGGGTCCGATAAGCTTTTTCTTCCCCAATGTAAGCGCGCGAATCTTGAAATTGCGATGTATGCTGTTAGCGGGAAAACCCGAAAGATGGGCGCCGAAAGCGCCGCATATCTCACCTGCCGGAACAAGCAGTAAATCGATAAAGTGAGCGCACGCGCAACAAAAAAGTAGCTCGCATGTAGCGCACCGATCTGCATAACGATATTCACACCCGTGACTGGGAAAAAGCACACGTGCTCACCTCGAAAATTGGTGTGGTTGATGCTTCGGTACACGGAGCAATAGGAACTCCACGAACGGGATACGCTGGGTGTCCGTGCGACGCACATCTTCAGGTTTCGCAGCTGTGGAACAGCGACACGTCTTTTTAGTCGAGACGCCACGCAGCGCCTGGGACGTAGCGTTATAACTTGGCGTAAGCGTTGGGTAGAAGAAGCGAACGCATAAAAACGCGAAACACGGTGCAACATCGCCCGGCATGCCGGTTGAATCCGAGCACATGACGTAGGCATTCTACATCCGGTAAAACTACGTCCTTTTCAGATTGCCCGAGTCGGCATTCCTTGCTTCGCTAACCGAGTTGCCACTGATATTATCAGGTTATCACGTCTCACGATCGGTCCCGATGCCGTCGTCAACCCCGTCGACAAATCGACAGCCAGGCAGGAGCGTCTAATGCGATTGCGCGATCGACTGGAATCTGCTGGGTCCATGCATGCGCGAGCAGTGAGCACCAGACTATTCTTCTAACTGCGCTATGCAAATGTCCAAAGTCTCTCTCTCTCTCTCTTTCTTTTTTTTTTTAGGGGCGAACGTTCTTAAGTTGTGCGCCGTGCATCTTCGAGGTATATAGTAGTAGTAGGTAGGCATACTTCTCGTTTAGTCCATGAAACATCCGCTGCATGGCGGTACATGTACATGAGGAATATATGATGAAAAGATGCGATAGCGGTACTTGGAGAGTTCACTAGATCGACGGACATACGGATGACCAGACAGACAGACAGACGAGCGCGGCCAGGGGACCAACAATTCACGGTTTACCGATAAAACCCTCTGAAGCTTGGCCCCACTCATCATCATTCACTCCATGGGTATGCTGTGATATTTTTTTTTTGCGCCATGAGGTGGGTGAGATGATTGTTGGTGACGATAATGGCCACACGGACGTTTACGTTCAATAATAATTGAACGGCGACATGATAATATGAGCCACACCGCCGTATAGGGCTTCAGTTTGATTTCGATAACCTTGTTTAACGTGAACCTAACGTACGTACGCGATTACTTCTCGCATTTCGCCCTCCTCCAAAATGCTGCCGCTGTGGCCGGGAATCAAACCCGCATCCTCGAGCTTAGCAGCACCGCACCTTGCCCGCTAAGCTATGAAGGTGGGTTCGTATACTCGCCTGACCACGTACAGTGTCAATTTTTATGAAAGGGAACACGGCGACGCGTGGCCTGCGTCATCCGGCGGCT
This sequence comes from Rhipicephalus microplus, assembly GCF_013339725.1. Lineage (NCBI taxonomy): Eukaryota > Metazoa > Arthropoda > Arachnida > Ixodida > Ixodidae > Rhipicephalus > Rhipicephalus microplus. Next base: position 79,515,545 of record NC_051175.1, on the reverse strand, counting down.
GCTGGCAGCGCGTGAGAGCGGGAGCGAGAGCAACTATACTATCTTGTCGCGTCATCTCGTGGTGAGCAATATAACCGTTCGTTGTTGATCGGGAACCAGCGGCAAGATTGCGACCCCTCCCCTTCAAGGCGATTACCGGCTCTCAGGCCACGCACTCCCGTGTTCCCATTCATAAAATTGACACTGTAGAGCCGCCCATACCTTTAACTATCGAGCGCAAGCGCCGACTTTTTTTCTGCGTCAGCTCTGTACACACGGGGCAACGATGGGCCCAGCTAAGCGCCACGAAGCGCGCTCAGCTGGGCCCATCGTCTGCGTGGCTGTTCCTTCGTGAGAACGTCGCCCCGCCTCAACTCACTTCAGACGATCCACATTTGTCAGCTTATCTCAAGCGCGGGGGCGTGTGACGTATCTGTGGATTTCATTTTCTCGCGATTGCTTGCTGATCTTCGGAATACGAGATTCGAGCAAGACGCGCAGCCTGTTCGTCTGGAGTGAGTGAATGCAGGGCGACGTTCTCACGACGGAACAGCCGGGAAGACCATGGACCCTGCTGAGCGTGGGCATGCACTGCCTCTCGCCCTGTTTACAGCTCGGCTCCGTCGTACGGCGCTGACGCATCAAAAAGTCGGCGCTCGCTCACAATAGGTAAAGATTTGGGCGGCTGTACACTAAGTTCAAGTTGTTTGATAAATTGTTCAAGTGTTGATCCAGTTTAGGACGAACACTTGTGTTCATTCGATTGATTAGCAAGTGAATTATGGGCCATCCCCTATTGCACAAGTTATTACTTTCCAATTGTATTGTTGTAATGTTTGCATCGTGTTTATATCTACCCAACCCCTACGTAATACGCTCGATGGGTGTCTTACGGGTAACACGAAAGAGAAACGTGTTTTTACAGAGACAGTTGAGCGTTTATTGTGCAGTGCGAAGCAGTGAATACTATAGCAACAAATTGTAATGCCACGCGAAGAACGGCAAGTAGCATGGATCCCGCTGTGCGCGCACCTCAAGCAGAAAGCACGCACGATATAACCATACACAGGACGAGCGCGGCTTTCCACTCCTACTCCAGTGCTAGCACCAGAAGCCGTGCTACATACGCCTAAAAACGGTTGTCAATAGCGCCTCCGGAAAATTTGCTTCTGAGAGTCTAGCCACCTGGGAGGTGAAACAGCCGTCTCGGACTAACTTGGTCAAGGATGACCTTGGACAGGACTTGGCGATGCACCTCTTAACTAGCTCGCCAAGTCCCGTCCAAGGTCCTTCTTAGCCAAGTCCTGCTACAACGTAGTCCAAAAGATTCACGTTCAAAGTGGCTAGACCTAGAGAAGCAGGTTTTCCGTAGGCTCTGCTAAAGACCAGCCGAGTAAGAAAACCATTTTAGGGGCGAAGCTCTTTAGAGTCTAGTCGCCCCTCGATGACGATGTAGAACTGGCGCGTTCTAGACCACATTCTCTTTCTGCCACCACAGCACAGGCCTTTGGGTCGAGCAGAAGCGATGAGTTTTCCAATAGGGTCTACGGCGCTTTGGACACTCCCTCTATTCTATGTCACTCTAGTCTTGGCCGAGAGCCGTCATTTCAGTGGGTGCCGTCATGTATGTCTGACGTAAAACGTTTGCGGCAGACTTTGGGGCTCCCGCTAAATTCGAGAAACAGCATCCCCAACCCAAACGCGGTTTGCGCTTTGCACATGCAAAGTGACCTAAACGCTATTTTCTTTGAGGCCCCAAACTTTTCAGGCCCCTATTCGGAAACTCCCTAATGTTGTTACATGCAATACACAAACCGAAAGGCGGAAGAATAGGTGCCGCTGCCAACAGCAGAAGATCCCTCCCGTCTCGTTTTATCTCATCGGTAGCTGTTTGCAAAAGATACAAAAAGAAAAGCACAGAGAGAGAGAGACAGCTTCGACACGTGACACACAAGTAGTTTGCACGGAACAACACGATAACACGCACCCTTCCACTTTTCTTTTACGGATCGCTTTACGGCGCCAGCCAAGCGGCCGCCGTCTTCGTCACCACTGTTGCAATGCTCAATCATCGTTCGGGCAAGGCGCCCATGAAACGACACCGCAGGCTCATTTCAACTTTCCCCCAGAAACAAAAGGACCTTCACCTGGTTTCTCCTTTCTACATACTTTCCGTGCCGGGCGCACTAGTGCTAATTAGTCGTTCAACTCGCAACAGTTGTAAAAACTTCACCTTCGAGATCTTGCCATTAGGTCAGCAGTCTCATAAATTCTCCGATGTTAGCGCCATCTGGCGATAAGAAAATAAAACAAACAACGCATTAAAGCGCGGCAAGACAACAAACATTACCTTAAAATTTCTTTAACAGAGGGCGTCAAAACAGTTTGACTTGTAATTAGTAACTAAAAATAGTTTACTTTTGACAAAGCGTTGAATAGCGGCGCGACTAGGTTATCGCGTTTTTAGAATACGCAACGCGTGCTGGATAAAGCCCGTTGCGGCGCGCCGCCCCTTTCAGACAGTCCCGTCTGGCGTACAGCAGCCTTGACCACGAATACCCGATAATGACTCCCGCGAGCCCGCGAGCGAAAGGAAAGTAGGTTGCGAGCGGCACGGGTGGCCGCTGCATAGAAAACGAATCAATAAATCACGTGACGGCTCATTTGATCCGGCTACGCGCCTTGCAAATTGCGCAGTAGCGACGCTCAGATCAACTTAGACGGGCAAGGGGCGTATTGGAAACGCAATACAACTGCGCAACAGTTAAATAGGACCATGGTTTCGCGTATGCCGCGTACACGAACGCATTCTGACGTTAACAGAGAACACGAGTTTACTAGAACGTGTTATTGGTTCGTTTTATCAATATTAAACTAGATGTGTGTATCAGTCTGTCACCCTGCGCAAACTTGAAGTGCATTTTTTCAGAAACGAAGCTTCTTAAAGGGGCCCTGCAGCACTTTTTGTGCCTGGTCAGAAAACGCTGCCAATCGGTAGTTGAGGCTCCGGACAACACGCGAGCCAAGTATTATAGCCCAGCACGCGGCTTGGAGCAACGTTTGCCTGGAGTTCACAATAAATTAGCAACATCAGCTAAAAATTGCTTTCTCTTCTCTCAACAAATCACGTTATGTGCCAAAAAATTACACGTCAACAATTCATCTATCAGCCATTGGCTGATTTGTGAACATAGCGCGCTCACTCGTTACAAACCCCACCGCGGGAGGCCGCTACTTGTCCACGCGCGATCACAGTGAAAAAGCAGCTCATTTTGAAGAAAAAGAAAAGTGCTCAAGGTCGTGAAGTGCGCGTGGCGTTTTTCTGTGGCCCTGCCATCCCTCCCTGCTTAGAGTAGCTTATACAGTAATTCTATCCCTGCTTAGCTTCCAGCGCTTTCGTCGGAACGAGAGAAGAGAGAATGCAATTGCAGCATGCGACAAACCTTTGTAACTCCACTCGCACTGGTCGGATTCTTAAAATTCTTGCGGCGTTGAATTCGCGAGGCAATAAGTTCATTCAGCCATTTCAACCCATGGTTACTTGAAAAAGTGTTTCAGAGCCCATTTAAAGCGCGGGTAGTGCGTCTCCTGTAAGTAGTAGCAGAAGGACTCTGGTAGTAGCCACCTATCGATTTAGTCCTCGGAAAGTCCACTGGATGGCGGTACTTGTATATGATGAAGCATGATGATGATGTATCGTTGCGTGGAGATGAAAAGATGCGAGATGGCGGTACTTGGAGTGTTCACTAGATCAACGGACGGACATACAAGCGGATCGACGGACATACAGACTGACGGCGGACGGATGGACAGACGGACATACGTACAGACAGACAGGCGGGCGCAGCCAGCGGATGATTCACGGTTTGCCGATAAAAGACTTCGAAGCTTCGCCTGACTCATCATTCACTCCATAGACATACTGTGATTTTTCTTAGTTGCTTGCATGATGCTTTAAGTGTGCAATCGTTCAACCATGTCCTGCACAACTGGAATAGCGCTCATGTCTGCACGCATATAAAAAGGATTTTTTTTTCAAATAAAGTTGTAAGTTGAGGGTTGAGTCCTTAATATTTATTCACAAGAGTTGTCATTAGACTGCATTTCGCCAGACTCTTAGGAACGTGGTAAATGGATCGTCGTCATAATAGTTTTTATAGGATAGCGTAAAGCAAACTTTGCGTTTTCCGCAACTGCGCATGCGTCGTACGCTAATCTCTCGTGGCCTTCCTTTAAAGTGGCCCTGCGACATAATTTGAGCAGGTATTTTAAATGCAAACGCATTTTTTAGTCGGGCTATGTAGACATCCGGCGTTTTCCGCAGCGTCCACGCGCCAGCAGGCGTCATGGAGATCTGGCGACGCACTCTTAGGCCGCGTTCACACTGAGCATTCCGGCCGCCGAAAGTGCTCCGAATCCGGTTCGGCGGCGGCGAGATCCGCCGAAAGGGCCCTCTCCGCGCCGATCGCTCTCGGACCGATTTTTGCGGCCTCTGCCGCCGAATAGGTCACCGCAGACCAATAGGAGCGCTAGTCAAGGAATTTTGAAAAATGGCGGCCAAGCCCTACTCACTTGTTATGCCGCAGTGCACGTAACTGAATGTTGAAACCAACGGGAGTTTAACCTTCTCTACGCCTACTTCACCTCCGTATTTCTTGAAAGAGGTGACCGAGCTTGTTGCGGTCTTGCAGAGCAAAACGAACCAACCGACGCCGTTGGCGTCGGTGGTTTTTCTGCTCTTCGTGCATTACAAGACAGCCACTTGTCAGCAAAGTAAGCAGTACTGTCTTTTCTTGCGTACGAGAATCGTCGAAGTATACACCACCGGATAGCGTAGTGGCGTTTGCGAGCCGCGACAAGAACCTGGTGACAGCGCACCCATCCCGCGTTCGCCCTGTAGTAGATGGCATATTCGGCGGCGCGGGGCGCGTCCAGTGCGAACGACGCTGCGTTTCGGCGGCAGGGGAATTTCGGTCGCTGTAGAAAGCGGATGTTTCAGTGCGAACTAGGCATTATTGCACCATCTCGCTGGTAATGCTGAAAACAATATTTTCCCCGAGATGGGCACCGCCAGTGGCGGTCGATGAGCTTACTGTTTGAACATCGAAGAAGGTACTCCTTCGAGGCTCAGTGGCTAACCCCATGCACTCACAATCAAGAGATCGTACGTTCGATTCCGCGCGCCGGAGTCTTTCAAATGCGAATTAATTTCTTAGCTGGGCTGTCACGCATCCGGCGTTGTCCGCGCGCCGGCGGGGTTATCTATTCGCTCTCACTCCCTCTTATATAGCAACAGCTGCGGGCGCACGCGCTCATACTCGCCCATAGCAACCGGAGCATGTGTTGCGAGAAAGCACAGGGCAGGTGCAGTGCTTCACCGCTCCTTCTTTTGCCGTTCGCTCTCTCTCCATCCTGCGCACCCCTTTCCCGTCCGCTCGCTCCTCACTCTCGACTGTTTGCAGGCTGGGCACCTCTCAAGGCGATCGCCGAACTCTGTGAAGGCGAATGTCTGACAGCAACGGTACTCTCTTTCGGCGCAAGAAATGCATTCGAATTTTCTCGCGATTCTCCTAGGGGAGGAGGGGGCATTTTTCCTCGGTTTTTTTGGTACTGTAGAATTCACCAATAGCATTGCGCAAGTGGCAGCGCCAAAATTGACACTGTTATAATTTTTATTCAACGGACAAATTGTCTTAATTTCCGGACTACAGTGACACACATCAGCTATTTTTGTTAAGGAAAGTAGCGTCATGTCATGTGGCGTGACGACAAAGTTTGCTTTTGATTGACTTGATGCGATAAGTAGTGTGCAATATTTACATGATGGTAGCTAGGTCATACGATGTGAATGCTAAAAACAGCAAAAACACTTTAGTACTGTCTCAGAAAGAAATAATTACTGTTTCTAAAAGATGTATCTTGAAAACTATGAGCACGACACTAAGTCTGCGAACGAGGCTATGGTATGGCAGTGACTAAAAGTGGAAAAGAATGCCGCGTTTTTAGCGAGCCAAAAATGCGATATGCGGCGGACGCGGTGTTTTTCTATAACTCGTCTTGCATACAAGCCGACAAGAGAACCCACCTAAAACATATGTATGCATATTACACGAGTGACCACTGGTGCGTCTGCTACCCGACGCACGTGGTTCATAGTAATTATGCTAAAGACACAGTGAAAGAGAGAGGTAGTGGAGGCATTGTGTGAAAGCCACCATGAGGTAACATTTCTGGTATGTTTTTATGAGACGCACGCAGTAATTGGAAGCGGTCTTTGACATCAGCAGGCAAGTGAAACGCGAAAAAAAAACATTTCTCCTCGTCCTCTGCTCAAGTTTTGAACTTGGAGGACTTATAACTTCACTTTTCATGCACCCATTTCCATCAGTGCTTGTTGCATTCGTCTAAGCAATCATTGCTACACACGTTCTGGTGCTAAATAAGGCTTCCGTAAAAGTGTCGCAGGGCCCCTTTAAGTGACAGACGCTAACGTTACGCCCGCAAAGCTCGTAAGGTGCGTCTAAAAATATCAATACCATGTGAACGTCGCAACTCTGCGGATATCTCGATCGAGCAAAGAGAGTGGGAGCTGACAGAACTGTGGAGGTCAAGCTTAACTGGAACACAAACAAATATTTTATGATACATTCTGGGCATCCGCTTTCGTATGTGCGTTAAACAGCAACACCAGCTTGAATCGCAAAGATACAAGTTATAATGCGATCAGATGAGAGTTAAATAGTCGCAATTTCTTAATTAGGCCACTCACTGCCTTCGATTCTAGTTAACGGCAGCTATAAAACGGAGGATCCTGTAATGAGAAATGACAAAATTAAAACAAACTAACAAACACCAATGTAAGGAAGCTTTAACACTTAGCAAACACTATGGCACTTGGGTGCTGGCAGCCTAATGAAGAAATAGGAAATGGTAAAAACATTATGGTAAAAAACAGCACGCAAATGGACAGGGCAAAGGTAGTTATCAGACAGCACACCTTTGTCCCGTCCGTTCGCACACCATTTTCTCCCGTAATATACCACTAACTAGCCCAACTTTCAGTTTTGCTTCAGGACATTGCATCAGATTGGCGCAGCTGTCACAACCCCGCTTTATGTTTAAAGAAGCTTGTAGTCCGAAGAGTGAAGCATACTAAGGTATGTGGCCTAGTGAAAGGAGCCCTGTGAACTTCGGGCAAAATGAGAGATGATGAAGAGGCAAGTGGGCGTGCAACCCTCTTACTACACCCTTGTCATTAGCCTTTGTTACTGATGCCTCTTTCTAAGACATTACCAATTTTCATTGTACTATGTTTTGTGAACAATGTTCTATGTACCAAAATACTTTCTCAATGAAACCCTCATAATTATATAATTATTATATGTTAAACATAACCCGAAAAATATGTGACAGTGGCCAATTTTGTGTAGTAAGGTAGGCAAGAACTGCTTACAAGCTTTGCTGAAGGCATTACAGCTACTTCATACATACGAAACATTAATAACCTTTTTTTTTCTAATACTTGCACAGTGCACACTTCAAAGGGACCACACACAAGTAGAAAGAACTTCAAACAATAAGCTTGAAGTTCACTTTAACAGCTTCATTATGTGCGAGGTCGCCTGTTAGGGACCTAATGAAGAAGTGGCACATACAATACATATACCACAATGTTTCAAGTCTTTTACTTGAACACACAGAGTAAAAAAAAATGAGTAAAAAAAAGAAAAGGCTTATCGCGTGACGCCAAGTCACGACTCTGTCCTGGTTTCACGTTGCCCGTCAAAGACGTACGCCATCATGGCACGTAAGAAGAAGCAAAGCACACTGGTTTCTTCGTCGACAAGCAATACAGATCTATCGGAAAACTCCCGATGAGGTGGAGGGTACGGTCCGAGCTTTTAGAAAGTTACAGAAAAAAGAAGGCCACCGCGAGGAGCGAGTATGCTGGGAGAACATTCCAACGGAAATGAGAAATGACATCAGCTTGGAGGTGCGAGACCCTTGCTCGCAAGGAAGGCATCCATTCGGGGATCTCGGCCCAGGAAGTTTCGCAGCATGACTTCGGCGTCCTGTGAAAAAGTTAAATGCGATTTGATGGTTGGCCAAGTGTTTCAGAGATGCTGAAGTGAAACACAAAATCAGGTTTACCTAGTTAAACCAACAGACAATAAAGCCATTGTCTGTTGTTTACATTACCTGTAGTACACTCATACCTCATTATAAAGAAAGTGCATCTTACCCGAAAATAAGTTTGTTATATTCAAAAATTCACTTTAAAGTATATTTCTATCATTATTCATGGCGAGATCTACCTATAGGTGGCAGCACCGTGTCTGCGGTAAATTGGATAGGTGGTCGACGGCGCGTCTACAAATACAAGCAGCGCCACTTCCGTGCGTGCGGTCTGAGCAGATTGTCGGTGAATAAAATGCGTAGACTGCCGTTTACTGATAATATCTACGATCCTCTCTACTGAATCGGTGCATGAAGCACATGCGACGTTACCATTACCAGCGAGTAATGCGTACTGTGCCTTTCAAAGGAATGCTCGCCATGGGTGACTATCTGCGCGCTTTCGTACTAAATCACGCTTTTACAGTATTGTTCTAGTGTTTAGCTTGGGTTCTGCCTGCTACGCACTGCTGTAGCATGACTGAACTGCTTATCTACTCTTTTGTTATCTGCATACAAGAAAAGAAGAGAAAGATCGTAGAAAGCCCACATATCTGACCGATGAGTTCAGTACTACCATTCGCACTTATATCCATATGCAGTTTTTTCTTATTATGTTCATCATGAAGTGTGGGACAGTCTATAAGTCTAGTCACAAAAGCTTTGTGCCTGACAGCGCTTTGAGCTAAATTGCGTTTACCACGTATATGCAGATGTTCTTGCACCAGTAAAACTACCGTAGACTCCTTTTAAGCAAAACTTGAAGAGACCAGAAATATGTGTTTCCTTTACTGAAAGATAAGCAGGGGTATAATATTTAAGTGCCACAATAAATATATTATGGCAGTTGTTCCATTTAATCAGCAATTTCATTTTTAAGAGAGCTTCGTTTAAGGAGACAGATTGGTCTTTGAAACCAAAAGTGACAAAAAAAATTAATTTTTTAAAAATTGACATATTTGGTTTCAGCAAGTATTTTTCTATCTCTCTGCAAATGTTCACACAACATGGTAATTTTTTTTTTGTAATGTCATTGTAACTGTCTAGATTCTCGGTGCTCTTAAAATGCAGGACCTGCAACAAAATGGGGAACCGACCTCGAGGCTTTTTAATTTGCAGCACCTGTGTTAGAGGCTCTGCTACGAATTTATGAGCACCTTTATGAGGATTGCAAAACATGCACAGCATGATTGTTGCTTTTTGAAGAAACTGTGTGTTTTCAGTTTTTTTTATTTTTCTCAAAAAAGTAAATTTACGACTTCAATTTTGAGGTCTCAATATCTCTGCAGCTAGGGCAGGTACAACAATCATTCTTTTTGTAATTGAAACCTGTATGTGTGTAGAATGCAAGTATGGGAGAAAAATTTAGAGCACAAGCCTTTTTAATTATTTACTTGTCAAAATTATAACACAATTCCAAGTAATTTTGAAAAAGGATAGTTCATTTTAGTGTAATAGAAGTAAAAAAGCCTAAAAACAAAAAACTCTTGCATGCTTTCAATCTCTAGTCATAAGTTTTATTGGCATACTTTCCATATCACTTTTAATTAAGCACTTTTTTTAAGGTGACCTTAAACAATAGAGGATGAACTTAAGTTATCTCAGGAACAAGATGAGTTCAAGAAAACGATTTAAATATATTTGAAATCAGCAGAAAAAACTGCATTTGTGAATCATGTGAAGTTTCATCAAGATCACTGCATAGATAAGCAAAAAATGTCTAAGACTAGTCTGTCTCTCTAATAGGATTGTACTGTATAAAAAAACTTGTAAGCACTCAGCAGAAAGCTTCATCGATGAATTACATGCATGACAGTGCTACAACAAAGGTCTGGTTACTTTATGAGACAAGCATGTTTTTTTTGTTTATTTCAAATGAAAAATGACCACTGCCTTCCGTCGGTCAATAACAATGCCACACAAACACTCAAGACTGTAAAATAGATTAGATTTTCATTGAAATTATGCAACATTAAATTCAAGGCATGTCATCTGAATTATTTTCAACGTCTGGGCTCTTCAAAGAATTTTTAAATCTAAGCATACGGATGCGCGCACGGCCACTCCATTTTACAGACTATTTACATTTACTGAAGTATCACAGTTTATGTGATAAAATATTTCTATTTCCTATGCAGTGGTACCATGGCCCAATAAATACAACCAAGGCTCCTTGCATAATCGATAAACTACAGTGCGGCAGTTGTACACCTACCAACAGCACGCAAGGGCGTGGCCTAGGGCCTCGATCATTATTTTGTACAAAAATGTTGCTAAAATGCTGCATTCACACTTAATAGTCCTCACATTTGGGAGGATACCAAGAGCATTTTATGATATGCTTGAAGAAGTGGCACCCACTCTAAAATAATTTTGGTGAATGGAGGGCACGACGACAATAAACAGCACACTGGAAAGTTGCACTCACCGATCTTATTAGAATGCATTAGCAGCCGAGCAAGGCCAAATGCTTTCGTACGTTGTTTCAGGCATACGTAGAAACAGTTACCCTCGCACTGATGTTACTGGACAAACCACCCTTTGAGAATGTGCATGACGTACGCACACATAGAAACACGACGTGGCTAACAGACGACGCACAGAGCAATCCACACTTGCGCACTTCAGCCAGTTTCCACCAGGCGGCGACTGCGCTTGATTGCGCGGCCAATAGCTATTGCAAGTCTATTGTTCATTTACTTGGTCATAACCGATATTTCATTATATCCGGGTTCACTATATTGAGGTTTAAGTGAATTTAGCAGCAATATACAGTATAGTACTTATTCATGATGAAAATGAAAGGAACAAAAGTGAATGAAACATGAACTTGCTGTTGGCGGAAACCGAACAAACAACCTTGAAATAGCACGAGATCATTTTCATCCACTTCAATTCCTTTTCCACCAATTCGTAATTACCACACTGTACCTTCGTAATAACTACACTGCACCTGAAACCTGCAAATAATGCTCTGTATGCCTGCTTTAACTTCAGTGTCAGTCAGTTTAACTGTCTTTATGTCTAACAGTCAGTTATGTCAGTCAGTTATGTTAGTCAGTTATGTCTAACAAAGAAATGAGCTCCCAAATAACTCGTGTTTGTTAAATCAGCTCAGACTGATGAGTTATTCTGTCTGAGCCCCCTATTGCTGTTGATGCCAACAAAAGAAGGCTGAAGTTTCAAGCCGAAATTCCGCTTTGATACGCCAGGCCCTGAACGCCCTGATGTGACGTACCAGATTTCAGTTTTGCCATATTTTCGCCACACTGACTCAATCCAGCTCCTGAAACTTCTCCACATTAAGCCTCTAGCTCCCATACAACACAGTACAGTTCACAAGAGACATCCAGAATTGGGTGCCCATGTTTTGCATTCCTTGTACTATTTCAAGATCATTACTATACGTACCCAAGAGGTCAGCATGCAATGCATGTGTGCGGGTAACAAACACTTGCGATTGCTCATGCAACGAATTGGGCACCATATTTCAACAGTGCCCATTTTCGACAATGAAATATCATCTAGCCCTTAGCAAACAGCCAAAATCTATAACGTGAAGGTGAGTTGACGAGGAAACTACAAGGTGGAAGGTGAGTAGAATGCAGACACCATATGTCATGTTCGTGTTTTTGTAGATCGTTGTAACGCATAAGTGATGATGTTATATATCAAGCATTTATGAATAAACAGTCTTTTAGAGCAAATAAGTATAGTATGTGTCAGTTAGCATTGTTTCCCAGAGAGCTGAAGGACCAAGAACTTCAGAGCTGTTAATCAGCATGTGACTGACATAAAAGTTTAAAGCTTTAGCAAATGAAAGCAACACCAGAGGAATCTTCACAACACTGTTTATATGCCTCAATCTTTTTCTATACCAGCAAGATTCCTAACTGTAGAGCTGAGAGTATCAATAACAAGAAAACTGCTTTCAGTTGAATTAGTAAATTAATCCTCACAATCAAACAAGGTCACTCTTATTGTGAACGCACGATCGGTAAACAAGAAAATGTGCACGAGGAAAAAAATTGGGCGCATGCAGTTCTCTATCAATAAAAATTTATAGCATTATGACAATGTGGCAGCATTTAGGAACTTTGTTAAATGAACACTGTTAAAATGAAAAAAAAAAAAAAAGCTTTTATACCTCTGATGTTGTACTTATGAACTATCCTTGGGGTTATGGCACTCAACTGAGAAAATAGAGCTTTGGCTTGAAATACCCTTTCAACTTCAGAACCTCTAATCACAAAATGAATGAAAGTAGAGTTATAGAAGACTCCTTTGCCTAAACTGATTCTGCATTTTACTTCAGAGTCTCTTCGATGAAAGTCTGTTAAGGTTTGCGAGCAAACTTCTACAATTGACAGTTGACCTCTCACCTTTGTCGAGCCAGTCTCAAGGATCTGTCTTCGATAGTCCATGCCGGTCTTGGGGTTCAGGATGCCCTCTTTCTTGAAGCGCGTGTCAAACAAGTCCATGCTGAACACTTGACTCCACTGTTGCAACGGGGGGCCAGTGGGTGACGTTCGCCGGCACAGACAGGAGAGCGACAGAGGACACGCATGCAAGAAAGAGAATGTTAGGGATGGCTGCAGGCATCGGCATGTAGAATTAAATTAGACAGATAGTACATATGCAGATAGAAAGGTAGATAAAGAGACAAACAGCAAATCGAGAAGAGCAGTCTTGCACTTTCAGGGGCGAAGCTCCTTGAGCCGTGGGTTGGGAGTCCCCGATGTATGTAGTACAGCCAACTGCCGATTTTTCAGAAACCCGAATTTTCGAACATGCCTGATAATTCAGACATCTTCGCGGCACCGCCACGAGCCCCATAGAATCAATGTATAAGGAAGTCTGAAATCTCGGATGCTCGAACCACCCGGAGTTCAATTTTCCTGACTTTTTGACGTGACGGGAGGTCGGAAACCACCACTGACCTCCGATGGAAACCACCACAACTGCCTCACACGCGATTACGATCGCATAAATGAACGAGACGGTCTACTGTGGCGGCATCTATTGCTTGGACTCGTTGATTGTTAGCGGAGAAACATACACGGCCTTCGAGATTTCTAACACTGGCCGTGTTTATCCTGCAAGGGTGCTTCGCTGACAATCGAAACTATCCACCCGGAAATTTTTTGGCGCCAATAACGTTCCTTTCACTTTAGCACTTGTGCTCGTGCGTGCCACTCTGGCTTCCCGCGCAGCGCTTTCGCGAAGCGTTTCACTACTTTGAACTAGAACTAATCGTCACACGCCGATTCGGTCTGGCCACGCTGGCTATCTTGAATTTTTACCAGCGCCACCTCCGGAGTATCCAAGGCACCGTCGCGCTGTTTTGTTTACGCAGCCCACACGTGTTCTGTGGCCTAGTGCGTGGTTGTGCGATCGTGTTCAGGTGCTCCAAGCCTAGGTGCTTCGACGCTCGTCAGCAAACTCCTTTGTTCACATTGTGAGGATTTCGCTTGCCTGCGATGGCCCCCACTCCGCCTTCGTCGTCCTCGCTGATGCCATCGAAGCGCAGAAAACAGTACCGTCGGTTAATGATGAAGAAAAAAGCCGCTGTTATTAAGTTAGTGAAGAGTGGCCGATCGTAGGCTGACTGACATTTGTCGACGCTGACAACGAGCTCGACTTCTGCGCAGAGCTAACCGACGACGAAATAGTCAGTCAGGTTATGGCGGATTCAGACGACTCCGATGTCAAAAAAAAGGAACCAATGCCTGTGCTACCTACGACCGCCGAATTGATGCGAGTATTGATGACGCTGTCATCAGTGTACAGTGATGACATGACCCTTGCTCAGATCAAGGCGAATGTGATCACATGCAAGCGGAACGCCGTTCAAACAAGGATCAACAAGTTTTTCAAGCCACTGCAGCTCTAACACCGGCTGCCCTGACGGCACCCGCTGTCGGCTGCATGCATTTTTTTTAACGGCTCTTTTCAGAGCCACCCCACTGATGCTTTGGCAGAGTTCCAGAAGTCTGGTACTTCGACCTTGACCCTCTTGATCCAAGAAATACCAATGAAATGGTGCGTTTTTTGCTTGCATTGAGAAATATTAGCAAAATAGTGCTTTTTTTCGCTTGAATTGAAAATTATTAGTAAAATAATGCGTTTTTTTGCTTGCATTCATTTTTCGGACTGCCCGAATTTTCGGACGGTTTTTCTCTCCCTAGAGGGTCCGAAAAATCGGCAGTTGACCGTAGTAGTTTAGTCCTTGGAATGTCTGCTGGATGGCGGTACTTGAATATGATGAATACATGATGAAAAGATGCGAGATGGCAGTACTTAAAGTGCTCACTAGATGGACGAATGTACGGATGGACAGATGAACAGACTGACACACAAATAGGCAGACAGATGGAAGCGGCCAGTGGATGGATGATTTACGATTTACTGATAAAACCCTCCGAAGCTTTGCCCCACTCAGCATCATTCACTCCATAGATATGCTGTGATTTTTTCAGCAAGGCTGGTCCAACTATTACTACGAACATCACTTATGAGCTCACTAGACACATTCTAATTTCGCTCCAATCAAAGTGCAAGCCTCAATGATGGGAAACTTAACTACGCTCGTTTACTCAAGTTTTTTAGCAGACAATAACTATGCAAGCAACTACATTAAAAGCTCGTTAGTTCCAGCTTTCGCAGGAATAGAAAAAAATCTCTGAATTAACTGAATTACTAATTATCAGGAGTACCAAGGCAAGAAGAAACAAATGCGTATTGACACAAGTACACACTCCTTTTCTTGATGAATACAAAAATCCTGCACTTATTTTCGCTGAGAGCAGCATAAAATCCACAATATTCTTCATGCTGCGACTTCTCTCACAGTGTTACCACAGTGCAAGACCCCCACATTAGCCCAAAATGTGATCTGCAACCCTCCTAAAACGACTACAGCCACCAACACAATCGCATGTGGCCATGCTTTTTGTCAATGGCATACCTGCCAAGTTCAAGAATTCTGAATCTGGGCGATTTCCACAACGAAGGGGGCAGGGGGGAGTGCGCGGCACAAAAAAAAAAAAACAAGGACGAACAAACAAACAAAACATCGCGAAAAATAAAAGGGGGTGGACAGGGAGTCTCAATCGCAAGCACCAACATCAGCGTTGCGGTTTCATAGTGGCTGGGGGTGGCCGAACACACAAGGGTAGAGTTTTTCACTAAGGTAAGAGTCTCAAACGATCAACACAACTAGCAGAATCTATTTCGGTCAAAACAACTCGCGTGTGTCTTGCTGGGACACACGTGAACGGACAGGATGGCGCAGCTAGCTGCAGCAAAAGCGCGAGTAAAAGCTTTGCTCACTACTAGATGCTTTCGACAGGAGTGCGAAAACGTGTCTGGCCTCTCTTTATTACGATAGCAACTATATGAACAGTCAAGGCTGTGTTTTTGCCGTCGCCACCACCGCCGTCCTTCACCGTATATGTATGTATACGTATCTATATATATGAACACTCAAAGAAAGAAAGCCGCCCGTATTGGCGCCAAGCTCGTCGGGATGCGCCGACGCGTGCTTGCCTCTCACGTGTACTTTGCCCCATGGATAGAGGGGAGGGAGCAGTTGCCTGTGCGCGCGCGCGCTTATCCTTTGGTGGGGGAATCGTGTGCCTTCGGCTTTCACTGAAATGAAAGCGCTAGTTGCCGGGCCCACAAAGGTCACTTTGGTCTCTGCACACGCCCCTTTTGCAAAAACAGCATGCTTTTCATACACTACGGAGTATAACAACCGAGACACTTGTTAGTTTGTAATCATCTGTACCTTATCATGCATCGTTTTTGTTCAAACGGTGCACTAAGCATTGAGTGGTAAACGTTGTTAGTTCGCTCTCGTCCTGCGAGAATCGTTTTCGTGCGTCATTTGTGTGTGAGCAGCGCGCTGCACATTTCGATCTGCTTGCTGTTCATTCCAAGTTGTTGCTGTCGCATTTCTTGCTTCGCCTTTGCGGCGAAACTGTAACTTTTAAAATTTTTTATGTATTTACTGCTTTTAACCCCCCACTGCGTGCCCTCGGAGCTCGTAGATCGCTATCGCGTTGCCGCGACCGAGGTTTCGTGCACTGCGGTTGTGGCAAAAGGTAGTTCATTTTACAATCCCCGTGCGCTCGGCTGCGCATGCGCCTTCAAAACTAAGTCGTTTTATGCCATCTACTATAGCATCTGTCATAGTCTCATCCGCAGAGTTAGTGGAAAGCAGCGTTGCTTTGACTGGTTGAGCGCGCACTTTCGGGGTTCTGTCAGTTGCGTCGTCGCCATACATAATCGTGTCAAGAGCGACAGCGGTATCGTCCACAGCGGTTGTGGCAACGGCAATCACACGCACTGTAGAAGGCAGTGCGTGCGCTTGTCGCACGCATACTTCTGAAGCTTCAAGCACGCTGCTCTCTGCCTTTGTTCGACGGTTTCCGTACGAAACTTCGTATCACCCACCGCGATTTGGAAATATGTTCGGACATTCGAATTGAGGCCTAATTAACATAGTGGAATTTGGCTAGGGAATTTCAAGAATTCGGATCTGCCGCAGTTTCGCATCACTGAGATTATACTGTACGTTAGATGAACGCCTCTTAAACTCATTTATAATAAAATGGGGTAGGTTCGAACATACTGGAGTGGCTTGAGCTATGTTTTTGTCAATGCAGCCAGATCACACACAGAAATTTCGATTTCCAAGATAATTTCACTGACAACCGTACAAACGGAAGAAACGGTTGAAATCCAAGAGTCTCCCGGCCAACACGGGAGACTTGGCAGGTATGCAATGGTAAACAAAATAAATTTGCCGCAGCTACAGAAACCTTGGCCACCAACAACGCAAGTGTGGATGGCCATCACACCTTTATGAACACCTGTGGCCAACGAAGTGTCACATGGGGTAGTAAATGTGAACAGGCATGAAGTTTTCTAGCTTTCCGATCGCTACTGTGCGGTTTGCAATAATGGCCATGGCAAAGCGGACTGCACCGCCTTGTTTCAGCTGTCCACGAACGCCCTTTTTGCTCTGTTCAAGGGGAGCTATACTCGCGGTGGATCCAATTCGGCCTCCACTGATTGGCTGGAGCTGGCGAGCAGCGTGCTGCCTGTTTCCAGTCTTTTTTCCGCAACGTCATTTTGACACCACGCAGCTTTCACAACTCTCAATGCAAACGAGAAAAACTTGTTTCGCCACAACGAGTGCTGCCCCCAGAGATCCGCTTTCGAACGCACATCTCTGAGGCCGTGCATGAACTGTAATCATGTTAGCCCTTGACTCAAGTTTACCGTGGCCACTCGCCTGATGTCCCTGTAAGGTCGTTACGCATTCCCTGCATCGCTCTTCAAACATCTCAACACGTTCATATGCATGTTCAGATTTGTAAAGCTTGTTCCGGTACATTTAGTCCACATTAGGCAGTTTCTTTTTACGCTGGGAATGAGCTGGGAGGTTCAGTGTGTGGTCAAGAGTGCCACGACTTATTTTTCTTTTCTTTTTTTTTTTTGCGTAACTGAACGCGCTTTGCCGAATCTGACACCACGAGAATTGCGCCCCAGTGCTTCATGCTTGGCGGGCTTTCAGGATAACCCGAATTCACCAGGTTACAGCCAATTATGACCAACATAATGGGAGTTTGATTCCATTAAACAATGTATGTGCCGACTAGGACTGTAGAACATGTCCAAATTATCTAATTTTCTGACTTAATGAGGGTAGAATTAATTACCCTTTACTTCAGTACCTCTTTCTTCCATGGAATTTACTTCAGTACCTCTTTCTTCCATGGAACTAATGAAGTGCCAGTCCTTATTAAACTATTAAACTGTGTCCATGAATATAGGCATAGTTCTTGCTTTTGAAACGCAGCACTATGTTGGCACACTATTTTATTCTCCATGTGTTGGGATTTCACCCGCAAACAACCGTTATCAACGCTCGGTGCATAATGCATCACAATGCTTCAGATCATACCATAAAGGCTGCGTGCAAAACACGGATTTGAAAGCTTACATGGCCACCAGCATTAATTCCGGTGGCTGCATGGCCATCTCAAATAAACTTTGGCTTAATGAAGCCGGACCGTTATGAATCGCAAACTGCAGATTTCTTATGTAGAGCCCGACGACATAGCCAAAGACAAGATAAGATTTGCCAAAAATATATTAGAGACTTTGTTCGAAACACCCCGTGGCAGTCACCAAGGTAACTCCACTGACCCCTTATACGCACCAAGTAGCCGTAGTAGCGGGAGTCATATCCACCCATCAGATGGGAGAAGTTAGCAGCAAAGTTGGTCCCCGGCTGCGGCTTGTAGCCGAGAAGTTTTTCCTGGATCTCTGCAAACAGCTTGGCCGTCTCTGCCTGAAACCGAGACGTGGTCAGAGTTAGAAAAATACAGTCTGAAGTGCAGTGACAGGATCTACAAGGACGGCTACCACAAACAAAAGGGAACTACCGAAAACTCTTGGTAAACGACAATCTCTTAAACGGGACTGCTGCTTCAACAGAACCGCCCCCAATATTATTGGTTTCCTGCTTGATCCTGCACCCCACTCCTCTCTCAGTAGATAGAACTCCTGTTAAATGGAACACATTTTGCTGGTTCCTTCAGGTTTTGTTCAACGAGAATCCAATGCGCAGAAGAAAGTAAATGCTGATGTGCCAAAAAATTCCCTGAGCCAGGCCTCTTCCTAAAGCTTTGGCATCCACTGTAGTTTCCCTACCGGGTTGAACATTTATATTCTGGCACTTCAACTGCCAAAACTACGGTATTTTTGCTTCCATGTATTTGTTGAACACCAAGCCTAGCGCCGGTGGCTATGATGTTATCCTGCTAAACCCGAAGGTGCCAGTTCTGTTCCCAACCACAACGGTCAAATTTTAACGGTGGCAAATTGCAGAAACACCTGCGCACTTAGATGCGCACACATGTTAAGGCAGGAGTAGCCCTTTCGAGCCACGCTTTGAAATCTTATCATATTGTTTTGCCAAGGAATACCCCAGAATTCAGTATGAATCTATGTTTACCGGATAGCAACACAGGAAGTAAAAAAAAAAAAGTTGTGGAAGGCTCTACAATGTCGCACCGTTGGAAGAGTGAAAAGTGCAGCAGTCAAACTAGTAAAGAGTGAACTATCTAATGGCTAAACTTGTGCCCAGTAAAGGAAGACTCACATTAGTACCACAACTGTGGCATTTGTGGTCTAGCGGTTGTCTAGCCTACGCATCCAACACACCGCACTCGAACCTCATAATAAAAAAGTTGCATATGACATGAAAATAAGTTCACTATATCTTCAAACTTGTTGTAAAGGTTTATTCTCAATAGTATATCTATAGCAAGACATTTATTCATTTACTTTGTTATAATCAATATTATATTATGGCTGGGTTCATTACATCGACTTTTGAGTGTAGTTGTCTTTACACCAGTCATGGTACCTTCTGGCATAACCGTCAGGCAAAGGCAAAGCCAGCTTCACTGTGCAACCAGCACGCATGCGTGCAAACAGTCGTACCTCCGGTTTGACATGTAGTTCCAAATCGAACAAGGCCAGGGTGATCTGGCGCAGGTTGAACTGGCCCACATTGGCGAGCCGCGAGGCAATCAGCGGGTCGGCCAACTCCTTGGGAAGCGGCTCACCCGAGCTGTAGTGCTTGGACATGCGGCCCAGGCTCTCCATGTCCCAGCACCAGTTCTCCAGCATCTGAGACGGACACTCCAGGAAATCGCGCTCCACTGTCGTGCCCCTGCGACGAAAACACAGCACGAATCTCCTTATGCACTGAAGCGATGTGACGGCACAAGTGCCAAACAGTCCTGACAAGCATTTTTCTAAATTGTGTTTTCAGATTATGAGCAGCACCTGGTAGAAGTGCCACACACTGCTCACTGAAACATAACCATGCCTTTAATTGGTATGATATGATATGTGGGGTTTAACGTCCCAAAACCACGATAAGATTATGAGAGACGCCTTAGTGGAGGGCTCCGGAAATTTTGACCACCTGGGGTTCTTTAACGTGCGCCTAAATCTGAGCACACGGGCCTACAACATTTCCGCTTCCAACGAAAATGAAGCTGTCGCAGCCGGGATTCGATCCCGCGACCTGCGGGCCAGTAGCCGAGTACCTTAGCCACTAGACCACTGTTGCGGGGCATGCCTTTGATTGCAAAGACGGCAGTAGATTTTAAACGTTCACATAACAAACTTGAATAATACCGTATTTACTCGCATAATCCTCGCACTTTTTTTGCCGAAAAAGCGATGCTAAGTGTGGGGGTGCGAGAATCACGCGGGGAGAACTTTTCACGAGAACTTACCGAACAAAAAAAAAAAAAAAGGCCGCAAATCGGGATTCTCACACCAGCAACTAACAGCAAGCTTTGAGAAGTACTAATTAAGAGTTACCTCAACAATAAAAGGAGAGGTTCAACACAAGGCAAGATTTATTTGAGGCGCAAAAAGTGCAAGCAAATAGTCGAGAATTAGAATACCATACGCAAAGCTTGTGGGCGTTGCGGGCGTAATGGTAGCGTTCGTTGCTCACCAGGAGCCCTCAAAAGGTAAGCGTAGGATGTCAGTATTGCGCTTATGGCTATTTAACAGAATCGTCCGCAGTTTCCTTCTGACGAAATAAAGTTTACCATCAATCCCAGTTTTAGGCCCACGGCAGGCCCAACGCGTCTTGGTGGCTTTCAGCTGCCGTCACCAATAGCAATCACAAAACTCGTAGACTCCGAAGGGCCTACTG
This sequence comes from Rhipicephalus microplus, assembly GCF_013339725.1. NCBI lineage: Eukaryota > Metazoa > Arthropoda > Arachnida > Ixodida > Ixodidae > Rhipicephalus > Rhipicephalus microplus. The sequence goes on along the minus strand of NC_051175.1, from coordinate 79,494,634 downwards.
GCGGCCCTGTTGTTGTCGTTTAGTGCCATTGTCATCTATCACTTGCAACTTGAAGGAGCCGTGTAGCTTCAGTATCACACCATAACGTGCCAAGATTACTGACACAGCATACAAAACACGCCGCAACGCGCACTGGCCACTTCGGCTTGGCTTGGATTGGATTGAATTTGCGTGCAATAGTATGCTTGATGCTTAAGAGATGGCGCCGAATGGCGTGCGCTATCATCACAAGTGGCTGGAACGAGCAGACGACATTATTGCGGCAGTTTTCTGGGGTGTGATAATTACTCGAGGAAAAAAGAAATCGTATTTTTCTTGGGCGATGTGGGGGGTGCGAGAATTATGCGAGTGCGAGGATTACGCGAGTAAATACGGTATATAGTTTAAACACTTCATAAAAGACACTGTTGTTATAAACAAATGGGTATAAGACACACCAATGTGCCTCCATAAAAATACGGGTTGATCATGAGATGAGAACATGGTACCCTGCTTATTAGAGACATCTCATTTAACGGGCCACTCACCAGGCCCCATACCAAATTTGAGTTAGACCATAGAAGTTGTTGGGTGTCCGATGAAGAATATATTGCCACAAAAAAAATTTTGAATCGGTTCATTACGAGCTGACAAAACTGCTTTTTGAAGCGGCGCGAAACGAGTATAGGAAGAGGCAAGCTCGAAACCCTTGCCGCTCCTCCGCATAGCCTTTTCAAACCAAATCTCTTCCCTACCCTCTCCGGCCATCTGACCAAGAGGTCACGTGCGCATGACGTGCCCAAACAAGCCCAACCCTCATGCGAGAGAGCAACGTTTTTTTTTTTTTTTTTTTCAGCATTGTTTTGAGGCCTACTGCCTGTTTTGGCGGGATGGTTTGGAAACGCTGGCTTGGATGCGGTAGAATAGACAGAGGAGGTGCTGGAATGCTCCTACACGTTCCTACGCTCCTGCGCGTTCGCACAATGTATGGGCGAACGCGTAGGAGCGTTCCACAGCTGTCGTCTGCTCGATGCACTGACCGTGGAACCACGGGGACATGAACGCATGCGAAACGCCGGCACATTAACCCTGCATCTCGTTGCAATTCGCGGAGAAAGAAAAGAAAAAAAAAAGGATGCTCACATTCTCTTATTGTGTCTCATTATTTATCTAAAGATTTATTAATCTCTTCAAGCAACAAATACATTAACTACGCACGAGGTGTTAAATTATTTTCCTCATGTCACGTGGCACTGTTTGCAACTTCAGAGCAGAGTCATCTACGTAGAGGATCAACGTCACTGCATTGCCATGTGCATAGGGCCCTTCATACACGCACGTCATGCCCTCATTCTCTGGGCACGCGCCTGCAAAAGGAAGGGGGAGCAGTGTTCATCTTGAAATTTGACCCATTTCTGCAGTGCGTAGCGCTGCAAATTTTGGCAGACCTGATCACGAAGGTCTCATCTACGCATTGCACATGTCAGCTCAAAATTGTCAAACCTGGTGAGTGGCCCTTCAAGGGATGCGAACTGCTCTCCGATGAGTGTCTATGTTACAGACAGGGTCAACTGTAGTGAGATTGATACAATGACATAGTTTCAGACTTTATGAGACTGCAAATAACACTACACGTTCTTGAATTACACATTACAAAATAGTCGCCTATCATTTCAACGGAACGAACTTTCATTCAAATTGCGCTGTCACATGCTTCACGCGACAGCGCCTTGGGTCGCATAAGCGATGAAATAATTAATGCAAGCGCCACTGCCACCAGCTCCATCTGGCACGTGTGAGCGTCACCAACTCCTGAGCCTGTGTCGAGCCGATGTTTTTACAAGCGGATGTGTCTTGCTCAAAGGTAGATCAGAACCAATATTTTTAAGCGCTAGTGTGTTTATGCTTCGTACCCTTTCTTCCATCCAAACGAAGAAGAGAGAGGGGCAACAATGGTTACACGGGTGTCAGAGTGTGCCAAGGAAGGGGGGGGGGGGATGCTGTGACGAATTGTATGAGTGAAGAGGGAACAGGTATTCTATGAATAGAAAGAAAATAAGAAAGCAATGAGGAGGTGAACATGTACACGCGTCACTGAATCACGGTTGTGAGAAATGAACAATAGTAGATTTCAAATTCCTAGAACGGAGGGCTTAACTCGCGTTGATTTTCTTTGTGTATTGTTTTTCTTTGCGTGAAAACTTTTAGGACCCATCCCCTTAAAGAAAACATGATACATGGCTGTGCTAAAAAACAAGGACAAACAAGAAATGTACACAGGACAAGTGCCAACTAGCCCAAAGAAAAGCATTACTGCCCTCAAAGGGGCCCTGCAACACCTCTTTAGCATCGTCAGAAAATGCAGACGACCGGCAGTCCAGGCTCACGAAAACGCGCGAGCCAAACGCAGTACAGTGCAGCACGTGGCCTGCCATTTAAAATGAATTCCCGAAGACCCAGCTAGAAATTTTTTTCTTCTCTCAACAAAAGATCCCATATGCCCAAGTCCACAGCCACTGGCTGGCTTCAGCATCGTGAGCTACATGGTTAACATGGCCGCTGCTGTACTATGCCACGTGCCCGCATGCGAGCTTGCACTGAAAGTTAGCTGCTCGTTCAAAATAAAAATTCAGAGAAAGTTCTCAAGGTAACTACACGCTGACGACGGGACGCATCGTCTCGCCTGCCTGTCATGCCCCTCCTTGCGTAGCTTTCAGCGTGCTTTGCTCTCTGGTACAAAAGGAAAGCGGTTGAAGAGTGCGGGCAAATCCTTGTAACTCCATTTGTGCTCGACGAATTCTAAAAATTTTTTTAGCAGTCGATTCGTGAGGTAATAAGCTTTTTTTTAATGAGGACATACGATTTTTACTTGAAAAAGTGTTGCAGGGTCTCTTCAATATTTTAAAACCATGCCAAAAGACGAATGAACCAGCATGGTGGGGAGCATTCAATTCTACAGGGAACGACGTAAAGTTCCAGAAAGCTGCACTCACTCAAACATGACTAGCTCAGTCTGACTGCAAAGATGGTGCATGGTGTGACCAAACTCGTGGAAGAATGTCTCCACCTGGACAGAAATAAAGTCAAGAAAGAGGGTAAGAAAGGAGCAATCACGAGTGGCCGCATTAAAAATTTGACGTCCACTGCGCAATGCGCGAAAACCTTCAACAGCCAGTTTTATCAGCACGGCTTCTAGCTCGCAAATGAAATATTCTTGATGCGCTTTGCAGCTGTTAGCTGCTCGTAATTCTAATGATTTAAGAGACACACTACATAAAACCAATTTTGCAACAAGATAAATGACGACAGTCCGTAACTTTATTAGACCTAGATTTGCTTATTATTAAAAAATTACAGTGTGCAATTATGCATTGAAACGTGGTCATGAGCATATAATAGAGACCACAGTTAATTCAGCACTCCTTTTATCTACACTACACATAAGTAATATCAATTAGTTCCAGCTTCCTAGTCTCTTACAAAAAGAAAAAGAGAGAGATAGTGTTTGGGTTGTGTTTGTGTCACACCCCAATAATAGCCATCTGACATGCTAGCATTTCCTTTCTTGAAAAGCACGATGTTGTCCCATTTGTTATTTGCGAATGCTCTGTCATGTGAATGACAAGCCCCTTGTTCATAACCCACGAAACAGCGGGCACACGAGAATAAATACATCAAAAAACACATGAAATAGATGACAATTATCGTAGAGTAACAAGAAGATGCTCAAAAATATGACCTCCCCCCCGAACCCTCACTATTGACATTTTTTTATTACTGGGCAAAGCTTTTCATTAGAGCAGAACTCTTAAATTTACATAAAACAGAAAACGATGAAGCTATCTAATTGAAAAACGATATGTTTATCATAGTTAATTGCGTAGGAATAATTTCAGCATTCTGTGCCACGAAACAAAAAGTTGGCATTTGTCTCCATGCCTAAAAAAGTTATCCTGATAAAGTGCTGCCAAGACAGATAACATCAACGATTGCTCATATTACTCATGCGTCTAGTTTTCTTCTGCTACGTATCTTGATCTCTATTGAAGGTGAAAAATATGCGGTGTTTTGACAGCTACTCACATCACTGTGCGTCAGCAGAGATGGCTTGTCCGCTGTGGGTTTCGGGAAGTTGCACACAACGGCCACGACACCAATTTGCCTAGTGCCATCTGGCTTGCGACAAGTTGCCTGAAAAACAAACAAACGAATGAAAAAAGATACTACAAATTAAAGCCACAATTACCAGAGAAAGCTTTGGCACCAAAACCGTTCCAATGTAGTGACTATAAGCACTAGTAGCTTAATACAACACTAATACCCTTAAACCTCATTATAACAAAGTTGTATCTTACACAAAAATAAGCTCGTTAAGTACAAAAATTTGTTATAAAGGTATATATAAAGCACTGTACCTATTGCTAGATAATAATTGATTTACTTCGTTATAACCAATATTTAGTTATTTCCATGTTCATTCTATAACAAGATGTGAGTGTATATCAGCTAACTAAAGTAGCAAACACCAATGTTTCAAGCAAACCAACGTTGCAGATATTATAGTAAAACTTCGAGCTCTGGAAATTTTGCCACTAATGAACAACCTGTCAGACAGATTTTTGTAAACTAGCCCTTTCTATGAATGTTTAAACAAAAAAGTTTAGGGAAATGCCCAAGACATCAACAAAAAAGTTGGGCTAGTTAGCGCTGATGCATTTTCCGTGACATAGTTACTAGCACAAGATGTATAAGGGAAAAAAGGTTGGGAGACAGAAGAGCAGTGCTATGTCGAGTAGCTCTCTTGAGTGGTTGCACTCATACTCGAGTAGCTGTGCACCCCTCAAGTAGCTGCTATACCACTCAAGTAGTTGCAAACCTCTCGAGTAGCTGTGCTTGGTTGAGTAGCTATGCTTACATTCGAGTAGCTAGGCTCACTCTCGGGTATCTGATCTCACACTCGAGCAAGTGCGCACCTTCCGAGTACCTGCGTTCAGTCAAGCAGCTGCACACCTCTCAAGCAGCTTAGCTCACACTGCCACCTTTGCTATAATTTTACTTTTACCCGCCCCTAAGAGCAAACAGTCAAAACAAAATGCATAACCTATTTGCCTCCATGTCCTCACTGATCGTGGATGCCACTCCAGTAAAGACGCTCTGTCAGCCTCCTCTGGATGTTTGACGAAGTTACGACTGAACCAGACCAGCGGCAGGAAGTGACAGCGTCGAATTATTCAGCAACCATTAACTCCACCTACCTGCAGTGGAATGTTGCAGAAGTGGCTGTACTTGCCCTCTCGCGGGAACAGGTCCATGAAAAAGTAGCCGAGAAGCTCCTTGGTCTCACTGTCGGTCACCTTGAACTGCAGTGATCAAATGCGGCAGCGTCTAAATAACAGTGAACGTGGGGTAATCAATGCACTTCAGTGCCCACCCAGTTATGTAAACCCCTACAAGTGAGCCTAACATTACAAACTTACGTGCAAGTTCCCAGGTTTATATTGAAAAAAACTTGGAGGATGTTTGAGCTTCGCTTCAAGAGTAGAATGTGATAGCGCAATCAGGATCTGGCAACTTCGCTTCTTCAAATGCTAGCCTGGCTTCGCTTCTCGGTGTATGTTTCAGCCGTGCCCCAAGGAAATGAATGACAGCGTGTGTAACGTTAGTTGCTTCGAACTTCAAGTGAAGTTGTTAAATGACCACTACGCCGTAACTGTGGCTTTAGCAAATCAGCGAAGGATCCACTACGTGTCCGTAAGGCGACACATGAAGCTACTCATCTGCCCCCTTTGTTATGCTTTTGCTGCTGATGTTGATTAAGTATGTCTGACCACTTTGTAATAGGTGGGCCTTTAAAAACACCCACTTGTAGCACCATTCACACGTCTTTTTATGCTTGGAACGATTATAGGCTTTTGCCACGCAATATAACATGCGTTAAGGAGACTCATATTACATGACATTCATTCATATATACAGTCAAACCTCAATATATCGAACACGGATCCTATATCACGCGGGAAATCGCATGCATTATTGATTTTTTTATTTCAAACAAAGTTTGACATATAATGGATATATCGAACTCAGCCACCCCAAACCGCCCGCGCTTCATTGACAGGTGGCGAGCTTTCCCGCAACTCTCGAAAGTAGCGGTAGAGCGGCGGGCGTTTACGAATGCTGCACACATCAATGGCGCCGAAAGCGCCACTTTAACGTAGCGGCATACGCGCGCCGCAGCCTTGCGGTAGAGGTTATTGAATGAGGAAAGTGAAGAGAAAAGCGCGGAGCTGTTATTGTCTTTCAATACGAAGGCACCGACACGGCTTCGCGCGGGGGAAGGGGAAGTGGGAGGTAAAGATTGAGGAGGAAAGTGTAGGAGGGAAAGGACGCAGACGACTGTCTCGGACGCGGCCCCCGCTGTCACCGGGAAAGGAAAAGCAGTCAGGCGAGCTGGCATGGGCGCGCCATGTGCGCGCTTTACACCCGGACTCACGCCGCAGCCTTGCAGCTTGCAGTCGTTGCAGTCTCTATGGTGTCAACGACACACTGCGCCCTTGTTGCAAGCTCCTCCCCCGTATCATCGGCAGGCATCGGTCGTTGTGCTCGCAGTGCTCGTGCGTTCGGAGTCAGGCCTGTCGCACGCTGTGGTGCGCGACAGGCCTAACTTCGAACGGCGGAGCTCACGGATGTGGAGATTGTCGCCAAAGCTACTGCTGAGCAGCCAAATGAAGACTCTGCCGAGGTGGATCTCGCAAGCGCTGATGGTGCCCCACTCCCGACATCAGCTGAAATCGTAGCTGCCTTGGCCCTTGTGCGCCGCCACTGCGGCGCGATTGAAGGCACCGGCCTATCACTAATGGATCGCCTGAACTATATTGAGGACGCAGTCGTCAAATGCGCCATGGCCAACAAAAAGCAGGCTACTCTTTTTCAATATTTTGAACCAACACAATAAGTACTATGTTTGAATCTTCAAGTGAGTATTTACTGCACCACGCTTGAACGGTTCGTTGGTTGTTTTCAGCAAGCTGTTGACGCATTTTTTTCGTGATTTTTTTATATCGAATTCTGGATATATCGAACTATTTCGCGATCGCCGTTCGAAATATCGAGGTTCGACTGCAGTGATTTTTTTTTCACTGCCGTTTCAAGCAAGCGTGGATCTATGGTAGAACGGCTGCTCGCTACACAGATGGCCTGGATTTGATTCTCACCCCAACCAGGAAATTTTAAAAATTTATTTTATTATGATCTTTTTTTTATGTTTAGCTCATGGACAAATTGACGATATTTCGCCCGCAATCAATCAGGCCGATACCGACGCTGATACCGGAATAAGAAAGAAAAAATGAAAGAAATGGCATTGTTCACTTACCATGCGAACCTCAGGATGCCATAGGGCAGGTTTGTCTATCTCTTCAAACTTCAGCCTCAAAAGAAGCTGCACAAAGAACAGAAGTGCAATATTAATGCAAGAAATAGCAGTATTTCAAACTGACAAATATTGTATGCTATTAAGCAGACTTCTTGAAAGCTTCATTACTAAACACGTATAGTGCACTAACAGCACTCATCAAAATTGTATACTGCTGTACAGCAAAACAGTCATTATTAAAATAAGTTATTTCTACCAGGGAAGCTACTCTCGCGGTGTCTGATTCATGGGCATGTCCAATTCGGCCTTTCCTGATTGGCTGCAGCTGGCGAGCACCGCATTATCTGTTTCCGACCTTTCTTCCAAAACATCATTTAGATGTCTCGCAGCAACATCATTTAAACGCCCCGCAGACAAAATGCGTATCGCCACAACAAATGGTGCCCCCAGAGGTCCACTTTTAGACACACATCTCTGAAGTCCTGCATGAGCTCTAATCCCGTTAGCCCTTGAGTTGGGTTGAACGTGACTGTCCGCTTGACGCCCCTGAAATGTCTGTACGATAATGATACGAGTGCATTCTTGAAATTTTCACATGCAAAGCAGTAAACTGAGTGAGAGCTCAGTGAAACTTAAGGAAGGGAAATTGACAACCGAACGCTTATAGCACGAGCAGCATATGCTCCTAGTTGTCCATGAACTCTCCCCTTCACACAGCCAATAGCTAGCTTTCCGCTTAGCTCAATCGATAGATCAACTTCCCTGGAAAGACGTTGGTTCGGGGTTCGATTCCCGGACCGGAAACAGTTTTTTGGCACCAAGAAGCTTTATTTCCGAGAAATTCATAAGGATTTCTTTGTGGCTTTGTGCTGCAAATGGTTAGTTGTCAATTTCCTTTTTTTGTAACCCTTCCACCACCTCGTGCGATTTCGCAAAACTGATTTGCAGTCATGTAAAACTTGTTTGCAAAGATGGTAGTGTTCCATCAGTATAATATGTGCAAAGATTCACAAAACGTGATGCATGGGTGTCCTTTACAGTATTGCCAGTAATTTAGTGTGTAGGGTCTTCCGAATGTCAAACAGAAGCTGTATTTTCAAGTATTCAGCACAACACAGCGTCTCACTTCACATAACAGATATGTTCCTCAAACTGAGCGACAGGTGTTGACAGGTAGAGGCCACAACCAGGACACAAAGCTCTGAGTGGAAAAAAAAAAGAAAGAAAGAAAGAAAGAAAGAAAGAAAGAAAGAAAGAAAGAAAGAAAGAAAGAAAGAAAAGAAAGGAATGGGTGATTAGTAGTTCCGTGCCACAGTTGTCGTACCAACCTCGTATATGCCAAACAAGCCCTTCATGACAACGTCCAAGGGAAAGTACGCCCGCAGCTTCTCCTGGTCCACCTTGTAGTGTCGCTCTTCCACCAGATTCTTGTAGAAGGCCACGTCCCAGCAGTGAAGCTCACCATCGAAGGGGATCCCCTGGCGTTTGCACTGGTAAAGAGGAGGTGAAGGAAAGAGTAAAGAGATCAGGAGGCGAGCCTAATCCTTGATTCACATGTCTAGTGTGAGCCCAATCCTTAACTAGAGTGTCTAGTAACAGCACTTGCACATCTTTGTTCGTCTGCCCTGGTGTATTCCTAGGGTTGACTTTGTATTTCCCCGTGCCGCCGAAGTGATCCCGGAGGCTACATAAAAAGAACATGTGGTCGACACCTGCTTCGCCAGCTGCTGCAACTCAGCGAGCTGCTCATAAGAACTCCCTTCATCTCTTCCAATGAGCTTGTTCAATTAAGTTTATTTAATTGTACATACAGTCAACTAGAACTTATTGTAAGTAAACTTGTGCTTAGATATTGACACATGCCAGGAAACGGTGTTTATTAAAGTATGTGTGCCCTCCCAGCAGGCAGGAGGGCGCTGCAGAAACAAGAATCGGCCACGACGACTAGCGCCTTCGCCACCCGTGCCTTCACTACCTTCGCCGCACGCAATCGGATCACATATGAGTGTGGCCACAAAACAGAGGACTAGGAAGAAGGAGAGCAAGAGAGAAAACTGCTGTTCTTGACAAGTAAACCCTTAAATAGATTTCCCTAGACTACCTCAATTGTTTATTACGAGATCATACGTACTCATTATAACTCTCAACTTGACCCGGAACTATTAATTTCATTCCAGTTTTGCTATTTAATTTTCTCAATATTCGAAAAACTGAAGGGCTCGATGACAAGTGCTTGGTACTTGGTAAAGAAACAAGAGTGCCACTTGCCACCTGTACCACTTAAAAAAGAATATAAAACTGCACTCCGAATGCCTTTGATGATTTAATTTATGCATTTAGGAATGTAAACACATAAAATATGCAGGAAGGGAGGGGGGGGGGCTAAGGCATTAATGCCAGACAAGGCCCACTGCAGAAATTTATTACATGGGTCGACTGGGTTATCATCATTGTAAGTTCCTTGAAGAGGCTTTGCAACACTTTTTGAGCATGGTCAGAAAACGTTGCCGATCGGTAGTAGAGGCTCCCAACAACACGCAAGCCGAATATTATAGCACAACACACAGCCCGGAATTCACAATAAATGATCAAAGTCAGCTGAAAATTGCTTTTTCTTCTTTCGACAAATCCTGTTATATGCCCAAAAATCACACATCAACAACCCATCTATCAGCCATTGGCTAATTTTAACATGGTGCGCGCGCTCGTTACAGAGATCGCCACGGGAGGCCGTTACTTGTCCACGCGTACGCAATCACACTGAAAAAGCCGTGCATTTGAAGAAAAAAAAAAAAACTCAAGGTCGCGAACCGCGCATGACGTTTTTCTGCAGCCCTGCCATCCCTCCCTGCTTAGCTTGCAGCGCTTTCGACGAGACGAACAAAGAAAGAATGCTATTGCAGCATGCGACAAACCTTTGTAACGCCACTCGCACTGGACGGATTCTTAAAATTTTTGCGCCGTTGAATTCGTGACGCGATAAGCTCTTCCAGTGAATTAATTCCATGTTTACTTGAAAAAGTGTTTCAGAACCCCTTTAAAGGATCCCAGACAGTTAATTTTTTGTTTGCACTATTTCTACTGCAATTTGTAGCTTTGTTTATGATACTTGTGCAATTCAATTGCAAATGATGCTGTGTATTGTATGATCTATGTTGCAAGTCATTAAGTGCAACTTATTTTGCATCACTCCAGCCCGCCCGCCTGAAAACATAAGAAACTAGTTCTGCACAGTGAGGGAGCGCCTGAGATAACATGCACACAAGCTCGGTGTCACTGAAAATGCAGTTTTCTAATAGGGGCTCTGCACGCGATAAAAAAATTGAAACGAGGGTGTTTTTGTATGTTTAAGGGCTGCTAAACACGTGCCCCCTCAGGAAAAAAAAAGAAAGGCCTAGGCAGCCAGAACTACACTGAGGGCATCCTGAAAACAGAGCGAGAGGGATGACGTACAAAAGCCCACGACAGGTGCCAGTCGTGGCGCTATGTGGGCACCGCTAGTCTGCTATGAAGTTGACAATGCAGTAGACTCTCAGTAAACATAACCTGAAGGGACCGGGAAAAATATGTTCCGTTTAACAGGAGTTCCGTTTACTGAGAGGTGAACGTGGGTGCAGAATACGAGCCCAAAACCAAGCATTGCAGAGGCAATAGTTCCGTTTAACAGTCAGTTTTAGTAGTCCCGTTTTAACAGGTTTCCACTTACTGAGAGTCTACTGTATATTCATTTTACTCATGGAACCTCAGATGGAAACTCACACACACGTACAAACCAAATCAAAATACATGGATGCTGACATCCACTTTCAATAATCAGCCACAAACTGCCTGATTAACAGGACAATAAAAAAAAAGCAGCAAATTAATAGTAATTGTTGTGGTTTGAAAAGGAAAACTCATCTTACACACTTTTTGCTTACTTCTTTAGTGATCTTGGTCAAACTGCACAGAATTATGCAGTTTTTTTGCTGATTTCAAATATTCAATTACTTTTCCTGTAAGTCATCTTGTTCCCAAGATAACTTAAGTTCACCCCCTATTGTTTAAGGCCCCCATAAAAAAAAAAGAAAAGTGGTGCTCACAGGTACAGATGAACCTACTCATAAGTACAGATGAACGCGAAGCGTCTCAGTTGTTACTTCGCAGTATCTGAAAAGCGCGTCCTTTTCACGAACGGAGGCTGTGGAATGATTGCAGTGACCTTTGTGCGCCCCATAACTACAACACAATCATTAATCCAGTGCAAGCCCAACACAAGCCAAGACGTATGATCCTCCCTACCGGGAGACAAGGGCACGCGAGAGATAGTCCACTCCCCTCCTTTCCACGGGCGAAAGCATGCGTGAGAGATGAGAGCCGCCACGCGCTCACTGTGCATGATAGTTTCCCTCCCGAGATGCCCAACAGCGGTAAAAAGTAGATATAAATAGCTTGCCGTTTGATTGTTCAAGAAGGTACCCCTCGATGGCTCAGTGGTTAACGTCTCACATTCACGACGTGGAGGTCTCACGTTCTGATTCCGCGTGCCGGAGTCTATTTTTTATATCTTTTTCTTTCTTGCGTTTTCATATATATACTAAATATGTATACATATACGGTGCATGACATCAATGCCCACGCCGGCGCCGAAATCCAGCCGAGAGTGTCCATATAATTGTCATTGCAATAAAATGAAAAAAGAAAAGAGATAACACACGGCTTCTCCAAAAAGCAACAATCACGGTGTGCATGTTGCGTAGTGCTCATAAAGTCACTCATAAATTGGTAGCAGATCTTCAAACCCAGGTGCTGTCGAATTATAAAGGAGCCTCGAAGTCTGTTCCCCATTTTTTGTAGATTCTGCATATTAACAGCATCAAGAATCTGGACAGTTAGAATGACATTACAAGAAATTGCCACTTCCTGGTGTGTGAAAATTTGCAGTCAGATAGACAAATACCTAGCAGAAACCAAATATGTCAATTTTAAACAATAAATTTTATTTGTCGCTTTTTAGTCCAAAAGACCAGTTCGCCTCCTTAATGGGGAACGCTGCCCTTAAAAACCGAAAGATCGCAAAAAAGTCTGCGTTTGAGAAACCATATTTTTGGGTTTTATGTCACCTAATCAAACTACCTATTCTGTAACTATCAACAGCTGGTTCAACCCCTAAAGGCCAAAAGATATGCTAGTATCGATGGCCGCCGCAGTGCCCGAAAACACGCGCAAAAGCTAAAATTAAAACTAACTTTCCGAGCGTGCCATTCCGAGACCATGCAGCCGTCCCGTGCCATTTTGATCTTGTTTTGACCGTGAATTCCTTCTCTCTCGTTTGCCGCCTTTCAAAATGGCATCAACGGCGCCGTTTCAGATGCTATCTGCATTTCTAAAAGATGTGATGTGGAGCGCTGATTGGCAGAGCAGCTCATTTATATCTCGCGGGCGAAAATGCGTCCACTATTCGATGCTGCGCTGGAAACGGAGGTGGTCCTTCCTGGCGATGGCACGTCCGGCGCGCTCGTCTTGCTGTTGCTCTATGCTCCGTCCGCTTCGATAGACATTTGCTACAGGTCGCATTTTGCTTTGTGCTGTATTTTTTATTAGTTTCTCTTCTTTTTTTTTCGCACAAGTTCTGTGCCCTTTCTTTTGTTGCTGTGCGTGATGCCGGCAACGAAGACGAAGACGGTGCGCTAGTTCGGAGCGCGGAAACGCGTTATGCGGATTCTACGAGAATCGAAATTTTGCTTTTCTGCTGCAAAGGCCCAGTGCGTAGATGCTTGCGTTGGTAAAACTGTGCTGTCAGCTGCCACCAGTCTATAATCCGACCAACTGTGTGTACTTAGAGCCGCGAATGCATTGAGTGTGTACGAGATCGCCGGATCCAGCATGTGCTCTGAATCGGTACCGTCGAGCGTAACACCGAGTGTTGCTAAAATCACCAGACCCAGCACTTCGTCTGCATTCGTGGACCCTTCATCTGAGGATGCATTTCCTAATTAAGGAAGAAGTCGATGCGAATGCAAGACGTCGAAACGCCGTTCGCGCAGGCGACGCCATCTACGCCAGCGAATCCACGTCAGCGATGCGAAAAAAATTCGAATTGATGCAGCTGGCTCTTGAAAAAGATGCCCTACGTCTGAAAAAACATTCTAAATGGCACTTAGAGAAGATAGAGGGAAGACAAAAGAGGAAAAAAGTGCGCAAGGACACTTCAAGCTACTCTGCTGGAGCTTTTTGAGGAAAACACATGTGCTGAACTTTTAAAGTTCATTTTCTCAAAATGAATTTTTTAGCTAGTTGTGGTGCTAAGGAAAGCGATTTATCAAGAACTGCTTATCAAATTTGTGTGCCACTTCTTCTATTCTGCTCCTGGATGATTTGCCAGGGTGTAAGAAGCTTCTTTTTTTGAAAATTGGTGCCATTGATTATTAATAAACAATTATCTTTTGATAAATGTCATACTACTGGCTACATCAAGTTGCATAAAATTTTTTTGGAGGGTGATTTGAAAAAAACGACTCCTTAATGCCCTAGGATATCTATCCAGAGATGACCACAAAGAATTTCAGCCTTCTGGTATGTCCTGGGATTTCTTCAGGCTCTTCCTCAGGCACACAAGTGAACCACCAAGTTAGACCTCAGTAACTCTAGAAGCCCTGTACACAATTCCATGAAACTTTGCTGTTTTTCTAGTTTTAATGTAGTGAACATACCTTGAAAGTTTCATGAGGATATCATAACAAATAGAAAAGTTCAGTTTCCGGGGTAGCCTTCCTCCGTAATGTCTCTAAACCACTATATGGTTATGAGAGGTGCAGTGGTGGAGGGCTCTGGAAATTTCGACCACCTGGGGTTCTTTAAGATGAATCTTAATTAGGCTTGTGCGAATATTCGAATGCTTCGAATATTCGAACGAACAGGTGAGTATTCGAATTTGCTTCGATACGAATTTAAATTATCGAATATTTTCGAAGTATTCACAATAAACAAATAAATGTACATTAGTCCGCCTGTCAAGGTGGTTTCACTGCAATGTAGTAATGCGAAGCCGTAAAAGAACCTACTCAGGAGAAATTTGCTTTGCCGCGAAGCCCCCCTTTAGATTTAAAGGGGCCCTGCAACACTTGCTGAGCATGGTCAGAAAACGCTGCCGATCGGTAGTAGAGGCTACCGAGAACACGCGAGGCAAGTATTATTGCGCAGCACGCGGCCTGAAATTCACAATAAACTTTCAAAGCTAAAAATTGCTCTCTTCCCTCAGCAAATGACACTACAAGCTCAAAAATCACTTGTCACAGCCAAGAAAGAAAATACGGCTCTGGTCACAATCATTGGCTGATTTGAGCATGGCGCGCTCGTCGTTATCGGACCACCGCGTGAGGCCGCCGCTTGTCCACAAGTATGCACAGGATCGCACTGAAAGGCCTCGTATTCGAAGAAAAAAGAGAAAAGATGCTCAAGGTCGCTAGGCGCTCATGACGTTTTTTTCTGTTCTTGTGCCATCCTTCCCTACTGAGCTTCCAGACCTTTTGACGGGTCAAGAATGGAGAATGCAATTGCAGCATGCGACAAATTTTTGGAACTGCGCTCGTACTGGACGGATTCTAGAAACTTTGCGGCAGTAAATTTATGAGACGACAAGCATTTTTACTGGCTCCATGTATACTTGAAAAAGTGCTGCAGGGCACCTTTAAAGGAGCATGTTACCCTCAAATCAATCCATTTTATTAAGCTTGTTATGATGGTTTATATGATTTAAGTATAATAAATTTTAAAACGTTATGTATCTTACAGGTTATCACTCAGATCCTACCGAAACTACTAATCAAGGTTGTTTCGACTTCCTTTCAACGAAAAAAAAAAAGGCATTTGCATAGAGCTTCTATTTCATTTCAAAAAGAAATATCGTGCAGGTTAATTAAATTATGATAAATATTCCCGTTTTTTATATGTCATACATATTATTCGATTTCGATTCGAAATTATTCGACCAAAATCACTATTCGCTTCGAATTCGCTTCGACACTGAAATTCACTATTCGCACAAGCCTAATCTTAATGCGTGCACACAGGCCTCAAGCATCTGAGGTTTCAATTTTGGAGTCAGAGGTCCTTAATGAGGCTCTGCAATACTTTTTGAGCATCGTCAGAAAAATGCTGCTGATTAGTAGTCGAGCTTACTGAGAACGTGCAAGCCAAACACAGTGGATCATGTGGCCTAGAATTTCAAGGTCCACTCGAAATCAATCACTCATCTCTCGTAAAACAATGTTTGAGGCATTAATGACGAACCTTCATTTATTAACATATGCAGTACTTACGTTACACTAAAAAAAAGTATCAGGGTTCGAGCAGAAACCAGCTAGCACAATTGTTCAAAACAGGTGACGTTTGGGCATGTTGGTAGTTCATCTTGCATCAGAAACGATACCACGATAACAAACGCATGTCCAATCTGCTTCTTGTGCCGTGTTATGCGTTATCGCAAAATCTGTAGCACGACTGTAGCTCAACCTTCTGTAGCACGACTGTTTCAGGAAAAGGGCAGGTGTGCCATAGTTAATGAGTGGAGCTTAGATTTTTCTTTTTTTTTCGTTCTCAGCGACCTACTATGGTTTCGGGCACCGGACTGCTGTCCCGATCATTCCATAGGCTGATACACAGGTAAGTACCGCTTCAAATGCACACTACGCAAACACTATGGCAAACCTTCATTCATAATAATGCTAGAGCAATTCTGAAATCCAGAACCAACCCACCTCTTCCTCTTTCAGCTCGAGCAGAACTTTCTTTTCCTTCGCCCACAGTGGCTGCAGCTTGTCGGCCAGTTCAGTGAGGAAGCGCTTCACGTTGGCGGCCGAACGCGCCATCAGCAGCTCGGTGATGTAGTCTGCGTGAGTAGGATAGTGGAGTATTTGGGCTTTCTGAAAACAGTGAAGAAGGATATTATAGATAAACATAGCAGTGTCTCCCCAACAACTGCACAGAGGGCTGCACTCGAACCACAAAAATAAACAAATAAATAAAGTGAAAGTTTTGGAGAAGGTGGAAGCCTGAAGCGATGAAAAATTTGTGAACATGGTGCGTCGCGATACCAAACTTTGGAGAGGCAGACTTGTTTTCTCCAAAACCGCAACTGCTTTCCTTAGTGCATGTATGTACTCTATGCTTTGTACCCCTTCCTCGAAACTGAACGAAGTGTTAAAGGAGACTGTGCGAAGCATATTATATACACGCGCTGAGGAAAGCAGTCGCTGTCGTAACGAAGACAAGTCCACTTGTCAGAACATCGACCCCAGCGACAACCCGCGTTCGCATTTTTTTTTTTTTCAACTCGCATCACAAGAAGCATTTATTTCTCTTCACACTTGGAACATGAC
Source organism: Rhipicephalus microplus (assembly GCF_013339725.1). NCBI lineage: Eukaryota > Metazoa > Arthropoda > Arachnida > Ixodida > Ixodidae > Rhipicephalus > Rhipicephalus microplus. Next base: position 79,477,921 of record NC_051175.1, on the reverse strand, counting down.
TCCAAGGCCACTACTGCTATCTATAAACTGGAACCAGCAAGTAGTACATACCTGGTCTCTCAGAGATATGGCCTTCTCAAGCAGGGGTATGTTCTCCGTAACGCACCTGAATATACAATGAATGCAAATTGTATGTTGGTTACTGTCATCTTGATTTTTCTTTCAGCACAACCAACCCCATTACTGCATGTGAACCAAGCATTTGCGCTCGTGTCTAATGAAGACTGAATATACTCTTGGCGTGACGGTAGGGCTTTTCACAGCTTCTTTCTTTTTGCTGCACATACTGGGCACGAGAAGTCAGCTGTCATTACATTTTATGTATGCTCAAACCTCATTACAACTATTGCATCTTACATGAAAATAAATTTGTTATAATGAAAATTTCGTTATAGAAGTATATTCCTAAAGCTATATCTATTGGAAGATTTTGCTTCATTTACTTTGTTATAACCAAAATTTTGTTATATCTAGGTTCTTTAGATTGACGTTTGAGTGTATTTTACTCCTTGCTCTATCCTAGTATACCTAATTTTCTTCGAAATTCACCATTAGTCATTGGTGATCGGTAAGAAGCTTTCAGGCAGAAGCAATTTCGCCAGTCACTCAGAGGGCGATGGCAAACCACATACGACCAACGGCATTAAAATTACAGGTACACAGACATCATGCTAGATCATGCTGGGAAAAAGTTGAAAAACTATGAGTGCATACAACACGGAATACAAGATAATGGCAAATTTTGTTCTGCAAGAAATAGCCATGATTTATAGGTTGCAATATGGGCATGCAAAAAAAAAATGAAGGCGTCTCTTAGGAGCGTTTGCCTTCAAGAGAAGAATGCAATAGCATAACCAGGACCCGTAGACATTGCCTCCTCACTAGCCTACCTTAGCTTCTCAATAGACACCCCAGTGATGCCAGAAGCATCTGTGCGTGTAACATAGGCCCTTTTAAGCAATCCTAGAATGCCTACCACAAGCACAGGTGGGGATCAGCCATTACGACATAACTCTCTTTTGCCAATTGACAATGTGCTCGCTATATACCTATACCTGCACATCTGGCCCCTTCGTTCACGTTTTTTTCCCGATGATGATGATGATCAACCATGCCAAAGCACTTTGTTAGGGGTTAAAACCACTCACGCCTTGTACAGCTCACATGTTTTTAGGCTCACTGAAATTTTACACTTTGGCCATGCAATATTACGCGTTTTAATGACCCTCCTCGCACTACTTAACATTCACATAGTGTCTTTTTCCTAAACAATTTCGAATTTGGGAGCGACTCTACCTCCCTCGAACTGTACTTTCATTTATTTACTTATTTTTATCTATTTCGATCCTTTTACTCACGGACATTGCCGTCGCTCACGACCAACAACCCACCTCGATGCCAACACTGGAATTTCTGCGAAACAAGCTCTTTTGACACTCTCACGATAGTGTGCAACACTACACACTTTTAAATTGCCTCACGCTGCCAGATGTGAGTAGCAAACCTCGGAACAACGTGCATACACCCATCTCCCCTTCCATTAGGAAACTGACACTCTTCATCTATAAGGAGATGCTTCATTCTTGTTAGACACATTAATAAGCTTGTCGAGAAGGAGTGGCGAGACGGTCGCGACGAGCCCATGCCGAGGTCAAGGCTTTATTCGGGACGCAGGCTGCTGCGAATGTAGCGAGAGAGAAAGACGGGACGGCGGCCAACGTGGTCGTGTCGTTTTTTCGCTACTTTATTATCCAAGGCGATTTGCCGTAGCGGAGCAACGGCAGCTTGAGCGTCCCAAACCGCCAGGCCCGTGAGCACGATCTGTCCTTGCGAAGCTCGAGTTATACCTGCTGCGCGAGAGGCGCGGCGTGTTGGCTAAGAAAATGTGACGATGATGTAGTGGGGCGTTACAAGCTGTCCAGCATACGAATGTGCAGAAGTACATTCGTGGCTTTTGCTGCACCCTGTGACTTTCGCTGCACCAAACACATATTGCTATTATCACGCACGAGTTGCAAAAAGAATAAAATAGTTTGACGCAGGGTGTTGGAATGAAACGTTTTATAGTGATAGTAATTACATGGACAGTTTAAACAGGTTTTTGCCGTTGCCATCACGCCCCGTATAAAGTCCAAGTTGATAAGATCCCTTGGCACATTCTACGTTCGGGTAATCTCACATGAGCGGGGGCGACAAACACAGCTGAAGCAGGGATCAGATGTGCTGGCTCGACTTTGTCGCTCGGAATGCGCGTGCGATAAGGTCACCCTTGCGTGTTAGACCATCTGTCGAATTTTCAAGCAGAGAGAAAATGTACCATCCATCATTTAACGAGCCTGAAAGAACGGGAGCAGAAGAGGTTGCTCGAGCGGCAACTGTGAACTTTGATTTTACAGGTGTGGCCTGCGTTCACGGGTGCGCACACCATCTCGGCAGCCGTCAGTAAGTTGCTTGTACACCGTTCTACAAGCTGCACTCTTATAAGAGGCTGTGCAAAAAGTGTCCCTGGAACGTGCGTCCTTTACACCAGCATTTTGCAGAGATGCGCAAGATTGGATTCACAAGAATTAGCTGCCAGCCTATCTTCGTACAGCATTACAATCTGTTGCTATCACATTTGTTACATCACCCTAGCAGCGAAGCTGTAATTTTTTTTAAAATTTTGGTTTTACGTAGTTGTGTTCTACCACAGGTGCCTTTTCATTACTCTTTCATGACAAACAAACAAAAAAAAGAAGTTTTGATGATGGTTTGTGGTGGTTTTTATTAGTATGCTAAAATTCGAGGTTAATGTGATAATAAAAACATAGAATTTGTATTATTGTCTCTTGTGCTCATCTTACGAATGTGGGATAGGGGTAAATTTCTTAAACGAGCGCAAGTGACTGCACTTTGAGTTCCTACCAACTAGCACCAACCAGTAACCTTCACAGTTTTACTACATTAATTGCCCAAAGGCAAATTCAAACTTTTTGAGCAAGCGCAATGCTGTGTTGTGGGAGCATGATCACAGAAGCAGTTTAGCATTTTTGTTTAATTCCCACACATACCATTTTTTTTTTGTTAAAGCGACTCGATAACTAGAAAGGACTCACCCCCAGAGGTCTATAAACTGCGAATGATCGTGTCCCAGCCCGGTGTACTCATTCGCGTTCTATCAACACTGAGTAGTAGCGGCTAACTTTGACTAAGCAATTGCTGAATGTTGGCTCCTCTTGCCATATGTTGGCTACCTGACCTGTAGTCTTAGAAGCAACAACATTTGAATTACCATATTATATTAATTACTAGTATTATATACACTATTATATTATTATTTGTATTCTCAATTAAAAGCTTTAGTGGCTGCTTTTAGCACAAAGGCAAAAACCTTAGGTGGTTCTGTCAGGACATTTATTATTTCATGTCTAGGTACTGAGACACATTTGTCACCTCAATCTTTCTTTGGCTAGCTTTTTTACAGACACATTTCATCCTTGACTCGTCCAAAATATTCAAGGACATATCTCAGGACGTGTCTCGAGATAAGGACCGCAAACCAGCTGTGTGGAAATGTGCACAATCGCACCCACACATACGTGGACGGAAAAAAAATGTGCAGGCTTTAGTACAAAGCAGATGCCTGTACAAACGTAAATGACGAGCACATGTGAAGGGATGTATGCAAATACAAAGGCCCTCGCACCTGGATTCGCAAGCAAAGTTGACCTTCTTGCGAGTCTCTGGGTCAGCGGCCATTTTCATGATGGGCATCACGTGCGGGTGCTTCAGCGTCACCTTGCGTTTGCCAGACTCAACCTAGGGGAAAGGAATTACACAACTTACACCAATTGCCTCAGTACACTAAGCTGAAAATTCACCACATTAAACGTGACACTGTGCATCTGAAATACCTGAGCAACATTCTGAGCATCTGCGAAACGATCTTGCTGCATTCTCAGGGTGTGAAACCAGGCTAGTAGTATGATGATGTGCACAGTGATGAACAGGACGAGGAACATTGCTAAAACAAGCTGATAGGCTACTTAAGATAAGCAGAGTTAAGATAGAAGATAAGCAAGTTAAGATAAGCATATTAGTTGTGTATTAGTGTATAAGAAGTCGTCCTGTGACTTCCTTTATAGTGTATAAGCGTTTTCACTATAATCGGATACATTAAGAAGTCAGGAGAGGCCAAGCTCAGAGGACCGAAGCGCGATAGCTGAACACCTCCGCAAGTACCGAAGAAGTCCTGTGCTGTGCACTTAGCAAAGCTCTCTGAAGGTGGGGTCATTGGGCGTCCAACTCATGATGTTAGTCGGGAGTGTGAGCCCGTTGGTGTAGGCTTGTATGCATCCGTTTTCGAGCAGTGTAACGCCGCTGACTTCTAAAGCTGTATCACACTATAGCAATATGAATGTATAATAACAGATGGCTACAATATTAGGAATAGTGCTGCATCTACTATTGTAGCTACTACTATTATTAATCCTGATACCAGGCCTACCACTACCTCAAGTACGATCCGAAACATTAAAGCTACGACTCTCCGCTGCTGCTTCCAGTACTTCTTGAAGCACAATCGCGACAGGAGCCACACCAACTACTGCAAGACTAAACGATCAACGCACCATCTCGAGGCTCTTGATGAAGTCCTCGGGCATGCCCTTAAGCTGCTCGTCGGTGAACTCGAGCACCGTGTTTTCCTCGTTGCAATTCTTGTTGTACTTCACCTCGAGCTCGCTGATGTCGTTCTTCAGTTGCTTCACCTTTTTCTGCACTTCTGCATCCAGGTGGAGACCTGAAAAAGCCCAGAAGTGCATCATGACCCGAGCCAGCCTCTTGAAGGAGTAACGATGCAAAATTTTGAAAGCGAGATAATTTGTGGGATACATATGCGTGGACACAGATGCGTCATCTAAGACATATAAATGAATAATACAGTCGGCTCTCGTTAATTCAAACTTGAAGGGACCTCTGAATTTTGTTTGAGTTATCAAGAAGTTTGAACTCTCAGAAGTTCTCATATGTATAAATCTGGGCTAGCTGCCAGCACACATTATGACTAGGTATTAATTTTATCACATTTAAAAATTTTTTTTAAACCTAACTACATCCAATAAAAAGAAATCAGAGGTGTAAGGTCCGCAAGTTTATTGGACATTTACTGCTGATCAGACCGTTTAAGGAAATCATGAATGGCCAACTGCTTCTTTGCTATATGTGCCTTCAGCACAAACCTTTCTATACCAGTTGAGATGCATCACAGTTTGTTGCGCGTGTGCTTTGTCTAAAACATTTGTTTACTCGCAAAGCCTTTTTCCTCAAAGGCCAAAGGTGCGTATTCGTCATTTTCAGACTGTTAGATTTATATGAGCATGCAAATTTTTAAATAGTAGCGGGAAAGCAGCAGATATTTTCTTGTATAAAACTGCAAAAAGTATGAATTAATCAAATGATGAGTTTGAATTAAGAGGCTTTTAAATACATTGAAAGTATAGAGGACCAACCAAGAAATTGAATTTTGTTTGCATTAACTAAAAGTATGAATTTTCAGAGTTTGAATTATCGCAAACCTACTGTATAGCTTAGAATGTATTTAAAATCCATCTCGAAGTAAGTATCGCACCACTGCATGCAAAACCTGCCATCGGTTTCTGTGTAAACCTCCAACTGCCCCCTGCATCACAAGTGTGTGTTGGCTGCCATGATCCTTGCAAGCACTCTCTCCTGGCAGACATGTTCAACAGAAAGATAGGGGCAGACTTGCATGGGAGCACAAATGCCGACGTCCTTGCTTCCACAGAGCACTTGCGGGGGTTACGCATGTTTACATCGCCTCGAAGGAGATTACATTTAGACACCTTTATAAGAGGCATGCTCCGGGCAGTAATTATTGGCTTTTATGAATGATGTCTGTTAAGCAGGGTACCTCGTATGCACTTTCTTATCGACCCGTATTTTACTGTAGGCACACTAATGTCTCTTATACCCATTTATCTCTTATATCAGGGTCTCTTATAAAAGGGTTCCACTGTGTAGCAGCACCCAGGAAGCCTTCACTGATAAAAAGTCAATGTGGAGCTCAGGTATCCCATGCGTATGCGATTTTGCGTGCTCAGGTAGCCAGCCACATATTGCACATACACTACTCTGGGTCCCACATCATTTGGGGAGCTCTGAAACTGAAATTGCAACTGAGAACTATAAAACAGTCTTCAAGTAATTAATCGATGTGTGCTCAAGCAAAGGAGCTTTCCAGATGTGATACGTGGGTTATTGACTACCTATTGCAACAGAAAAAACAAAATGCAAAATTTTCAATCGTTTTTATTTCTTTGTTGTTGTATGAAAGACAAGGTCCTGACGAGTCCAGTACATTTACTAATAAGTGCGAGTGCACACTGAAAAATTATTCATGACATGCTTTTAAAAATTTGTTTCGGTTCCTACCGTACCCCGACGTCACAACATGGTACAAGCCTCTCACAACGTGCTCACATGAGAGATCATGACGTTTACACAGCCTCTCCGCTGCGTGGCTAGGTAGGCAATGCGCGTGCAGCCATAATGAATGTTCTGGTGATGCCCAAGCGGCTATATGCATGTTCTGATACCTGACCCCACCACAACTAGATCGTCTGGTGTGTGTGAAGTTGCCATAATAGACACTGTAGCCTAACGTCACAGCAGTGTCGACGTTACTAGGTGCCCTATGCGAAAACTGACTTTTATATAAAAATGAAATACACTCAAATCTAGATATGACGAACTCAGATGTTACGGTAAATGAAAAATAGTCCTGTAATAGATAAGTGTTAGAAATACATCTTTATATAAAATTTTCTGATATAACAAAATTATTTTCATGTAAGATGAAGCTACACCATAATGAGATTCGAGTGTAGCTTATCAGCATTTACAGAGCTTAATGCTAGTTAGAGTGGTCTCTGTATGTAAGAGATTTGTACAAGTGTAAACTCAGCTTCTAAAATAGGCATAACTACACCTTTCAGGCCTGTAGCTTTGCTAGTAAGTGTTATGACGTCCATCACTGCTTCGTAATAAACCTGCTCTGTTTTGGCTGTCAGCCAAAGTTGCCGGTTCCACTTATGATAAGCGAATTTGGGATTCTTTTTTCACAAAGACACTAGCAGAATCTTCCAGTCACCTGACGAATTGTTCGGCCTCATTTACGTTTTTCCAGTATATATACTTATTTTAGTGGTCATCACATTCACCAATAAATTTGCCCTTCACTAATAGCACATTTACCGGCAACATTCAGTAGTTAAGTGTTGAAGTCAAACATATGCTCGAGGAATCAGCCAGTTAAGTTAATTATGTTCTGTCAAACGTGCATTCAATCAAATGTAGACTACCTTGGAGACAGCTGAAAAGTAAATAGGTTCTTTCTTTCATAGTTGCACATACTTTTGTCATACAAAGTAATTAGTGACAGTTTCAGCTCTCATGAAATTTCATTATATGAGTTAAAAACATTTCCAAAAATTGGAGAAATCATTGAATTTCCACTTCTTTGCAAAAAAACGCGCCACTTTTTGGGGGCTTCTTTATTGAATACCATCTGCTTGTTAGTTCGGCAGCCTCTGGAAACTCTGCTGTGCGTCTCCGTAGTGCTGAACATCTTGGCTACCTAACAAAAGCTATACTGATCTGCAGGATTAGGCACTATAAAATGACAAGTGCCGATTTGCCTATTTAAAGCTGCTTTGTTGGGAAAACCAGTTCTAATATAGCCGTTCAAGAAGAAAATTAGACAATGCTCAGAGGCACAACTGCCTTCTGGATAACTTAGACTATAAGATCACAACACGCACAAAGCTCGCTACACTCTTCACGATCTTCCCTGCAGCATCACTCCAACTTATACTCCATTTAGAATGCAAAATAAGAATTTCACAAAATACAGCAACATCTCGCATTGTCTTGCAAAAGCCCCACAGACCAATGACACTAGTAATTGGAGGCACTTTACGAATTACTTGCCAGCATTTTTTAAGGGGAGAGAGAGAGAGAAAACTTTAAACAAAAGGGCAAGCTTCAGAGGAATTATATTCTTTCCCCTAGATGGTAGCTAAGAGTCCTTGAGCCCAAGTAGCATCTTTGGCTTGCCTGACCACTTGTAGCTGGTCCTGGACGTTTGCGCTAAGCAGCGCGGTCTCCCGCTGCTGTGCTTGGCCCATTCACGAGGTTAGGACATGCCCCGATAATGTGTTTCAGGTCTTCCCACTGACTGCAGACTTTACATCTGTAGGAGTAGACATCTGGATAGCAATGACTGTAAGCTATTGAGCTTGGGAATGTACTTGTTTGTAATAGGTGCCATGCAGTCGCCTGCTGTTTATTTAATAAGGAATGCGGTGAAGGGTAATGCTGCCTCCCTAATCGGTAGTGTTTGGTGATTTCATTGTACGAGACCATGCGCTCTCTCTCCACAACGCAGGCTTCACGTCATTCCTGCACCTGCTCGGCTCACTAACTCTTGAGCTAGGGTGTGCATGGTTTCGTTGCCCGGAAAGGAAGAGTGAGCGGGCGTCCACAAGACATAAATGTCGCTCTCTCCGTGAAAGTTGGTCAGAATGAGGAGAAAATCTCTGCTAAAAGCATGCAAGCACAAAACTGCTCGCAAACAGTCAAGAGGTATCTATAGGTTACTTGCTGCTCTGCAATATTTAGTGCTCCACCACAGCCAGTATCAAGCGCCTACACAATGCATTTCCAGCTGCTATGTAACCTACGGGAGCCAGTAGTTTATTATACTGACAACAAAAAACCAGTTGCACATCACTGCAATAAGGAGCAGTGCACATTTATGACATTCAATTCTTCTCATTGTTCTTGCCTTTCTCTCTCTCAATATCTCTTTTCCACCGCCGCACCTCCCCCCCCCCCCCCCCGAAAGGAATCGCAACCACTATACTGACAAACATTCTCTGGCATTGCATGATAAATTAAAGAGGCAACGTCTGCCAAAGCAAGACTGCTCCCGAGAAAGATTTCGCATTATTACTCACATCTCCTTGAAGCCAACAACAAGAGAAAACATTCTAGTTACAACAGCAAACGAATCCGACAGATTACCATATCAAATATTCCCTCTGACTTACTCTTCCGTTTAATATGTTCCAAGTTAAGGCAAAAGTAACCCACTGAACGCAAAAGCTATGCTGATTCAGTGTCTGTTCTGAAGAAACAGAGAACCCTTTCAAGCACCGCCACACTAATCGGGTGCAGTAGGGTTTCTTCCAGAGCTCTGCCTCGTTAGCTTTTCGTACATTGTAACGTGAAACTGGAAGAGCAACTTAGGCTAGCTGGCGATTCATCATTAAGTAAGAGAAACAGTGCTTGAAAATGGACGAATGCAAGAGAAGACACGAAATAGCGCCTGTGTCGTGTTTCACATGTACTCGTTCGATTTTAAGCGCCATTTTTCCTACTTAATGTAACAAAAAGCTGACTGTGAGTACTGTAGAGCTGATTGCAGGCCGAAGTACTATTACTATGAGCCAAGTCCCACGGTGCCCCTTTCCACCACTCACCGTCTCGTTTGCGGAGCTTAATGAGCCTGTCGAGGAAACGCTTCCTTTCGGGCGAAAGGCAGCTGGTGTCCTTCTTCTCCAGCACCAGCAGCTTCTGAAAGATGTCGGTCCGCATGCTGTTTGGGAGTTAAAGAAGAGAAAAAAACTTAGATTTATGTAAATGTTAAAGAACTCAAGGTGGTCAAAGCAAGTAGAGTAGTGCTTTGAGAGTAGTACTTAAAAAAAACGAAGGGGGGGAGGGGGGGTACTTTGTACGCTTTCAAATACAGAGTCCTCCACTATGCATGCAGTGTAATGTTATGACGGTTTTTGCAAGTATAACCTCAAAATTTAATCCAATTCCCAGCGCCGATACAGAGAATTTATTCTTTCCAAGAGAAAAATTGAGTACAATTACGTGGAAGTGCAACCGTTAAAAACTCCGTAACCAGTCACTAAGGATGGAGTAGTCATTACTACATCTGTGTAAGGGTCTGAATTAAAAAATTCGTAGCATGTGGGAGTGATAAGAGGGAATCTGCAAATCAACTGACCAAGTTACTCCCAGAACTGTCTGAATTTATGTCCATTTAAATTATTTAGGAAGTGTTTAGACAATAGCACTCGAGAACATTAAGTGACAATGGTGGCCTAGCTAGCATCCTTTTGCCAACAGCTTATCAGAGAGAGGTAAAGGTTTGAACAAGTTTTGCCCAAAAGAACAAATTATTTAAATTAATGGCATATGCAAGCAGATGATGTGTAACAGAAGGGCTGAAGAAAAGAAAGCTGGGTTAAAACAATTTTTGTGTGTGTGTGTGTCCATGTGTTATCATTTTATCTTTCATGGGTGACATGTAGCAAGGTGCACACAGACCGAGGCCAAACACTCAACTATGGTGTACAAGCTGACAACTCACTCGATCTCAATTTCAAACTCATTGAGCTTGCTCGACACTTCGGCACTGGCGTCCCGGAGTTCCTTCTTAGCTGAAACATACATGGGCAGGTCGAGGTAGAGCCTCTCATTGGCAAATATACGCTGGCCCTCAGCGATTTCCTGCAAAACGAGAAAAGCGGAGTCACAACCAAAAAATTGGGCATACAAAAGACATAAAGAACAATGTTTATGATGATTAGCCAGTCTTCAGAGATCAATTACACATATGCCAGGTCTACGAACATAGTTTACATTTCCCAAATTCGCCAACATTAGCAGCGATCGGTAAAACAGACACAACTAAAATGTACCATGTCCTAAATATAATCTTAGTTGCACAAATTCCACATGTGAGCCCAAAAGAAACGTTTGAAGAGAACTTAGAATTGTTAAAAGCACTTTATTTGAATATCAAAGAAAAGGTTACTTTGCCCAAGGTTGCCCTTAATTATATAAAATACCTTCAGTAAAAGTTTGACCTAAATTGACTCTACTGATCACGCAGCGTGTCTTTGAAAGTTGTTCAAAGGTTCACACATGCGAGCGTAGGTCGGCGAACTCACTCGTGAGTTGACACACTCGGAGTCGCTCAAGCTCGGATCGAGACGAGAGTCTGAGCAAGTCCAGTTGAAAATTTTCGAGTGTGAGTGAGTAAGTACGACTAGAAAAAATCTCGGAGAGTCCGAGTGAGTCCGAAACGCAAGATACATTTCCTGAGAGAGTCTGAGTGAGTTCCACATTTTTGCAGATCTATTGTCATATCTACAGATCTCTAGCCTTTACTATGTCATACATGCATTCACGTTTATACTCATGTCTACTCGCACATATTTCGAAGCAGGGTCTTTCATACACCATTACAACATTTCAATATTCATTGATCAAAGGTGCGAATGATGTAGGTTATGGCCTCGTCTTACTCCCCTCCCGCTAACTCTTCCAATGAAGTTTTTGATAAATATACATTACGCTTCCATTTCTTTCAATAAAAATGACCTTACTAGTTTACGAGCACTCTTGGCTCGTATTCAAAGGTGCTATATCAAAAGGCGCCAAGAAGAGCATTAATTAAGTGAGATATTGGTGTTATAGAGCATTCACATCATGGTCAAAAACCATAATTGTAGGCTAACAGGCTCGAGTGTCAACATACTCGGATTCACCCCGACTAAGATCGAGCAGTAAGCCTGAGCGAGTCCGGGTGAGCCATGCTTCAGTCAGTTTGAGTCCAAGTGGACAGGAAAGCATCTATCGCTAAGTATATGCATTGTATGGTGTGCTATGCCTTGACCAATCTGCATTGTACTCCTTTTTATTGTTATTGTTTTTATTCTTTGTATGTATGTGTAACAGTGTTATGTGTAATGCCAATTGCCCCTCCTGCTTGGGCCACAAACGGGCCTGCAGTATTTGCAATAAAATAAAATAAAAAATAAAATGAGTACGCTTCAAGAAAAATGTTCGCGACTGCGAGTTCGGGCGAGTTCGGCTGTGAAAAATTTTGGAGAGTCTGAGTCCAAGCGAGTCCTAGGCGCAAAATATATTTCGTGAGTGAGCTCCACAAGTTTCTTCTGACCTATGCATGAGTGCACAGTGTTCTTACACACAGTTGTACAACATTGCAAATGCATGTTCGCTCACGTGCAAATGCCGTTGTAGTGCCTCACAAACAACTCCAATCACTGTCTTACAGGCTGTGATATGTGTTTACTCGATGAGATGACACAAAACTTCTTGCTGAAATCTTTTGGAAAATGCTGCTGCTTTCTCTAATTCGCACCCCGTGCAAATTTAAGGCACGCAGGAATGAGCTGTGTAGCGCCGCAAAGCTAAACTTGCACACATTCACGTTGGGACCTGAACAGCAAAGTTGTTGCTGTTAAGACACCTTTATAATCACAGCAAACTAGTATCGCTGTCTTAGAAGTTTCAACGCAAAGTACACTCTTTAAGAGCCTCTCTATAAATCAGTTTATGCTGAACAGGACTGCGATTACAACACATTTTAGGATGACCTGTTTACCACGAAACTTTCGACGTCGCCACGTCTGTAGCGCGCTAAAACCGAACACTTGCTGTACAGAGTATGCGAGGAAATTCGGGCGTCGCCTCTGCACAGCTGGCATCAAAGTTGACACGACAGCCAGTTGCGCAAATTGATGCGGCGTTAGGAATGTAATTGGCACCCATGCCGCTTAGCACACGTGTACTACCGAGAGATAGTTAAACTGAAATCGGGTTTCCAATTGCAGCGCTATGTATTTCCAAGTGAAGAGCGACCACTGTCCCCACAATTTTTTATGCCGCACGCGCAACGACAGATTGATTGGGAAACTTCGTCGCCAGTCGCGATCGGCAGCCGTCGATCGCCATCGGTAGCCGCCAATCGCGATCGGTAGCGAAGAAGCTTCAACTGGTCATATTACTATCGTTAGTCCACCTTTCGTTTAGTATGCGGATGTATTCCTTAGAACTGCTGTAGTCGACAATAGCGTAGAATCACGCGGCGATCGATCCCCGTGTTCTGTCAACCCGGCCACGCGTCATCACTCGGTAGTTTCACTCGCACTCACCCCAAGCACGGACTCGAAGGTGATCTCGTCGCCCTGCAGTGCGCCGACCTTCTCGCAGATCTTGCGGCACTCGTCCATGATCTTGGACGCCCTGATGTGCAGGTCTTCGGGAGAAATGTCGAAGTCCCATGCCCTGAGAATTCCGGGGGCGGTGCCTTTCTCCGCGTCCATACTGAAGGCGTTTGGTTCCGAGCGACGACTTCGAGCGACGTTCAAGGCTAGCGACGACGACTCAGCAGTAGCACCTGGCCGATAGGATCGCCTGCTGTGGTCGAAGTCCGGATAAGACCGCGGTCAAACAAGCTCTTCTCGCACCAGATAAGCCGGCGAAGTGCGACGCCGATGCTCCGACTCTGCTCGTGAGTCTGGCGATCCCTGCGAGAGCAACGAGCATATGTGCTTTTCCTTTTCCTCCTCGTATGCTTTGCGACGACGCTTTCGAAACCCTGATCGAAAGCCGCGCGACGGCGATGGACGAAACGGCGGATGCGCAAAGTCGCGACAGGAGGTGAGATAGCAGAAACACCGGTCGGCGAACCAACAAAGCTGTTGGCGCTGCTTTTGGGGTCGTGCGCAAAGCGTGGCCATGTGCGTTCCAGCGGCTACGATCGGCTACCAAACTTGGTCTGGCTTCCGGTTTCAGTTAGTAGCTAGTTTCGGTTTCAGTTACTACATTTGTGGAAGTATGGTGGTCAGTAGCTTAGGCTTGTTGGTTCACAAGTGGAACACCGTACACTAAAACAGGGGCCGGGCAAGCAGCATGAAACAAGCGGTATTAGAATGCTGCTTACTCTGATGATAGTTAATGGTTCGTGCTACTACAGCGAAAAAGCGGAACCCAGAATCATTCTGAAGATCTGGGAGAAGTAGTCAATGCTATCATAGATTTCTCTATGATGCTATCTTGATATACATCAAACTACTTTTTTGCTCGTCAAGTAGCAGCACGACAAAAACGTGGATGCTCTCTCTTGGCTGCAATGAGGTTTAGAAAAATCGCTGGAGTGAAAATTATCGCCCACGAGTGAAGACGTACCCATTGTAAGATGGCGGCTGCGGCAGGCGCCACCTTACTGAGGTCATGATGAGCTGTCGGCGTTTGCGCTCGGAGAAGGAGTGTTTTTTCCCCACACGCCCAGCAACCGCGTCAACCTTTTATGGTCAGAAAGTGCCCAAAGTGCGTCCTTCTGTTACCAGTTTTTTTTTTAGTAAGCCTCAAATTCAAGGCAAATGTTATTGGAGATTTAGTCACTGATACTCGTCTCTGTGGGTTACTTCATCAGAAACAACTATCTTTCAATTTATTATTAACGTCGCCTTTCGACTAACAGGTTAAAGCCACTTGATGTCTAAATGGGCACCATCAGAAACTAGTCATCCTTCTGAGATCTTTGAAGGGCAAAACCTGGCTTCACTATTGCTGGTAAAGCATTGCGGGAGCTTCCACTCCTGCAGTTTTCTTTTTTTTTTAACCTCTTTGGTTGGCTCTGACTTACATGGTTCCTTTGGCGCAAAATTTGATCTACCAGAGAAAGGAGGCTAGACCAGCGGTGTACGTGTCGTTTTCCTCTCCGAGTCCTTAGGAGGAGCTTGCTTAACTGCGTACGGTGGCTCGATGATATGATCAAATGGACCAGTAGAGGACTTGCGGGCTTAAAAGTCTCACCTGCCGAGTCTGTTAATGATATGCTGTAAGTCCGTGAGGAAAGCTTCTGGTTGTACGCGAGAAATACAAAACTTTCGGTGTCGACTATCTTTTCTGCTGAAATTGCGGCCTAATTATTGCGCATCTGTGACATTGATTCACGAATCGGAAGACCTAAGCTGTGACGCGCAGAAGCTTTTAGAGACTGCTGAACTTCGCGAAGTCAATCAACATTTTCTCTTGCGGTTCTGCGTGTAGAATAACGGTTGTCCGTTCACACGAATCGGTGTGACGTTTTTTTTTTGTTTGTTTGTAGGAGGTAGGAAATCCGTTTGTTTCTGCAGGCCATGTGAATCTTGGCTGATCCAGCTATTAGGACCCCTTTGTACAGACAGCCATTAGGCGCCACCACAAAGGTGGCGCATTATACGATGCGTCAATGCGCTCATATTTGTTGTCAGCCATGGTTCTAGTGTCCCTTTTCTGTGGGGTATACCGTAGACATTTCGGCCCTGCAAAACATGTTCGGGCACTATCTCCGTGTGTCCTAGCTAAGGATAACGTGTTATGCCCACGTCATTTCGATGAGCTGTCCTTCGTTCTTTTACCACTTTTACCTTGCTTGTGTAGTCGAGTGGGAGGTTTATCATGTATGGTTGTCTGTCCCGGGTTCTGCTGCGTCAGTATAGTAGTAGGCCAAAGGTTGGGAATTGATCAGCTGCTTTCACTTTAGTAGTACCGTCTAGGTCTTATATAAGTGTGAAAATAGAGATGCAGTTACTTACCGTGAAAACTGCGCTTGGGCGAAGCGCGGTTAGCTTCAAAGAAGCATTTTGCTTCGCAAATATGTTTTAGGCGGCTGAATATAGTAGAATTTGCATGAAGTGGGGGGAGTGGCAGGACTATTAGGTAGTGACGGGCGTAAGAGGTGAGTCATTGAGTAGTGGTATAGGGAGGTTTGATGAGGAGGCGTGAAAAGCAGCAGTCGAAACCTGGTCTCCAAAGCGCACCGATGCGGCTCGGGGCACTGCACGCACAGGAAGATTGCGTTCGATCACTTGCAAATCGCTTAGCGCGCGAGTTTCAAAGGCTTGTAGAATTGCGGAAGAACACGCATAAGAACCAGAACTCCGGATACCAGTACATGGGCAAGTGAGAAAATAGAGCACATGTGTTAGTGGACACGGACAGGTACGCACGCGCTTTATTTGAACGTCCACAGCAACTCTGAGGACTGCAGCTTGCCAGCCATTTTGACAGGCTGCGTTCATAAAGCTGTTGCGGATGCTCAACTAAATCTGCCATATAGATCACCACACTGGCAAGACGAGCATCACGGTACGCGCGGAGCACTGTGGAAACAGCGGACGGAAGTGTCTGTCGCGCTCACGGTGGCCACCACCGCGGCCGAAGTTGGTAATCAGCGACTCCCAGACAGAAGCTCGTAACTTAGTTAACGGACCACGTCTCCCCCGATGCGTTACGAGTTACGAGAATAATACAGAGTGCTTAGTCTTCCCGGTACACCAGTATACTAAAAATACTTTGCGAGTACTGGAATAGTTGCCGGGTGTGAATAGCGCATGCGCGCGCCCTGTAAACAAGACCACGCCGCCGAAAGCATGGCGTGGTGACTACTGCGGACGAGTTATCCGGCACTGCTAGACTTCCACTTCCCCCATTTCCCCGAAAGGAATCGTAAGGAAATTCGAATGCATTTCTTGCACCGAAAGAGGGTACCGTTGCTGTCAGACATTCGCCTTCAACGACTTTTGTCATCGTCTTGAAAGGCGCCCAGCCAGCGAACGGTCGAAACTGAGGAGTGAGCGGACGGGAGAGTGGGGCGCCAGCATTCTCGGCTCGGCGTTGGCGTTTCACAGCAGTGTCTCGAGCAAAGATTTCCGTATGTCTTTCAGAGGCACCTAGCCTGCGAACGGTCGAGAGTGAGGTATGGTGGTGGTGGTAGTGGTTAGAATGAAGAGGAAAAAGGCACCTAATTTCTGTCTGCCTTCAGGCGACACGGCGCAGTGCCTTATAGGGGTGGGGGAAGGAGGGATAAAAAGAATAGAAGGAAAATAGACGGAGAAGAAGACAGCCAAGCGAGAGAAAAAAGAAGGAGATAGGAAAGTGGGGATCCGGTCGAAGCAGTCCAAGGGCGGGGTGCGAGGTATGAACGGACGGGAGAATGGGGCACAGGGAGGAGAGAGAGCGAAAGGCGAGTGAAGGAGCGGCGAAGCACTGCACCTACGCTCTCCTTCACTCTCTAGCACCACATGCTCCGGTCGCTAGGGGTGAGGACATGCGCGCGCACCCGCAGCTGTTGCTATGAGAGAGGAAGTGGGAGCGGGAAGATAACACCTGCCGGCGCGCGGACACCACTGCGGACAACGCCGGATGCCTGACATAGCCCGACTGAGGAATGCATTTGCATTTAAAATCTCTAGTAACGCCTTTTTTTTAGATATGACGGGCGCCCGCCCACACCACCTCGCTCGCTAGCGACGAAGCGGCGCACGGGGCGGCTCGGGAGCCCCCACCATCAACGCTGCCGCCGTCTCGACCGTGACGTCGGGTGGGGAATGATAGTGAAAGGGCCACTTGACCAGTTTCAGACATATAACGCAGCATTGCAGCCTGTGCAGATGCAAATTTCAGCCACCACACCATAAATTAATCAAGAAACAGGCAGTCACGCGGCCACAGCAGTCCCTGTCTTCTTGAGTTGTTTTTTTTCAGTACAAAGATACTAAGGCAACTAGCCCACCGAAAAGGATTAACACTTCAAAGCAGAACGTTTCTGAGCCCAGGAATATTGACTCTATAAGCCAGAATTTTGTCCATCAATCTGCAAGTTTTGCGAGGGCCAGTGAAACCATGGGACACATAGGGGCGAAGCTCCTTAGGGTCGAGCCATGTCGTTCCTCTATGAGGATGGTGAGGGCCTGTATGTACGGTTCGCACCCACTTTGGGGTATTGGCCAAGAAACGAATAATTAGATAGAATCACATATTAATTGTACATCTAATTGTACATATTGTACAATTGTACATATTAATTGTACATCTATTGAATTATAAAATGTTTGGAAGAAATAGGTTAACTATAATTTAGAGATTTGCGATCAAAACAACCCTGACTCGATCAAGAATCTTTATACAACAGAACAGATATCCCGGTGACAACGATCTTACAAGGAGCCTCCCAAGGAGATAATATTAGAAATCATGAAATGCAATCTAAGTCGATTAAAAGAAGTTGAATAAATAACGTTGCTTTTTCTTCTTTCTTTTGCCATGAAGACGTACCACAGAGAAGCAGGATGGTACATCCATCATCATCGTCATCATCATCATCATTATAATCTTCTTCTTCTTCTTCTTCTTCTTCTTCTTCTTCTTCTTCTTCTTCTTCTTCTTCTTCTTCTTCTTCTTCTTCTTCTTCTTCTTCTTCTTCTTCTTCTTCTTCTTCTTCTTCTTCTTCTTCTTCTTCTTCTTCTTCTTTTTAAAAGTAGCCATAATAGTATCACCCCATAAAGTGGTCACGCTGCACGTACTAAGCACGTGATGCGTGAGAAGAAGCTGTGCGCGAGCAGTCATGCAACGGCGCAGCACGGACGGCAGCTTTCGAACTCCGGAATCCTTCCGCAAATCCAGGGGCGACTTCTTCTACGATGGAAGCGACCGCGACGTCGTCGACGTGAGGCGTCAACGCGAGGCCAAACCTGAACGCCGTCACGACGACAGCTACGGAGACCGCTACGATGAAGCGACGTACGTCCCAAGAAAGCCCGACCAGCGGTTTGTCTCCCGTAAGCACGGCAACGGAGGAGTTCAGAGACGCCACGACTGGGCCCATAAAACAGAAATGCCCTATTTGTCCTACCGTGCAGAAGTGCCCGAGAACAAGATGGCACCCTTGCCTTCTAAACTCGCTGACGCGAACGACGACAAGCGTGATATCAGTGTCAGAGGCGCAAATGCTGGGTCTGGCGTGGTTTCAGAGAGTTCGTACTACGGTGACACGTCGATTGAAGCCTTGAGCGTAACAGCGAAGACGGTGTCCTCTGCTCCTGCTGCTAGGCGCTATGGTGACAAACAAGGTGAACGAGACCCATGCAGAGGCGATGCCGATTACGTGAACACCGACACCTCCTACGTCGGAAGTAGCGCAAAGCAAAAGCCAAAGTACGGAGGAGGCGCCTTGAGCAAGAACGCTGAAAAACGCAATGGTAACGTCACGAACGCAAACGGGAACGCCGCTAAAGGTCGCAGCGACTGGCACACAAGTTCTGTTCGAGAACACGAGTTTATAGCATCAGATGCTGCTCCGTTGCAGGCGAAGACTAAAATCAAACGTGAAGATAAAAAGGGAGCAGGCATTGACTCTCCCAGGGAACTTGGAGGTGTGTTCGGTGATGAGAGCGCGTTCGATGGAATCCTGCCAGCCAACACGAGTCTAGAAAACTTGGAGAAAGAAGCGGGCATTGGCTACGCCACTTATAAAGCCAATGCTGTACCCATGGGCGAAGAAATAATTCAATCCAACTCTTCAAGCTCCATGGTTGGCTTGCCGGCCCCCGAGTTCCGCTTCAGGTCCCCAGACGAAGGTCGTGGCGTGGCGGCATCGGTTGGCAACGGAAAACTGAAAAACATGGATGCTAAAGGAGCGAGAGCTTCTGCAGAAGAAAGCTTCGTCGATAAGCGAGCCACTGTGCAACACTCGTTCAGGCGTAATGGCCAAAAGACGTTGCCTATTGAAGAGCCCGTGGTGGTCCCTGCAGTCTCCGTGGAATCTATGACTGCCACAGCTTATCCGCAGGGCAAGAACGACGGCGATGACATCATAGTCAAGTCTCGGGCTGTCATCACGGGCAAGACGTATCCGGAAGGCAGGGACAGTTACTACGGACGTGGTATCGAAGTCGCAGCCAGAAACGGACGCCATCGAAGGTCGCTCGATGATGCTAAAGTACCTGCCGAGGTTTACGAGGGATTCGACGTCACAGACGACGAGATCAGGTGTCTTCTGGACAGCAAGGGTAGAAATAGAAGCGGACGCAAAAATGAGCGAAGCAGTGAGTACAAGACTGCCAGCAGTGGCAGGCCTTCTCTGCTGCCGAGTAGCTCGTCGGGGGGCGGCAAACACAACAGCAGACGATTCGTCTTCAAGATGCAACGGGCGAAAGGCTCCGACGATGAGCTCACGGAAGAAGATTACCATTATAATCGGAACGGGACATTCAAAAGTGGCAGGACTGGTGGCTCAGTAAAGCTGTCGTCGCAAGGGCAGGGAGGAAGTAGTTCGGACAGGTATGCGTCAGCACGTGGCGAACCGGAAGGAATTCGTAGCTTAACACGCAATGCTCCGAATTTCAGGAGTGCGCAGACTGATGAACACTCGGAGACGGAAAATTCGAATGCCGACAGCGACGAAACGATACGAGCTGGGGAGGAGTATGCTGAGGGCGCGTTCTACGAAGGGAGCGACAGCCAATTTTCGTCAGCACCTTCAAGGTGGACGGATGGAGAACACGATCCGAGAATCAAGCAACGGCGAGAGCACCCGAGTGGGGCCGCCGGCGGCCGATTGGTCCGAGAGTCGACCAGGGTGGAACGGAAGTTAGTTTGCGGCCAATCACGGGAAACGGATGGCGAATACGTCACGGCTAGCTGCGATGACGAGTCGGAGTCCTCACTCGGCGAGCTTGACACTTGGTCGACAGTTTCCACCATTGGGAGCGTCAGAGGAAACGACCGGAGACGCCTCGCCGACAACATTGATGACGTGAGTCTAACTTTTAACTCTCCGCGGAAGGCCTTTCTTGTCTTATTACCAGCTCAAACGACTGAAATGGCCGTAGTTTGCGTGAAAACGTTGCTGAGAAAGTTTAAAACACCTTCAGGATTTCGGAGTAACCTTTCTTCCCCTTGCGATCTCATAAAACTAATCTCTCATATACAGTTCTGTGAAGACACGGCGTCGTGGTTTGGTTATTGTGGCGCTGGACCATTGATTCATATGCCGAGGGATCGAACGCCCTTCCGCGGCGCCGGCATTTCGAGGCGAGATGTTCGAGGCTTGTGCGCTCAATTGTGCACCTGGAGCAACCCCCGGAGGTCGAAATGTTTTTATTCCTTAACCGTGACATCTCAGACAAGCATATCTAGGTTTTTGGCACGTAAAACCATGGACATTTACTAAATTACGAGTGCCGATGTGTTTCGAAAAGTGAATTCGCGCTCGTGCGTCGATCTTCCGGGGTAGATGATAATGTCATCGTCTCGAATTGGTCTCGAGTTAGGATACTGGTCTACAGCGAGCTGTTCGTCAACTAGAAAGGTTCATTCCTGAAAAAAAAATCCGCATGGATTTTCTATGTACCTCAGCTCTATCAACTTAAAACAGATGGGACTTTTTTTTAATTTTCTCAATCTTCGTCTGCACATTGTTTGAGAACTTCTAGCTAACTCGTTGCACCATAGCGGAAGTCGTTGCTGGGATAGTTAGTATGTTTATGTTAAACAAGACAGACGACGAACCACCATGGGATATGAAATCAACATTTACGAATTAACAAACAAAGCTGTGCCATAGTGTTTGTATTCGATCCATGCTCTTCAATTATATCATGTGATAACACCATGTTTACACCATGGGTGGCGCCAGAGGGGCGTACGCAAAGGCGGGGTCGCAGGAGCTCCTCCGCAATTCTCGCATGCCCCCTTTGTTCCCCCCCCTCAACATCGGACATGATCAGAACGCAACCCATAAGTTTTCTACCTCCCTGACCCCTCGAAACGTCTTATAAGACGTGTCTGTCCCCCCCCCCCCTTCCCCACCCCCAGCCAAAAAATCCTGGCGCAATCCCTGGTTCACACGTTTTCAAGAGTGAAATGATAAGTAATTAATTGGGGCGTCGGATGCAGGAGGAAGGAACGACGAGCTTCTCTCTGGCGAGTTCTTGCTGGTGCCCTGCACCGACGCGGTCACCTGGAAGTGATGCATCCGGAATCGGTCGCCTGGCCAACGCTCGACTGGACTCGCCTCTCAGGGGGCAATTCAGGAGTCGCAGCAACATTCTCCTCAGAAGGTGCACGCTTTGTTGGCGAAACAGTACACGATTTGTGTGTCGCGATGTAAGACTCAGGGACAGCTTTAGCTGGTTACGTAAAGGACACAAGCAGAGCGCTCTTTAGGCACTTCTGAGTTGGAGATCAATTCGACCGGCCACATTTAGACGGAAGCGACTCGCTCAGAAGGGGCAGACAGATTGGAACCGAATAATCCACCGGCGTAAATGTTCACTAATTGTGTAAAGTGATCGCGTACTACTCTATATTGTGGCAGTGATGCAGTCAGGGCGAACTCAAAGAAGGAACCGCCGTTTCATAACTGTTTCCATTGCATCACTGAACCGCATAATTTAAGTACACTCTGTTTCAAAAGGTGTCGTTATGTTCTCCAGTGTACTATGCTAAAGAACGACCGTGTTGTATGGTTTTGAACGGGAAAGCGTCCGTTTTTGCTTATTCAGACAACCAAGCCAGGTGATAAAAATATGTGACGGTCAAACGAATATGCGGTGACAGTACCATTTATAGAAGCAGACTGTAAAAAGCGTAACAACCAAAATACCCTAACCCAAGGGCTATCGCTTTGGGTGTACCTGTGACGTGACGAAAACAATCCCTCGACATTTGCAGACCAGCGAAGTAATATTAGCCATGTTCCCTTGACGATTCTTTTCGCGGTTTCAGTATTGGATGGAACGGCCGCCCAGAGATTGCCGCGTAATACATCTTGATTTGGCGTGTGCTCTCAATGTTAAATTAATTTGAATCAATCTGTTAAACGATTCAGTAATATCACGGGACCTAAAAAACAGCAGGGAACAAGAAAAAAAAAACTTGTCTTTACACAAGCGCATTCCAATAAACAAAAAAGTGGAAAAAGTTACACCATTTCCCTCTATGGGAAACCATGTGTAGATGCGAAGCAGTCGGCGCTAACGCTTACACTGGCGGCGTCATTGACGCTGGTGGCGCTCATCGCGGCGTCGCGCAGGAGAGGAACGTGGGGAGGCACAAAACACGCATTAACGAACCAGTGTTTCCTACTTGAACATGCCAATCGCTGCTAATGAGCAGTGAGATACAGAAGACTGCGATTGGATACAGAGACCCGCAGGCCACTTTTAGTTATAACGCACACGCTACGAATTTTTATTGTTTAACAACGCGCACGAGGTACCTTCCATCGGCACTACCTTAGAGGTAAACATCCAGCACCTATATATATACAGGGCCTATATAAACATCCAGCGCCTATATATATACACTGTAGGGTTATGCAGCGCGAGCAGTTGGTGTTTTCAATCCAGAAGCTCGCTAGCGGACGCCGCCTGCGTTGGCGTTGTGAGACGAGAGAGAGGAGGCAGCGTAAGAGAAGAGAGGGAGAGGGGAGGGGACGAGCATGCGCAGAAAGGGTGGTCCCGCCGCACATCGGATTGAGCTCGGCCTTAAGACATTTCGCGTATAAAAAATATGAATACGTATGTAGAGTTGTTAGAAAGCTTAACGCAGAGGCTCCGCAGCGTGTATTGAAACAGTTGATCCACGCTAGCGCTTCAAGCTTTTAAGTTTTGTTGCCGAGACGTTACCGACGATTGCTGACATACTATTGAAGCATACGAAGGTATTATCTCGGCAACAGCGCATAGAGTCTGGCGTCGGTCAAACTAGTCCAGTTGACGCGTCGGAGCGGTCGTGTTAAGCTTACTGACGACTGTAAATTTGGTTTCGCACAGCCATTCATATCATGGTGTTTTTTCTTCTCTAATCTTAGGTCCAATTCATCGCTCCACTGTGGCCTTCGATCCCTCCACCAAGTGGCAGAGATCCAGGCAGAGCGTCCAGTGTTGCTTGTCCTGGGAGGCATCAATCCTGAAGAACCACTGAGGGAGGACTTGGGTATGTCGCTTGTTGCGCATCGTTGCAGCACATAGTTTGTACGCACACCTTGCCTGGAGTTACATAAATTTAGCTACCTTGCCTACAAAAAACTTATCTTACAAAAAAAAAATCAATTTCGCATTGCTATAGCAAAGCTCAGTTTGAGAACGAAGGAAAGAGAAAAGAACATAATGACAGGCAACATGGTGCACCATGCATTTTGCGCAATTTTCAGTATTGGTAAATATTTCAGTGATTTTGTTCCGCTTATGACTTATTTTAATGACGGAAGGTAAGTATAGTATGCCAGTGACAAATTCATTTGCGGATATATATAGCGCGAACTAAGATTCGAATAAGTAACGTTCCCGCATTTGTTATTGGATGCTTTACAACTTGAACTCGATCCAATGCTAGGTCCGTATTGTTTTGGCACATAGCTTCTGTTGAAAGTTCTTTCAACAGAAGCTTCGCCATAACAATACAGACCTAGCCTGGGAGCCAGCGGGAATGTGGCGTTTTTTGGAAAAATAACCGAGCATGCGATATCTGAGGGATAGGGGGTGGGTTAGAGCAGGCTGTGAACTTTTAAAAACCCTCTGCACTTTTCTATTCGTAGCGAAGAGAAACAGTATCGACATGCAGCGATGAAGGAAATTCGCGCTTTTTTTTTTTCTGATCGTCTTAGGTACTGCGGTACTTCGCTACGTTTTCGACGATGACGTGTGGCAACTGTGCACCTTCATGCCCCAAGCCAGGAGCTATCACACCACCGCGTGTGTGGGGAAGTGCATTTACGTTCTCGGTGAGAGCGATTCATCAACCTTTTTTTTCGGTTGCATTGTTCGGACGTAACAGGTCCTTGTCTCGATTGCCCCACAAGGCAAGGCAACATTGAGGACTTCGACCGCCTGATCTATGCCTTTACGTTGTCAGACCCACCGGGTACAGAGAAATCCGGAAGTTATGACTTCCAAAACATGAAGTCCCAAGGACACGCTAAAATATTTTTTCGATGATAGTAACGCTTTCACACTTACATTTATGGCAAAGCTGCAAAATCAACCAATCACACTTACATCGAATAAGTTTTCTTCAAAATAGCTTCTCCTCTTAACTTTCGTGTAACGAATTCCTGGTCACGTAACCTTACCTTACTCGCAAAGTTCCTCTTCTCTTTCTTACTATATCGTTTTCTACATTGTCCTTCCTTTCTCTCTTTCGTTCTTTCTTTATTTTTCTTTATTTTCTTCGTTTTTCGTTTCTTCTTTCTTCTTTTCTTTCTTGCCTTCTTTTTCTTTCTTTCTTTCTTTATTTCTTTCTTTAAGTAGTCGTTCTCTCACGCATCAGTTATTGCGTCCCACAACGGACACATCTGCGCATGCGTTCTGAGAGCGAAGCAGAAGATGATGAGGATGAAGAAAGCGCACGCTGGGTCATGATGTTGATAGCTTTTCTGTGCACTATGCACGGACCAACGGTCGGCTAAGCAGCAGCGTGGTTAAAGTATATCCAACAAGAACGTACAACACAACGCTCCGACACAGAACCGGAGAACGTTCAGCATGTGAAAGTAATTCGCAGTGAAATGTATTGTTGTAGCATAGCCATGGCGAGCTTGCAGGAGTGCTGAATCAACGAAGCATCTAAAGCAAGTATACGGAACCCGTAGCTCGTATTTAAAAGTGGTCGTGTGGAAGCAAGATAAGGAAGTATGTACGTACATGTACTAGTGGCGTCCGCCCGATGCGCTGAAGCCGTACAAGCCAGACGAGGCGACGAAATGCGCGAGCTCGTTTCAAACGCTCAAAACTTGCAGCAATTATAACTACTTTGATACATTATTTTTGCCTGTTCCAAAAGTGAGCCGTTTGCATTCTCTCCGAAAAGGCGGCTACAGCCTCGACGCGCTCGACTACCAAGGCCCCACGCCGTCGGCCTACTGCTTCTGCCTGGACACGGAGACCATGACGTGGAAGAGGTGTCCTCCCATGAGCCGGGCGAGGGCGTGCCACGCTTGCGTCGTCGTCGGACGGCACATTTACGTGGCTGGAGGCAAGGACAACACCGGCAGGTGATTCGCCGACTGTCGCGTATGGCGAACGGGTTATAGACACTGCAGCCGTCCATTATGCTGGCATTGCAGCGTTATGGTTCACACCATTTTTTTATTTGTAGTCTTTAAAATAGCAGAACATGCAGCGTCCATTCGAAATCAACGAAAGTAAACCGTGGGGTTATAAACGAACAGTAAGCACCCCAGGTATACAGTACCCTCCACTGTTAAAAGGGAACACTACAGTGAGCGATGAGTACCAGCCCCCTAGTAGCGAGTTGATAAAGTAACAAGGTTCATTCATGCACGGTACGTGTCAGGCGGAACCAGGAATGGCCAATCACCAGACGTCCCGTGTAAATCTAAGCCAGTGTGCTTTTGAAAGAAGGTGAAATACAAACATGCCGTGCACGCAAGTGTTCCTTTTAACAGTGGGCCCGACTGTGCGTTACTATAGCGCAGTATCCCACGCGCACGCAATTTAACCCAAACCGTCTGGCGCACGAACTACGTACGTCATGAAATGCTTCAGTGGTAGAGTAATATAGCGTATAAAATGGCAGTCAAAACGTGAAATATGAGTGTGTACATTCTCAATTTCATCGCACAATACCTCATTCACTTTCACACCATTATATATGCTTAGTGTTATACGTAATATTACCTGACAATATGCAGTACCAGTTCTTCAGGTGAGTCAGTCCATTTACTTGGATAACATAGCATCCATCAGACGAGGCATGTGCACTCACACGGACTCAGCATAGTTCGTTTCTCGCGAGGGGGGAGGGGGATGCCCGCTACTAAACGTAGGAATGCCACTAAAGAATAAGAATGGGGTGGAGCACATTAGGCAGGCACTCTCAAATTATGACTGTTAGATTGCCACTATCCCTCAAGAGGAAGGCATATAACAGCTGCATCTTGCTGGTACTTGCGTGTACGGAGCATAAACCTGGAGGCTTACAAAAAGGGTTAAGTTTTATTCGAGCACGACGCAACGAGTGATGGAAATGAAAACAAAAAGTGTAACCTTAACAAAAAAGAAGAGAGCTGATTGGATCAGGGAACAAACTGGAGTTAAAGATATCATAGTTAAAATCAAGAGGAAGAAATGGACATGGGCCGGGCATGTGGCGCGTAGGCCGGATAACCGCTGGTCATTAAGGGTAACTGACTGGATTCCCAAGAAGGTGAGCGAGTTAGGGAGAGAGAGAAAGTTAGGTGGGTAGATGAGATTAGGCAGTTTGTCCGGAATGAAGTGGCAGCAGCAAGCACAAGACCGAGTTGACTGGCGGGACATGGAGGCCCTTTGTCCTGCAGTGGACGTAGTCAGGATGATGATGATGATGAAAAATAGGGTTAAAGCAGCCAAGAACATAATAAATACGAGTTCGAAGCATTCGCTGTCGAACTGCGCAGTTCGTCAGCAGTTTGACCCTAGAGAAAGTTTTGAAAAAATATTTGGTTGGCGCACCACAGCTCGAAATTTTCACTGGAGCTGAAGTTCGAACAACTGCTGGCGAACTGTGATTTACGAGCCACTCAGTGGGAGAACTGCCATCTTACGCAAACTCGCATAGGGCACACTTTGATGAATAAAACTTTGTACACTTGTTTCCAGCATAACAGACACCGTCGAATATTACGACGTCGACGCCGTCTGTTGGCGAAGCGTTCCCAGCCTCCCTCAGCCCCTGATGGCGTCGGCTGCCGCGTATTTCGAACACCGCATTTGGATCCTCGGCGGTGTGACGCAGACGAGAGGCGTCACCGATGTCGTCTTCGAGTTCGACCTTCTGGGAGACCGGTACGCTTTTACAGCCGGCATAAGAGCGATCACTCGTTGTGAAAGTTATGGCATTTAGAATAAGGAGACTATAGGCACATGGCATGGCATGGAATTGCATGGAAGAAGCTAATAACCGCAAAAAGAAAATGCTGCAGGTTCACAAAGAGAATGCTGATGATGGAGCGAAGCTCCATTGACAAATTGATAAACGATAAAAAAATATTTACTTCTAAACCACATTCTCGCTCTGTAGACGGCATGGCGCACAGGTAATGATTAATTTTAATGTGACAAATGTACTGTAAATATTATAATAATGAGATAAATGTAAAATGATAAAAAAGTAATGATAAATGATAAAAACGAATTATTTATTGTTGAAACTAATGCACTATGTAGGCTCTGTAGACAGTAAACTGTGGACAGATAATGATAAACGATATAATGAATGTTAGTTTAAACCACATTCTTGCTCTGTACGCCCTCTGTAGACGATATTGCATACACATAATGAAAACCGATACGAAGAAGGCTTATTTTTAAACCACATGCACGCGATGTACGCTCTGTAGAAGATATTGCTCACAGGTGTATCGCACCTGTGCTTCGACTATAGGGACGACTACCAGCCTCGATGACAACGGTCGGTCGTCGTGGGAACCAAGGAGCCTCGCTCTTCAAAGCACGATGGAGCACGCGGCGTTAGTTATAGCGCGAGAACAGAACGACAACACAGAGACAAGAAGGACACTAAGTTCTTGTCTCCGTGTCGTGGTTCTGTTCTCGCGCTATAACTATCGTCATGTCATACCAACTAGCCCAAGCTGCCACACTTCGGAGCACGCGAGCTTCACATTTTGCGACTTCGTCTTGAGTCTCGATCGACGCAATTTTCAAACGACGTATTTAAACTTTCCCTAATGCCACCTTGTTCTTACGGCAGAACAGTAGAATAAAAACGGTGAAAACACGCAAGGAAACGTTTGCTCCCGCATCCGATTATCTCAGGATTGGAAATCTCTTCAATTAAGATGTTATTGACGCATGGTGGGAAAAATAGCAGATAAATCACTTTCTTAAAAACCACTTAATTAAAAATCCAGAAACTTGCTCTTTTGAAAATCTGTGGGCTAGCAATCTAAATACCAGTGTCATGGCCAAACTATAGGGAAGAGACGAAGTGAGAAAAAAAAAACAAATGTCACAAGCCCGGTTGTGGTACTCAGTGACGTAGACAGGGCGTGGAACACCAGGCACGTGCCCCCGTCCCTGAAAAAAAAAATCTGCGTACGTTTCTGGTGGTTCAGCGTACTTTCAGTCATTAGGAACACAGCCTTTCGCGTAGTGCGCATGGGCAGAAGTTCCACGCATGCGCACTATGCAAAGCATCACGTTCTCGCGCACATGCAGTTACAGAAGCCACGTACGCAGTACTGAAATTTGGGACGCTGTCGAAATCGACCGCGGCGTAAAATTTTGTAATGGCGGCATTTTAAGATAATTAGACCATAGCAGTCCTATCGGTTGATCATACTCTGTCAATGGCGGATTTCGACAATACGTCGGCGTATCTCAATGTACGGAGTACGAAAATGGCTTAACACATCAAGCACACGTTTATGGCATTTCGGCGCAGCTGGTTCCGAACGGTGGACCTGTGGATGCCCCTTGCCTACTCACTGGCACTGACCACAGCGGATTCCTCTTCCGGTGGACAGCGCCTGTGGCTGTGGGGAGGCATGGACAGAAAATGTCGCTCAGTGGGCGAGCTTTGCTTCTGGAAGCCAGACCGGCGCGCCTGGAAGAGCTACTTTCGACTGCAGCGCCCTCGAGACTCATTCTGCGGCGCCGCCAAAGGTGAATGATGAACGCACGATCTCACGCTAAGGCCACTACGAATTGAATATAGACCTGCTCCATGTTTGTAAGAAACGGTAGGCGCCGTCGACATACGGGGGCGCTCTTAGCGACGTCACAGCCCAAAGCTCGCCTCCGCTTACTAAGATCACGTGACAACTGGCACAGCAATGGCAAAGCTGCCCCCGAGCACAGTGCGCCCGAAATTCTCCTCCCCAACGCACTGCGCTAGGAGGCAGCTTTGCAGCAGTTGTGCCAGTTATCACGTGATCAAAGAGGGCAGTGGCGAGCTTTGTGGGTCGGACGGAGCCCGCGCGCCGTGACGACACAAGCGCCTCCGTATTAGAGTACCTCAATATCCGCATCGAGGCACCCTACTTCGTATGTCGACGCCGCTTACCACTGTTTATAAACATGGAAGAGGTATATACGATGAAGATAACATAAGAAACATGCTCTTTATCATTATAAGAAGCCTGACTACGCCCACTGCAGGACACTCGCCATAATGACAACTGGTGGCGCCGACTGACGTTGCGTTGTTTAAATGCACATATATGCACACCTATAAAGTGGAAGGGGGATGACCGCCAGCGTAGCTCGGCGGTATAGGACATCGGACGCGTTATTCGAAGGTCGCAGGTTCGGATCCTGCCGGTGGCAAGGTATATCTTTTCACCCACGTACATTGCATTTACTATACTAATAACATCCCCTATACTTTCTTTGGTATAATTGTCTGTTGGTGATAATTAGTATTGTGTCTAACGAAGAAAAAATCGCAGCATATCCACGGAGTGAATGATGATGAGTGGGGCGAAGCGTCCATCAGCCCGTCCGTGCTTCCGTCTGTCCGTTCGTTTTTGCTTACGTCCGTCCGCGCGACCATCCATGCGTCCATCCGTCTGTCCGTGCGTCCGTCTGTCCGTCCGTTCGTACATTCATTCGTCCGTACGTCCGCGCGTCCGTCCATTCATCCACCCATCTGCTAGTCTGTCTGTACATCCGTCCGTCCGTCCATGCATCCATCCATGCGTCTATCTAGTGAACACTCCAAGTACCGCCATCTCCCATCTCGCATTCCCTGTGGCACATACCGGCTCTATAGCGGGTATGTGCCCCAGGTGACTACGTATTACAACAGCGAAGGAAGGACAGAGACCTATAGCTTCGCCCCTAAAACGAGCCCTTAAATTTACACTTCTTTCTCTCTCCTGTGCTTGAGTAGTGTTGTGATACACCAAAGCTGTTCAGCGAGTCCAGACTGCTACCTTCGTCGTCACAACATGGACGTCCAACTTTTTCGGTTCACGACAATCTCGTCTTTTTGCTTTCCTCAGGCAACTTGCTGTGCATCGTGGGAGGGACCGAGTCGTGCCGCTACCCCGGCGCCAGCGACGCCAACACGCAAGTGGACGTGGCCGTGAAAGAGGCGCACGCGGGGTGCCCGCTCCCGTACCCCTTGACCGGCAGCAGCGCCCTCCTGGTTCCAGCTCTCGAAAGGCCGTCGTCGTTCCGAACAGCGAAGCAGTCGGTGCGAATACGTAAACTCATTTTATAGCGAACTAGGTGAAAAATTGGGCCAATATGTAGTCTTCCAGAAGTGCGCGTCTTTTTAAATAGGCCGTGGCTGCCTTGAGTAGTAGTAGTAAACAGCTTCCTTGAGGCAGCTGACGGTCTTCTAGGTGGCGAGGGCTGTCAAACCGTGTCTGATAGCCACCTCGTCAGCGCGTTTGATGGCGCGGAGCTGGACGTCCAGGCTTGTGGTCTTGAGGATTCTCTCCCAGGCCTCACTTGAAGGTGACTGTTCTAGGAGGTCTGGTAGGGGTGGGTCCTTGCTGCATCCCCAGATGATGTGGTCCAAGGTTGCGGTCTGTGTCTTGCAAAGGGTGCACGTAGATGTGAATAAGGCTTGGTGTATGTGTCTGTATATGTACGGGGAAGGGAATGAGTTCGTTTGAAGCCGCCGCCAAGTGATTTGTTGAGCTTTGTTTAGTTGCGGGTGTGGCGGTGATCTGGTTTGCCTTGATAGCTTGTGGTACTGCGTGATGTCGTGAAAGGTGATGAGTGGTTCGGTTGCTTCGGTATCGTGGCCTGAGAAACAAGTCGATTTGTCCTAACGTTGGCTCTAGGGGTAATCTCTGCTCAAGGATATTTATTGATGTTATTCATTCATGAGATTAGGAAGTGTGCGGGTATAAAGTGGCAGCACCAAGCACAGAACCAAATTGACTTGCGGAACACGGTAGAGGCCTTGGTCCAACAGTGGACGAAGTCTGGCTGTCGACGACGACGTAAACGACAACAATGATGATGATTGATTTTACAGCATACTGTTGGCTCCAGAGAGAGCCCATGCAGGAGTGGTTTAGGAATATAAAACGCTTCACCTTCTTGCGAAATTAAATTTTATGCACGAATTACGTAGTTATGTTGAATTCTCAAAACGAATTTCGATGAAGAGGCACGTAGCCAAACGAAAGACGTGGAAAAGAGTACATCGTAGGAAGGTTCTCGAAGGGTGTGTATAAAGCCCATATCAGAGATTTGTGTTAGATATCATAAACATAGTTTTGCCCACCTTCGAGGTCAGTGAGGACAAACGTGAAATAAAGAAAAAAAAAACAAGTTTTGTTTATATAGAACTAATTCTTTGAATTTCTAATAGTGTTTAAAAATGATTCCTCATCCTAATTATGTGTATACCCATTGCAACTGGTTCATCTTTATTTTTTTTTGAAGCAGTGTATATCTAATAAAATAATACGCAGGGGGTGCTGACCAACATTATATTACCCCTGATTTCTTTTTTCATAGGTAGGGCTTTCTTTTTATAACAGCGAACTGTCCACCGTATGATACCATGCTTACTGGCACGGTCTTGTCGTTCGCTTGAGCACTCGAGCAATTCTCGTGCAGGACCAAGAGAGCACGGACGGGAGTGCGTACAAGATGCGCACCGTGTACCGTCGGTATCGCCAGCGCGTAAGAGTGAAGGACGACGATGAATCGACAGACTCGCAGGTAAGTTGTCAGAATGGCTGATAGCAACGCGAGTTGGTGATACTTGATTGCTTGAAATACGGGCGTGTAACTTGAACAAGAACAAGGCAGACACGCACAAGCTCGTACTACCGAATGAAAGTTTGATGAAAAATTATGTGACAAATATCTACTTACAGATAGAAATTTCGTAAGCACATAGGATAAGAGCACACCATCATCTAAACCAATAAAAAATGAGTCAGCTTTACTACGCTTGATTGATATGTGGGGTTTAACGTCCCAAAACCACCATATGATTATGAGAGACGCCGTAGTGGAGGGCTCCGAAAATTTCGACCGCCTGGGGTTCCTTAACGTCCACCCAAATGTGAGTGCATGGGCCTTCAACATTTCTGCCTCCATCGGAAATGCAGCCGCCGCAGCCGGGATTCGTTCCCGCGAACTGCGGGTCAGCAGCCGAGTACCTTACCCACTAGACCACCGCGGCGGGGCTGGCAGCCCTACGCTACCACAGCTCAATTTGCCTTACAGCAATTCCTTAACTCCTGCGGCAGGGACTGACACATTCACAGTCTGCTTGAAAAAACTTGAGGCGTAAATGACGCTGAGCACTACTCAAACAACTGCATACCAGGCTCCAAGGGCGTAGCCAGGGGGTAGCACACTGGCCCCGTGCACCCCCCCCCCCCCCCACCCTTGAAATTTTTTCCACCATGGCATAGAGAGCTGAAAATGACCATCTTATGCAAGTGTCTTCTTCGAAACACAGGTGGCGCCACGGTCTCGCTTTGAACGCGCTCTCAAGGTCACCCTCACCTCGAGTTTCTATGAGGGTCTCTTCTGCGCAAGCGCGCTTCTGGACAGCAGAAACCGTCTAAGTCAAACGAAAACGGGGAGAGAGATACTTGCTAGGGTGGGCTTCCCGCCATACCCCCAGAACCTGGATGAGGTTCTTGTAGAAATCCCGGATCCCGTCCGCAGCAATGTCTCGATCTCACCGCTGCCCAAGAACATGGACGTAAAAACAAACAGAAAGCGCCGAGAGGAGAGAGTGCAATGGCTCCGAAAAACATTAAAAAACAAATCAAATGTTTTGTATGTGGACGCTTCGAGGTACAATTTTAAACGGTCAGTTGCATCAGTACTTAGCAACGACAACTGCATGGTGACATGTGCATCGCTGTACACGTCCTCGATCGCCAAGGTGGAATGCTTTGCCATTGCCCTTGCAATCAAAGCGCAGGAACAGAGAGATGAGCCGCTGACAACTATCATTTCCGACTCGCAGGAAGCGTGCCGTTTCTTCTTAAGAGGCCGCCTTCCGATAAAAATAAGCAAATTCTTAGGCGGGAGATTGAAGAACAAATACAGGCTGATCTGGTGTCCAGGACACGCAGGCTTGGAGGGGAACGAAAGTGCCGACGCTTGTGCTCGAGGGCTCACGAACCGAGCAGAGCTTCGACAGCACATTCGATCCTTTGAAACACTCCAGCAGGAAGCTATTGAGGAGGCTAATGACCCATCCAGAATGGCCCCTCGCGAAATTCTTGCTAACCAGCGAGGCATGCGACAAAAATACAGCGCCCCCCCACAAATCATTAGAAGGGGAGGACGCAATTGACCTCCGCCGAATTCAAACGGGAGTCTTTCCCAATCTTCAAAGATTACACAAAATTTTTCCAACGCTGTATGGGCATGCGTGTCCGTGGTGTGGCGGCTCGCCATCGCTCTACCACATTTCGTGGGGATGCCTAAAACGACCACCAAATTTAGATACCTTTTTAGGTCAGTACAAGCTTCGTAATACTTTCGAGCAATGGGAGGCACAGCTCGCCAGCTCTGACCCAGAGGTGCAGCTTGCACTTCTGCGTCACGTCAGGCAGGCGGCGGCAGCCAGTGGAGCCCTGGACTTAGGGCCCCACCCATCAAGCTCATGACCGCTAGGCAGCACGAAGGTCACTTTGCTCGCTAGTTGGAGAAACAATGCTCAATTAGCGCTCGACTACCTCTGTGAAGACACGTTTTCTTTTTGTAATATAGAAAGAGGAATCTGCCAAACTTTCCCTTTTTTTTTGAGTGCAAAGGTAGTAGAAGCACCTTTGACCATCAACGGCAAATGAAATTCGCCCCGCAGGGTTAACATCACGCATGCATAAATGTCGATGTTAAACGGGCGTGAAGATTTCTTCCTGTTCATTGCATTGTATCTTTTTCCAGCGCACTGTCAGGGTACTGTGGATTCGTTTGGCTTGTAGGTAGTCATCACTCAGTAATGCCCGTCACACCAGGGGCTTGGGATAAATCAACGGGTGAACGCCCGCTCAACCCCGCACCGGACCGGCGGTATTCACGCTTGGCGACACGTCCCAAGCGCTCTTACTCCGTCTTTTGCGTTGTAGAATATACGAAACCTCGCAACACGAAGGGTGCTAAAAAGTTTTGTCGAATGCCAGAGAAAACTGATGAGTAACTGGCTGAGACGACAGCGTGTCCTTTTTGTATCGTGACGTGCACGCTTCAACGCCTTGTAAAATCATAAATAAATAAATAAATAAATAAACAAACAAACAAAAAAGTGTGCGTGTAACATTCGTCCAACGCCATGAATGCGCTCGGACACACACAATAACGTGAAAGGTACCGTCTACATTCTTTAAGTGCGATATTTAGGACTTCAATACGTCATAACATTTCTTGAAAAGATGCTTGCTAAGTTATACAATTAATGTGTAGAAACAAGCACGTGGTGTACGAGCAATGTGCTTTTTTTTTCTTAACACAAGGATACAAGAACCGGTTCGCTAAAAACGTCGAGAACGCGAACTGTGCTATAATTTTCCCTGCGTTAATTTGCAGTTTCCCGCGGTCGGCGTGTATGAAACGACGAGGATCTTGGAGTCAACGTTTGACAGCTCACGGATACGACGCGAGGAAATTTCGAGAGAAAAGGTGAGACGCCTAGAAAGTCGTGGCCATTAGTCCGGAGAATAGCCTCCATTTTAAGAGTATTTGTAAAATCAAAGTTATAGCATTTAAAAACACAAGAAGTGTAAGGACGGTTAAATCCCTGTTGTATTCGAGAAGCGGCGTGAGAGTTGTCAAAATTGAACGCAAAGAGCACTTTTCGGAGAAAAGAGAAAGGCTGTGACTGCCGGGCTTATTTAGATGCCGAACGCATAGAGTTCCTTACGAGTACACTATAGAGAACTCTGGCGCTATGGGTTCATGGGAGCATCAAGGCACGGCGCTAGAGCGAGCATAGGAATGAAGGGTAGTACACACATTTGTCTAATCTTTGTACTTTCGGCTCCGTGGCTTGGAGCTGCTTTGTGACGGAACGACAATCGGCGAACGTTCGGCATGTGCACTTCACCTTAGCCTTTTGGCTTATCGATTCAAATCGGGTCACGAAGTTCACAACGGCCCAGTAATTTACTAGAGGCAAAACTAAAACGAAGCAATAAGCAATAAACAAAGCCACGAGTGCGGTCGAAGCCCGCAAGCACCAATACTAGGCAAATTTGTGTATACTACCCATCATTCCCATGGCAGCTGAACTGAGGCAGCACAGAGTCCCATCTAGTTAATCTTATGGAAACTCAATGACTGAGCGAACGCGGTGACGTCATCTCGGGTATGCCGCGTTATCTTCAACAGCAGCGCTGGCGAAGCGTGGCCTCCGAGATCAGCTCTGGCGAAGGCAAGTCGGGACTTAGTCACGTACACCACGGTTGAAGATACGAGACGCTCGTTCCCGTAACGCTCGACTGTTTGTCGCTATTCGAAATGTCGTAACCCAGCTGTGGAACTGTCAGTTTCGCTATCCTTATACTCGAGCTTTCGTCACATGAACGGTGCTCTCGCAGATCGGATCACCGAGCGGCGGAAACCTTCGGTATAGGAGTGCCGAACGGCTACGCCAAATTAACCGAAGATGACGTAGTTTTCCACGCCCACAATTCCGGCACGCTCACGTGGGCGGAGCAAGATGAAATTTTCTTTCGCGTATACTAAAGTTCTTCATTAAAAAACGACATGAAACTGGTGACACCGTCAACAATAATGTTAAGAACAATAGCTAGTTGGGCAAGTTAGTACTGATCCATAATGTACTGCACCTTTTTCTCCTCCCCCTTTCCCTCCCTTGCTTTTTATCCTTTCCATTATATATTGCCTCAGTCTTGCAATAAATCTTCAGTGGATAGTCTGCGCTTGTCTGTCTCTTTCCTCTACTTCGTGTTTCCGTCCGTTTTTTGCGCAGTACATTATGGCATAATGTTAATCCTTGCTAGTCACAGTTTTATCGAATTCTAAAACCCATTCGGCTTTCCTTCAACGCAACACGCTTTAACAGCGTTGGTGGTGCAGTATCCACGATATTGCCCGCAGTAGTAAAGGTGGTGGGTTTGATAAAAACACTGCTGACTGTGCTTTACAGGAGAGGACGACATAAACGCCAGTGTTCAGTGTTTTTTTTACGGTTGACATTAAAATACTCATGGTGGCTCAAATTAACCCGGAGCACACCATTAGGCTTCTCTCGCAATCAACTCTGCACCATAGAACGGTGCTCAAATTTTATTTTATTTTCGGTCGTAGAAAGGGAGGTAAGATGCCGTTGTGGAGGGCACTTAGGAAAAGCGGCCTCCTTTAAAGAGGCTTTTTAAATTAATTTAACTTAATGACAGTTTTAACTCGATTGCTGTTAACTATTCAACTCAGTGCAACTTACTGTGGTTACAAAAGAGGGTGAAATATTTAATGCACAACTTACGCCTCCTGATCGTCATACGCAGTTTTTTTTATTAACTGATTGTTTTTCTTCTGGCCTTAGATGATTTTCAGAACTGTCCTAATTTCGATTACGGCTAGCAAAGTAACTCTATCAACTAAAATTACTTTAGGACATGCCTTGAAGCTCTACGTTATCAGATCTATTGTCATTATTTATTGCCGTCTGGACTATTGTCACACGGGCTGCAATTTATTGAACTTGTGCTGGATCAATCATAACACCACTTTATGTTAACAATAAATCACCGTTCCACCATTTGTCACTTCAAAGTAAATTATCACTGAACGAACACAACTTCCGAGTTGCACATGTTAGACGGTCATTGATACCTCAACAAAAAAGCACGCCATCAAATCACACAAGCGAGGCTTAGCGAGCGAATACCAATGTCAACTTTTCGGTATCAAGCTGTAATAAAATCTTTCGTTGGGTGTGACACATTTGGGTTGTACATGTGAGTCATCGAGACGATGCTTTTGCGGATCTTAAGTGAAGCTTTTAGCTGGCTTCCCAAGTTTAACGGTTCTGCGAAACGCCAAGACGCTGTTCATGCTAACTTTCTCAGAATACAAAGGAAAATTGTTCATTTATCAGCTTCTAAAAGTAAAGGCTAGATCCGCGGGCTACCTACAACATCCTAACCTAACCAAAAAGTAATTTTGTCGCGAGTGTAAAAATGTCGCTTCAGTGTAGCAATGCACATATCTTTAGGTATAGTTAGCTTCTGGGCGCTGGTTTATGGACTTTCCGAGACTCTTGCGTTGATTCTGTCGCATACATGTCACATTCACAGTCGCCCACGCACGGTACGAAAGAGGAACGCCTCGCTCTGGAACTTCGGGACAAGTCGAGGCAGCGGCGAAAGGAGCTCGAGAGAAAAAGGGTAAGTCGTAATGCCGCCTGGTTTACTTATCTTCACAAGCGTACCCGACGAGGCCGCGCGGTAGCTTCGAAACGTGAAAGGTGTACTGCGCGAAAGTAGCAAATGAATTTCTACGGGGATGCGCGGGCAGTTGTCCGCAGCGGAGGAAAGCAGTGACACGCATGGAGCACGCGTATTCTGACCCAAAGTACGTTGAGTTGGTGCCGGTCGCATTTCGATGAAGGTGATATGCTAGAAGCCCGTGTACTATTCGATGTCAGTGAATGGTTAGCCCTCTCAATTGGTACGTTTTATTCCTTCGAGGTTTTCAGATTAGGGATAGTTATTTTGTAAATATTCAGCATTGCTAACATACACTTGTCAACAACAACAACAACAACAACAACAACAAAACAACAACAAAACAACAACAACAACAACAACTACTACTACTACTACTACTACTACTACAATAATCATGCCTACTACTACTACTACAACTACTACTACTACTACTACTACTACTACTACTACTACTACTACTACTACTACTACTACTACTACTACTACTACTACTACTACAATAATCATGCCTACTACTACTACTGCTACTACTACTACTACTACTACTACTACTACTACTACTACTACTACGATGACGACAACAACAACGGCTGGTGTTTTGCGTTCCAGCACCACGATATGATTGTGAGAGACGGCGTAGTGGAGAGGTCCGGAAATTTAGACCACCTGGGGTTCTTTAACGCGCACCGGCACGACACACTACACGGGCATCTACCATTTCACGTCCATAGAGATGTGGGCGTGGTCGGAATCGAACGCGCGACCAAGCTTCGGGTCAGAAGGGCCGAGCATCGTAGCCACTGATCCACCAAGGCGGACGCACTATTAATAAGAGTTGCGGATTGAATGGAACTCTATTCGATTTGTCATTCTAAATTTTCGAATATAAGCGCACCCCTAGAAGAGAGATTTGGGAGCTGGTCTTGCATTGATGTGTCGTCAGCACATTTAGGTTTTACTCTGCTGTTGGCTGCTCTTGTGCTTGTGGCTTAAGAATGCCTCCTCCTGGCAGGAGGCCAGGCGCTCGGAGGGAGCAGGTGGCCGAAACTCTTACCAGATCCTGGCTCCCTCGGTTGACCCCAACCTCGGCCTCGCTCTCGTGCTCGAAGACGACGACAACACTTGCAGGTGAGAGCTATGAAAAAAAAAAAGTTCGGCACCATATTATACTTTCCGTAAAACTAGAAGGCGAAACCTTCGCTGCAAACTTGGTAATGCGTCAATAGGTAAACATTCGGGGAACAGCTAGTGTGAATTAAATTACTTTTATGTTCGCGGTCGGTTGCATTGTTAGATTAGTGTACTACGAACGCATTTCCAACAGTACAGGGTTCTTTCCCGATATTAGCTACACGCAGCTAAACAGAGAAATGATACTGAACTCGGATAAATTTCATTCCTACGAGTTCGGTATACACCTAAGACATCGGTTCTCGGGGAGCCGAATCTTACCAGCTATATACACCACAATCATTCGGAATAATCTTGTGCACGATGTTCATCATTATTTGTAATTGATGGGCCATTGTTGCGTTTGATGTTTAGAAGAATGATATACAATATCTTAGTTTCTACGCCCCTCAATCTACAATATGATCGAGGGATGCCGTATTGGAAGGTCCCGTTAATTTTGTCCACCTGGGGCTCCTTCATCGCCCACCTGTGTGCGTGGGCCTCCAGCATTGCGCCTCCATTTAAATGCGACGTACGCGGTCGATATTGTAACCGCTACCAGTATTCGAGCAACGTAACCACTGTACTGCCACAGCGACGCTGTTAAATTATTAATGCTGAAATCGAAATGCTGTTTCGTAATGAGTGCCAAAATGGTGGTTCAACATAACAAATTTCTTCGAAAAGTATGCAGTGTTCAATGTGACGCAGTTCGTTTTCGGTACGTTTCGATCAGCGTTGAAATGCGACCTCAAAAGTCGCTATTTGCCGTAAGTGCAGTTTGCAGGTGTGAGAAATCTGCCAAAGCAGAACATAGGCAATGTACAATGTCGTTTTTTTTTATGAAAGGGAACACGCGAGCGCGTGGCCTCGCTCTGCGGCGGCTGGGTACGGCCCCATCAGCCGACAGCGAAAGAAAGCACACCCGCTTTTGGCGGCACCACCCGTTATTAGACCGGAGCGAGATTGTTATCTAGCAGCGCTTGTACAATGGCCATGACTCGTTGTTTTTTGGTCGATAGATGGCGGCAGAAACTGGCGTGCTTTCTCCGGCATTCGGTTGATGGCGCTGTGTGCAGCCGCCGCAGCGCACGCGTGTTCTCTTTGTACGCCCACGTTAACAGTACATTCTCGAGGTGTACCATGTTGAGGATGTTCTGAAATGTTTATTCAGCTCCATTATGCGATGCTTCTTAACGCTAACACCTTCACCGAGGAAAAGTAGTCATAAAGTGCGTTTATTATCATTTGGATACTGGCGTGTTGTGTTCCTCTGGCTGTTTTACTAGATACTGCGTTGTTTTTCTGAGCCCAAGTCATACTTGTCTTGTCCTTTTGTTCCCGACGTCTTGGCCTTGGCGTGTGGATGTCATCATTTGTTCAACAGGTAAATGAACAAAGGCTGCACGTGGTCATAGGGTTTGCTGTGAACTCTAGTGACACAAAGTGCACGTTCACTTCGAAGGCATGTGTTGATCTTATTAATGGAATAGTTAATCTAGAATTCTGGTACGGACACATCTCGCCAACAACAAGCTTGACGTTTTTTGCAACAGACAGATCCTTTGTGTTCAACCTGCGCAGTGTGCGCGTCCCATCAATGATCTTCAATTTTGTTGATCAGGCAAGATTCTGGCTCAATGTTGTAAGCATACGATCAACGTAAAAATGTAGCCTTCGAAATAACACGCTTGCTATTATAAAAATAAGAAGCATTTTCTAGAGACAACTCTCTCTATATTTAGCATCAATGAATTGAAGGGGGGCGAAGGGAGTTTGAAAAACCTGGACGGCAGAAAAAGCGTTTTTTCTGAAAATTTCCTGTAGATTTTCTTTGTAGACCCAGTATAGGATAGATGCACGCTCGACAGACTTTCGTTTTCACACTTCATTGCAAAAACGAAGGTGCAAAAGACGCCTTAGATAAAACTGAGTGTCGTGATTTTGTGCATGTGTCATCTACTTCAACCAGCGCCCCGTACTCCGAGACCGCGATGGTGATCGACTCTATCAAGCGGTGCAAGAAAGTCACTTCCTCGGCCACGTGGGGCGTCCTGTCTTTCGGCGGCTTGGATTTGCATCGACCAGCTTGTCACGGAACAGGTACGAACACAAAGTGACGAACTGACTAAACCTTGTCTGTGTTGGTTTGGAATAACTTCACTAGTAAAAATCAGGAGGCCTGTACTCTATCACACGGCAGGCCGCTCCCAAGATGGGACCTTCCAGCCGAGACCTACCACCACATCGCGGGCCGTCTATACAACACAAAGTTGTGGTTGTATGTCGGGATTCCTCGGACTGCCCCACTTGCTGGTCGACGCTGCATGAGTGCCATACATCGAAGGGCGCTTGCAAAACATGTGGTCTAAGGTGGCCAAACCACCACATTTGCTACATGTGTTAGGAAAATACCAGAATAAAGCTTATAGAGAAAAGCCTGGTTAGGATACGTTATCGTTTGGGGCAATCTTTATTTTAGCTCTTTCACCCTGTTTAACCTTCAATCTGGAGGAGGAGAAAAAACTGCTCTCCCTGTGGTGGCATGTTGGTTTATTCCTACTTACCAATCTACCAGGTTGACTCAGAGGTCATCCATGGTCGCGCGAGGTCAACTCTTGCGGCTTGGGCTGTACAAAAAAAAAGTATTCTAGCTACGTCACTCAGGAGAACTCACATTCATTTTCTCGCGAAACGCATTTAGACCGGCCGGGCTCTATCATGAACGCTGCGGAACTCCTTGAATGACATTTATTTCATTCAACAGCAAGAAATGTATTGTTTTGTCGGTTAGAATAAGGGTCCGATTGGATACACACTTGCAGAGTAGAACGAACCAGGCAAATCAATCGGTGCTCTTGTGTCAGTTTGAATGAACCTCCTTTCCAGGTAAACACATATTATCTAAACGCAGTTTACTTCGCTTCGATTACTGGGATGGGTAAAGTTTTGGTGTCCTACCGATTTGAACACACGCGTAGCACACTTTGGCTCCACATTTTTAAACGAAGCGTATTTCAGACTAAGAAGCTGAGCAGCTTTTGTAGCTTATATAGGAGCCCTAACTTGACTGCAGTGCTGTATAGACTTCGACATTGGCGAGCTGATTGGTAGATTTGGCATTCAGCTGTATCAGTAACTACTTAGTTTCTTTATGTACTTGCTTTAGGAAGCACGAAATGATAAACATTGTTTTTTTTTGTTTTTCGACCGGGAAAAGTGCATTTTGATGTTTTATTGCACAATTTAGTGTTTTTTTATACTGCAGTATTCTTCTGGTCTGACTTTAATCTTCCTATACATGTTAAAGGCAGAAGAACTGTAGATAGTAGGCCTTAAAACTTCTCAGACTCGACACAGATAATAAAATATGGACCATCTTCCCGAAGAGAACCATAATGAGATGCGAAACAGCAGCGGTGCGCACGCCTTTGACCCGGCTGAAACTGGACGTCGACGCAAGTGCTGGAATAACAATTTAAACCGAAACTCAGTGTAGCCTTTACTCTAGCAAACGTTTCTTTGAAACGCAAAGACAGGGGAGGCTGGTTGGGTTTCGTCTAAGTTTCAAGGCATATGAACGAGCCGAAAGTGTTTCCACTCGATGTGCGCTCGAACGTTGCAAGCAGCGGAGAAAGTGAAGCGAGAGAGAGAGAGGACGAACGGCGACAAGATGAGGAGAGAGTGACGTCAACGGGCGTGCACTGCGAGCGAAGGCGTGACCTACTTAGCACCGCTCCAACACCTGCGGCCAGAAGAGCGCAGTGCGGATGGAGGGACAGCGTTCACAGGCTAATCAAAGAGCTGCTTCACATATAAAAATTCAACCTATAAATTATTGGTTCTAGCGAAGTTCGACTTCAGACGCAAATCAGTGAGTTT
This sequence comes from Rhipicephalus microplus, assembly GCF_013339725.1. Lineage (NCBI taxonomy): Eukaryota > Metazoa > Arthropoda > Arachnida > Ixodida > Ixodidae > Rhipicephalus > Rhipicephalus microplus. Next base: position 79,434,783 of record NC_051175.1, on the reverse strand, counting down.
CAGCCATTTCTTTTGGCAATGAAATATCAGAGCGCTGTATATAAATGTGTGATACGAATACAAATGTAGTGCTACCGCATTGTTAGTAACACTGAATTCACATAAATGTAGACCAATTTGTTTACGCAAGTCACGAAAACTTTCTGCAACGGAGTTAACTATGCAAAGTTCTATGCTATGATAACAAGTCACTGTGGTAACAATGCCACGTTATACGCTATGGTAACAAGCTACATAAGTTTGGTATTTTAGAACCAGTTTGTTTACAGATACGGAGTATTTACTTTTTTTGACTGAGATAGCATGCTTGTGCTTTTCGGTTTTGTGACGTCTGAGAAGTCAAAAAGGTAAACAAAGAATAAAGTTTAAGAGAACGACATGTATAGTGAGTATTGCGAGGAGTAAGCATTAAAGAATTCTTTCATATGCAGCAAATATTACCTAAGCTTATTCAGGTTCAAAACGCAAGCTGTGTGTTACAGCTGCATAAGTTATAAACATGTGAAGGAATGAAAAAGTCGGAAAATGAAAAAAAGGTTATATGCTGGAATATCTATTTCTCAAAGTAAGATGACATTTTAAGCTACTGAGTAATTTCTAGGATATGTACGTTGCTGTCAAGCCGACTATTGGAAAAAAATCAGTAGAGATGTAGATTTCTTCTTAATGCTTGCATTACATTCTGCAAGACAACGTCATTTCCACTGCAGATTATAGTGCAATGTGGAGATACGCACCATCGCGGATATTAATACTAAAGAAACAAATATTACAAAATAAATATAACAACAAAAATCAATGAAATATAGATAATAGAAATGAAAAAAACATAAAATAACATTCAAGAACTCAACAAAGATGAGAAAGTAGGATAACTTACCAGGCACATAAACGACAAAAAATTCCAAACTTTCTTAAATCAAGAACTCAACAAAAATGAGAAGTAGGATAAGTTACCAGGCACATAAAAGACAAAAAAATCCAAATTTTCATAGTTTCCACAGAACTATTGAGCTACCTTAGAATGTTTATTGTTTTTCTGTTCATTTAATTCAGGCCGATTGGTCCTGTACTTTGGCGCACTCAAGAATTCCTGGGAGGATGCTGGACCCAATGCCTGAGCCGAGGAATTACCACACAGCTTCCCTCGTGGGAGACGAAGTATTTATTGTTGGTGAGCATCTGGACACTCTCTTTACGGAGAGAAGCCAGTCGGTTACCAGTAAAAGCAGTAGGATTCTGTATGCTTAAGCAGTCGAGAATCAGTTATGGCGATGTTTTTGGCTATGTGTTTGACTATGACCACCACACCCTGCTTCTTTCCTTAGAGGCGATGGTCTTCCTTGGCTACTTGAACGCAGAAATTTTCGGTCTGTCCACTTGTCACACGATTAAGCCACCTGGCCAAAGTTTGACCACTTGCTCATCTCCTAGCCATCTTGAACCGGTGACTGCGTTCATACTTATAAACATTGCCAATCAAAAGGCAGTTGTTACGCATATCAGAGGGGCAACATCAATACGTAAGTATTAGGTGATGTGTTCCATTATTAGAAAATACATGGATACGTAATTTTAAAGACCTTAGTGTTTCTTAGGCTGCACTGAAAATGAAACGCTGTACACCAAAAGCTCTCTGCCGACGATATAGTGCTGTCACCTGGCAGTCGACTTTAGGTTCTGAATGCTTATGTTTACCTAGATCACTGCCAGATGGAGTCCATATTTCAAACAGCGCCTCCTCTACTTTATTGTCAGCCGGATGAGACCAAATCAGCATAGAGGAGGCGCTGTCTGAGGAAAGGAAAAAAATTCTCCCACCTCTCCGAAAGGAATCGTGAGGAATTGCGAATGCATTGCGTAGCATCCGTAACGGCGTTTCGCACGTGGGAACCCATTTAGAAGATTGGAAGAATAATGTTTTCTTTTTTTACACCGTGCAGCCAATAGCACCTTTTGCCGCACGTGGCGCTTTTCTGTCGCGAGAAACGCGATATGCGTTTCGATCTCTAGTAGCTGGCATGCACGGTTAAACGTTCAATGAAGTGAACAAAACAAACAACGTTCTCGGCTCGGCGTTGGCGTATCATAGCGGCGTCTCGAGCACACATTTCAGCATGTTCTTAGAATGCGCCCAGCCAATGAAAGGTCGAGAGTGATGCGCTAGCAGACGGGAAAGTGACGCGCAGGAGGAGAGAGCGAACGGCCGAGAGAGGAGCAGCAAAGCACTGCACCCTACTCTTTTTAGGGGCTTTACCTACCCTTTCCTATAATCTCGCACCACATACTCCGGTTGCTAGGGGCGAGCATAAGCGCGCACGCTCGCAGCTGTTGATATGGGAGAGGGAGTGAGAGCGGAGAGATAACACCTGCCAGCGCACGGACAACGCCGGACGCCTGACATAGCTCGACTAAGAAATGCATTCGCATTTGAAACATAAATGGTCACTTGATGAAATAGAACCCTTTCTAAAAGATATGCCCGAGGACTCATGTAGTACGGCCGGCAGTAGACTGTCGTCCTTCGACGTTTTTTTTTTTTTGGCAATGGAACTGAGAAGACCAGCTGTGCTTGCACTTAAGTTGAACAGCGAAGGTTACCTTTTGATTCAACTGCTATTAGTCTAGTGAAATTAGGTTCTGGGAGGACGTGACGCGTTTGCGTTCCCACATATTTATCTTCGTCTTGCCCCGCCGCGGTGGTCAAGTAGCTAAGGCGCTCGGCTCCTGACCCACAAGTCGCGGGATCAAATCCCGGCTGCGGCGGCTGCATTTCCGATGGAGGCGTAAATGTTGTAGGACCATGTGCTCAGATTTGGGCGCACGTTAAAGAACCCCAGGTTGTCGAAATTTCCATAGCCCTCCACTACGGCGTCTTTCATAATCACATGGTGGTTTTGGGACGTTAAACACCACATATCAATCAATCAATTTATGCTTCCTCTGGCATGCACGACTACAGACGTTGGCGGCGGCGTCTTCTCTCGCGCTCCAACGTCTCCGACGTCCAGAGCAGCTGTAACACAACTTCGTCATCTTCTCCAGACACTGACGGCTCACCATAAGTAGTCCATTTTAGCGTGTGCAAAATACATTGTTGGGGTAAAATTCAAAAGATTTCCCTCGAGGTAACTGGAAATAAAGCCCAGATTATGAGTGTCACGTCTGAGCGTTTTTTTTAATTTGTTTCTTTAAAGTACTTACTTCAGTGACTTTTTTAAAAATCTGACTTACGTGTAACCACTTTTTCTGTACGGGTTCACTTTTTACAGTGCGAAATAACCAGTACGGGGGATCAACTGTCAGTTGCTGTAACGACAATGTTTATATTTAATAGAGTCGTTTGGGAAGAGAGTAGTTGTAAAATTGGTTTGGTTAGGAGTAGTTCAATAATTCGTTACCCCTAACACTGCAGTACCTTTAACTACGGTGCAGAAGCACAAATAAGCCTATTGTTATTTTTCATAGTTAACTTGGCAGACCAATGAGAAGCAGGCGGGAGGAATGCGCGCTTCAGTGAAATTCTATTTTCATGATAGCGCACCTATTGGTCAGTATATAAAAAGATGAAGCAAAAATGCACAGAAAACCGTCCCGTCCCCCCTCTTTTTTTTGTGGATGAAGCCATGTCACAAATAATTAAGCATTTCGAAGAAAATATTAAGGGCGCAACCCACATAGATAAAAAAAGAAAGGGGACAGGATAGGGTGTCGTTGCTATATTGTGTCCCCTTTCTTTTTTTTTTTTTTAGTCCACGTGGTTTGTGTCTTTAATATTTTTTCAGTAAGAACCCACAACACTCCCCAAGCGTCCTGTCGGGTGCTCTGTAAAGCATGCTCTGTTGCATATGTTTTCTGCTTGCAAAGAAGCTCGCTTTACAAAAGAAAGAAGCGAATACGTGAAGGCGTACTCTTAGTTTAGACGACGAGTGATAAAACTGGCAGATCATTTACAATAGTGTGTTTTAATCAAGCCCCTGCCTTGTTTTTTTAATTCTGTGGAAGCGGATAAACAGGATTAGTAATTGTTTAATAAACCTTAATTGACAGAGTTTTAGGTTTTTTTCGCCTTTGGAATGCAGCTCTCGTCCGGATTGTGTTTCATTTTTACTTTCGCCATGAAAGTCAAGTGTGCATTCTGAGACGCTTGTAAAACTTTCAGTGTATGAATAATAATAATAATAATAATAATAATAATAATAATAATAATAATAATAATAATAATAATAATAATAATAATAATAATAATAATAATACTAATAATAATATGACCTTCTTTCAGGGGGTTGCGATCCCGGTCGCACATTAAGCGACGAGATGGTGGCCTCAGACTCGGTGTTCTGTTTCTGCACCCGCCAGAAGACCTGGACCGAAAAGACCAAGCTTCCAGAGTGTCGAGCTTTTCACGGTGCGACTGTGGTGGGCGATCAAGTCTACGTCGTCGGTGGCCGTGACCAAAACGGCAGGTGCGCAACAGACCAAAGCTCATTAATAAATGCGATGCATTTCTTAGCGAACTTCGGTGACTTTGAGCGTATCTATCTATCTATCTAGCTAGCCACCTACGACTTTTAGCTCTCCTGGCCGTTTCGATAATGGTATCGATACCAAGCTTGGTATGGCATAACATGACTGTATGAAGAACATATTTGACTAGTCAACCCATGAAAATCATGACATATATGTCATCAATGTCATGATTTACAATTCATGGTCCTGCAGCTCTTGCGGTGGTTTCGTTCCCATGACATGTTGCAAAACTGGTACGGTATGACATGATTGCATGCAGAACACAAGCGACAGACCCTAACATGAAAATTATGACATGCGTGACATGCAAAACATGACTACATGCCACGCTCATGATGCACTCGCGGCTGTTTCGCTAGAGTCACATATACCAAATTTGGTATTACGGTACGTGAATGGATGACGAAGGTATGTCACTGGTGCAAACATGATAATCATGAGACGCGTTTCATGTAACAACATGAGTGCATGCCACGCTAATTATGCACTGGCAGCCGTTTCGCTAGCTTCACGTATAAGGAATTTGGTATTACGGAATGTCAATGGATGACGAAGGTACAATATTGTTGCAAGCATGATAAACATGAGATGCTTGTCATGTACGAACATGGCTACATGCTACGCTCATGGTGCGCTCACGGCCGTTTCGCTAGCTTCACATGTACCAATCCCGGTATTACGCGACGCGAACGGACGACATAGGTAAATAACACATCCAAACATGATAATCACGACATGCGTGTCATTTAACAACATGACTACATGCCACACTCACGATGCACTCGCAGCCGTTTTGCTTGCTTAACATATGTCAAATTTGGTATTACGTGACGCCAATGGATGACGGAGGTATGTGACTGGTGCAAACATGATAATCATGAGATGCGTGTCATGTGAGAACATGACTACACGCCACAGTCGAGGTGCCATTACATTTCGACGTGACGCGGTGCACGTGCTCACCAGCGTTCATTTCTTCTCGTCACGCCGGCGTTGCCACGCCAGGCGCCGGTCCTGCCAATGCTCGCAGGTGCGCGCTGCATTGCTTTGATGCATTCGCGTTTTAGCGCATCCGGCGTCACTCCGTCACCAAAATTGGGAGACGCAGTGTTGTCTAGGTCACGCATCGGCGCGAAATGCAGCATGTCGCATTTCGCGCCGGTTGCCGTCGGGCCGCGCCGACGAACGCTGGTCGCGCCTAGCGTCAGACAACAGAGCGCTCGCGTTTTGCTAACGTAGCGTCACTGTGAATTGCGTGCACGCGCGTGAATGCTACATTGGAGTATATTGGGCCCTTCACGATGCGCTCACGGCCATTTTGCTAGCTTCACATATACCAAACTTGGTGTTACGTAACGTCAATGGAAGACTAAATATACGTCTGGTGCAAACATGATAATCTTTACACGAGTATCATCTAAGAACATGACAACATTCCACGCTCATAGCGTGCTCGCAGCCGTTTCACTAGCTCCACATATACTAAATTTGGTATCATGTGACGTGAATAGACAACGAAGGTAAACGACACATCCAAACATGATAATCAAGACACAAAAGTCATGTACGGCACATTTACCTCCATCTTGTAACGTTGTGGGGATCTTAAAGTGACATTTCAACATTTCTCATTCGTGCTTTGCATATTATCGATTCCCACTGTACGTGGGATGTGGCAGTTTTCTTCCGTGGTTTTTTGTTTTTGTTCTTTGTAGGAAATGCGAGAATTTCTTGTCACTACCTAGCCTTATTTACCGGCTCCGCCTTACCGATATCGCGGTATGTCGTGGTCCTGAATGCTTAAGATCCGCGAGCACTTAAATCGACGTCAAACTCGTCACTATTTGCGAGACGATTTCCTGAAAATTTTCACGCCTTCATCAACAAGGTGAACCTACCTTCGGAACATTTCAACCTTTTTTTGTCAGCATTTACTTCTTTAAGGTTCATTCGATTCACCGCACTTCCAGAACTAGTTCACTGTGATGCCGTCTGGGTGTTGTCCTCGTGCAGGTGACGCTTCAGTAAGTGTAGCAGCGACGAGAGGCGGAAACGAATACGAGAGTTCAGATGTCGTGCACGCCCTATGCTACTCGTAGACTGTCTCGAGGATGTGGAGGCTGTGATTCGTATAAGACGGCGCCGCTTACGTTGCCTGGCGTGTGTCAACCGGAAAATGTTCCCTGTCGTACTTGTTGCACGCCGCTAAAACACAGGTTAAAACAGACATGAATGCCATCGGTTGTGTCGTCTGCTGTAGCTGCAGCCATTTTGTGCTGCGCGGACTCGGCGCTACCTCACGAGCAGGTGCAGGGAATTTGTGAACTAGCTTTGCGCGGCAGCTGTGACTTTTTCGAAACGAATACTGTGGTGCCGCTGCCAGCATGTTGAACTCGGTAAACGAATGCCGAAGTGCAGAGCTTCCGTGAACCGGTCCACGAAGTGCAGGTGAAGTGAATGGACCTTTAATTACAGCGTCTTCTCTTTAAACATCCATGCATGTGATTCCTTGCCTGATTTTTCTTTCTTTTGTGTGCTTCGCACTCCATTCAAGTAGTGCATGTACCCTATAATGAGGTATCTTCGCGTTTAACGTTTGTCCAAATGCCACTCTCTTACTATACACCAAACATAACAGTAAATAATAATAATAATAATAATAATAATAATAATAATAATAATAATAATAATAATAATAATAATAATAATAATAATAATAATAATAATAATAATAATATTAAGCGGGTTTTTCCGTCCCAGAACCACGATATGAATATGAGGTCCACCGTATTAGAGGGTGCCGGAAATTTCGACGACCTGGTGTTCTCAAACGTGCACTGACACTGCACAATACACAGTCTTCTAGCCCTTCGCCTCAATCGAAAGGCAGCCTTCGCAGCCGCGTTGAAACCCACGACCTTCGGTTCAGTAGCAATGCACCGTAACCACTACAACACCACAAAGGACGCCGATAACGTGACCTAATTTTCTACTCACTAATTGATCTGCCGAGTGCCCTGTAAAGCGTGCTCTGTTGCATATTTGATGTGCTTGTAACGAAGCACGCTCTACAGATTAAACAGGCGAAAACGTGAGGGCGTATTTTTAGATTAGCCGACGCGTGATGATACTCGTAGATATATTTTTATCCCAGCCCCTGCTACTTCTTTTCCTAATGTGAATGGCGGGCCGTAGTGTAGTGGCTTAGCATACCAACTCGCCATACTGTCAGCTGTTGTTAGCAGAGGCATATGATGGCTCGTCATGACTAAACTGTGACTAACATTGACTAACTAAAGCTGATTGTTTGCAAATGCTGGCTTATTAAAATGAAATATTTGCAAGTCATGTTTAAGTACGATAAGCTCTAGCTAATACTTGGGCGAGTGTAAGTTGTCCGCTGTAACAATAACATTTTGATTCAATCTATACTTAAATGGGCCCCGAAATACTTTTTCAGGTAACCTTAGAATGTATTGACTGAAATATTTTATCGATTTACGATTTCAACACCGCAAAAATTTCAAGAATCCGTCCAATACGAGCCGAGTTAAAGATTTGTCGCATGCTGCAATTGCATGTATCTTCTCTCGTCACGACGATAGCGCTGGTAGCTAAGCAGGGGGGCAAAGAACATGGTCAAATAATGTACGCCACAGACGCATCGTGACCTTCAATACTTGTCCTTTTTTTTTTCGAATAAGACTCATTTCTGACGAAGGCCAGACTCTGGCTGAAGCCGTTTAAATAAACGCTTCCGTTTTCACTGTTCTCACGGAGGATCTACTACGCATTGGTCTGAGCAGAGGGGCTCTGGCTCGAGTGCGAATAAAGAAGAATCTTGCGCTGGAATAATAAAAAGGTATATATATACATCTATAAATTTCAGAAATGTGTGTACTGCATAAATGCGTTTTAAGTAGATCAAGTTTTCTGGCCAGATCTGGAAGAGAAGAGATTGTCTTATAGAGGGAGTCGTTGACAGGACAACTAGACGAACTCGGTGGTGATAGAAGCACGGACTCGGTGGCTTCCTTAGAAGTGATCGTGACGATATATATATATATATATATATATATATATATATATATATATATATATATATATATATATATATATATATATATATATATATATATATATATATCTATATATATATATATATAAAGGTATATGTGTACCTCTTCTGTAGATACATATGCGAACACATACATACATAGACATATGCAAATGCCTGGATGATACGCGAGCGTAAAATGTAAGCAATAAAAAAACGTTTTGACAGAGTTCCACGTACACTTATGGCATATTAAACTATATATGTTTGTCTAATTTTTAAGAAACCACACACACAAAAATATTTCAAAAAACTTACGTACGAACTAGTCGTATGTACATGCAATGTGTTTATATACCCATCAGCAGTGTTTGCCCACCTCGATGACAAACCACTTTCCGAAATATTAATTTTGGAATACTGGAAAGATCGAGCTTCACGCCACAAGGCGACGAAGGACCTCCTGAAGTTTCTGTGATCGACCCGCCTTGTCGAACATTTGTGATGTTTTAGTGTGTTTGTGTGTTTTCGCTTCCGTCCCGCTCTTTTTGTCTCACTCCGTTTTTTTTTTTACTTTTCAGTCTCCCATTAGCCCTTCCCCAGTGCAGGGTAGAAAACCAGACGCTTGCTTTCTGGTTAACCTCCCTGCCTTTCTTCACACCATATCTCTCTCTACTGACCCATACTGATCGCTTCAAAAAAATAAGATATTTCTTATCGTTGTTGCTATCTACGTGGGTGTTTTAATAAAAATATTTCAAATTTTAACGATCCAGAACCACAGTATGATTATGAGAGACTCCGTAATGGTAGTTTTAAAAGGACACTAAAGAGCAAAACAATTTGTCACTTATTAGTGAAGTACAATGTAAAATCCTGAAAATACCACACTTGCCGCGACACGGCGCTTGCTATGCAACAAAACGGGCGAAAAAAAAATAGGAATGTAGAATCCACCTTCAGATTTCTGCACCAAACACTGCGACGTCATCAATATTTGAAGGCATCTATACTGGGTACTAAGTAGTTTCCGAACGATAAAAATGAAACACATTGCCACCTGTGGCTGCCACAGACCCCACATACGAAGCCTTCAGAAAATTTTATCAAGCCGGGAAAATACGAAAACTACATTTTGAAATATTTGAAATCACACACGGAGATTTCGGCGCCAAATTTTAAAAAATTGAGACTTCTACCTCGATTGTCTCCGCTCATAATGAACTTATGGGAGTGACACATACGGCATCCAAATTTTCAAGTACAGTCTGTCAATTTAAAGAAAATCGTTGTTTATTCTTAGTGTCTCTTTTAAGAGCTCCATCCGACTTAACTAGGTGAGGCGCAGGATATGCATGTTATTTGTACATTTATGGCTGGCTGCATTATGGTGTGAAAGCTTCGTAGTAACCCCGTTCAAAGAAACAAAGTGTGGAACGCTGAATACTGCATAAAATGAAAGGTCTATTCTTTCCTGCGTTTAATCGCAGTTACCTCGACACGGTAGCAGTGTACAGCCCGATGCTGAACGCCTGGTCCGTGGTGCTGAAGTTGCCCGTTGCGCTGATGGGAGCGGCGGTGGTGCAGCACCAGGGCCTAATCTGGGTGCTCGGAGGAGTCGCCTTCGAGAATGATACCGCGGCCGCGAACTGTGCCAAGGAGCGCTTCCTGGATGACGTGTTCATCGTTGACACGCGATTGCGCAGGTGGTCTTTTTAACGCCACGTTTATAGGAGAAGTGTGTTCAACCTCTTCACCGCGATTATAAAGTGGGATTTCGACCTAGCCTGGTTAACCCACAGTGGCAGCTCCTGTGGCCCATTTATGCTGATTACTAGGATCTTGCCTTTCATTTTCGGCGACGGAAGTCTGATTTCTACGCTGAAGTCTGACAACGGCTTGTGGTTTGGTTTATGTGTAAGTTAGGGATTTCCATGCATGCAGCTAAGCAAAATAATCCGGGCGCCTCGGTAGGATGTGCCCGATATATTTATCGCACTTTAGGCACGTTCATCACCACAGTGTGCTTTCGTTTTAAAACTTGAACATTTGTTTTCCATGACTGGGGAAAAGTGCATCAACTTGGGACTACAATGTCTGCGCATATTTCTTTGAGTCTGTATTTCCTTGCCTTGCTTGAAGTTTCGAACAATAGTGATTGCGGAGACTTAACATCCCCAAACCACCTTACGATTACGAGAGAAACCGCAGTGTGGAGGGCTCCGGAAATTTAGGTCACCCGGAATTTTTCTTTTCTTTTTTATTTAACGTGCATATAAATCTAGGTACACGGGCCTCAAACATTTTCGCCACCATCGAAAATATGACCGCCGCGGGTGTGATTCAATCCCATGACCTGCGAGTCAACTCGAGTACCATATTCACAAGTCCGCCACGGTGGATCAGTGGCTACGTTGGCCTGCTGCTGACTTGAAGGTCGCGCGTTCGATCCCTGTTACGGCGGTCTCATTTCGGTGGAAACAAAATGATCGAGGACCGTATCCCGATGTCAGCGTACGTCAAAGAGCATCAGATGATAAAAATTTTCGAAGCCCTCCACTACGGCGTCTCTCATAATCACATCGTGGTTTTGGTAAGTAAAACCGCAGATTTTATTATTGATTGATAAGATTGATATGTGGGGTTTAACGTCCCAAAACCACTATATGATTATGAGAGACGCCGTAGTGGAGGGCTCCGGATATCTCGACCACCTGGGGTTCTTCAACGTGCACCCAAATCTGAGCACAAGCGCCTACAACATTTCCGCCTCCATCGGAAATGCAGCCGCCGCAGCCGGGATTTGATCCCACAGATATTATTATTGCCATAGCTACAAGACGACCATGGCGAGCATTAATTTGAACAACTAATTAGTTACTTAATGACACATACTTGTGAAGGGCTACAATAAAGGATTCGGCTTAAGACACTGTTATGCATAAAACTATGTACACAAGGTGTGCTAGTTAGGCTTGAACCATGTTTTCAGAAAGCTGTCACGCTCTGGTACAGTCTTGACTATCGCGATTATTTTCACTAAATTTTCAATAAAGCCGATCAAGTGCAGAACGTTCAGTGACATCAATGTTTCGGTTTTGCAAGCGCAATACTGTGTAAGAAAAGGGAAGCATTCATGACGCGTTTCTCGCGCGCTGCGAAATCTCGTTCCACACGACATGTGCTTACTTTACACGAGCATAATGACTAACTGCATCTACAAGGTCATTAAAAAAAGCTCGAAAGGAGGCGTTTGACAAAGTATACAATCTTAAAATTTCAAGCACTACCTATTTTACCGCTAAGGAAATTTCCGTACTTGCCATATTGTCGCGATGCCTGTAAATGCAGGTCACATTATGTCAGTTTTATTTTTTGTATAACGTAAGAAATGCAGTACGATGATGCAAGCTGAGAAGCAGTGTTAAACCAGTAATTTATATTTTTTAACTTTTTTTATTCTTTACTTACCTGTTTTTTGTTTTTATGGCACCGTTTCAATGTTCATACAAATCGTTATACGGACCTATACTGCCTATGCTCCCCCCTATGGCCCCCTATAGGCCCCCTATACGGGCCTATACTCCCTATGCTCCCCCCTATGAAATGCAATCGTTGGACTCTTAGGGTAAATAAATGAAAAAAAAATGTGCCTTTCAGGTGCTCGAGAGGGCCCACTCTCCCTTTCCCGCGTGCCTTCGGAGCGGGTGCCATTTGTGCTGGCCAAATCTGGCTCTGCGGTGGCCTGACACACTCGTCCGAGAACGGCAAGCTCGTGAGCACGTCCAACATCCACGTGCTCGAGGACGATACTTGGGTCTTCTACGACGTCCTCGCCCTCAACAGACACGCATTCGTGGCCGCCAGCTACGGTACTTCAGTAAATGAACGAACCAACGAACGAACGAACAAATGAGTGAATGAATGAATGAATGAATTCCTTTGTGTCAAACGAAAAATCACACAGAAAAAATGCATACGCATAGAATGGGACATCTCAGGTGTGCGTGAAAATTGAGCGATATACATTTTCTGAATTGTGGGATGCAAAAAAGAAAACCTACAGGACATCCTGAGGGGATCGGATGTTGGTTCCTTTTATGCAGGCGAAATTGCGCGAAACTTGACACGGAAACCACAAAGACGACGGGGAAGGAAAAAAATATCACGGGAATGATGGGTATAGTACACAAATTCGCCTATGTAGTCTTCGTGCTTGCGGTTGCGGCTTCGAAAGCACTCGTGGTCTCGTTTTTTCTCGCGTTTTCGCGTTTGTTTGGGTAAAAGAATTGATCATTAGGGACTCACGAACCGATTTGAATTGGCGAGCCTGAAAGGTTAATGTGCTACTGAACATTTTTGCCGATTGTCGTTTCGTGACAAAGCAGCTCCGAGCCACGTAAAGCCTAACAAAGCCGAAAGTATACAAAGATTAGAAAAATTTGTGTACGTTCCCATGCTCGCTGAAGTGCCGTGCGTTGTAGCTCCCGTATACACTAGCGCCCTGAGTTCTTACTAGTAAGTACTGTAGGAAAATCTATATAGCGCAGCGACCGGGCAAATCAGCAATTCCATTTTTTTTTTTTTCTGACAGTCAGCTGGTGTTCGCGTGCCTGCTCGTTTGCACAGCGGCTTGTCTGCCGCAGCAAAGAGGAATCTCGTTTTCTGGCGTACCAGCAAACTGTTTATTTCGAACAAATGCCATTATACGTACAGTAATGATAGTGCCAGAAAAGCGGAACAAGCATGCATGCGATAAGTCCAGAAGCGAAAGATGAAATATTACGAGTATCCAGCGACAAATATCGTGTTTAACGCCATAGGCATGCGCGCGGGGGGGGGGGGGGGGGTTGGAGGTTCGTGGCAGCGCCTCCTTGCCTATATATCTATACATACAGCTGACTTTGCGCCCGTCCATTTTAGATGACAGACGGTGGGGAGGTAAGAACGAGACCCGTCGTATTTAGAGTCCCTAGATTCTTCCCTCTTATAAAAGGTTACGTATGCGTTGCTTTTCTACTATGCTTGCTCTTGGGTGGTGAAAGGGGGGGGGGGGGGGAGGCAGGCCAAGGCGAAAATTTTGTAGGGGCTCCAGTCCCCCCCCCCCCGCCCTCCATTGGCGCCACCCCTGCTGATCTGATACTAGGCGCTAGTTAATGGTCGTGGGCTCGTTTCCCTGGCGTGGTGTTGATAGCGAGTCCAATCGTCAGACGGCGGCGCCTGCAGCTCCCGATTAGACTCGATATTGAATGCACCAGGGGAATGTAATACAAACTCTCGATAACGCAATTATAAGTTACTACTCCTACGCAATATTCATTACGAAACAAATTGCAAATCAACTTTGACTCGAGTTCATTTGTAGTAATTAACCGATGTTAAATTTGCAACTGATTTCTACTTTAAATATGCGCCCGAGAAAATAGCTTGCTTCGTTATTTAAATTTAAATGTGCCGCGCGAGAGTAACGTACCGTTCTCCACCAGCCGACAGGTTTGTCATGCTGTTCGGGGGCGTCAGCACGACTTGCGAAGGGTCCGTCGACGAGTGCGAGGTCTTCTTCGCCGGTCCTGGACACGGCAGTCTACGACTCCGGCCGCCGCCGTTCCGTCTGGCGGGTAACGCGTGCGTCGTGCTGCCTCCGAGTGGTGGCGCCACCCTGAATGTTCGCGACGTCTGGCGTCGGATGTGCGAAGCTGCGCAGCGAAAGTGACCGTTCGCACTGGCCAAGTTTCGCAATTGTCAATACATTGCTTCACGCGACGTTTCATATCACCTGCGAATTGTTTCCTTTTCGTGGATAGCTGGACTATCCACGGACTCGCACTAGCCAACTTTCGCAAGTGTCAATACATTGCTTCACGCGACATTTTATATCATTTGCAAATTGTTTCCTTCTCGTGGATAGCTGGACTTACGCAATCGCAATGATCGATTAAAAATGAGCGAATATCATATCTTAAGCTGTCACCACTACTTGTGAAAAGAGCTTGCTTTGTTCCTGCTTATGGTAATTGTGTGAATATTGAGGAAACAATATCACATCTGGTATGCCATCTGATGCTTTTAGGGAAAACAGAGGAAATTCGTAGTCAATAAAATGAAATACAAACTACTATAAAGCAATTATATGTTATTAAATTTGCGTAATATTATTACTAGATGAGATTGACGCATAGCATAAGTGCAAATGAGCTTTGATTCTGTTAATTCGGTGTAGTTCGCCGATAATTTGCTACTAATAATTTTAAAAATATGCGCCTAAAGAAGTTTGCTTTGGCATGTCTAAATTTAAATTGCTTCAATGAATTTAACGTTACCTTCACATGCATCGCATACTACTATAGCATTCGATATTGTTTTCTTTTATTTAAGCATTATGTATTCCTTTATGTTAAACCGCTTGTTCATATCTTTTTATTGTAGCCGTGAACAAATCACGAGCAATCACTGACTTCTTGCTATATGCATTTTTAATGTATATTTTTTCGCCAATAAATTTACATAATCTGGTTTGTCTCGACATCTGCTCTTATTTATGACGTATGTGACATGACAATTCACATTGAATTCACATGAAATTCTACAATTCGTAATTAGTAGCTATACGTCGCTTCCGTTCCCCCTTCATCATAACGGCTTTATGGTCGGTGAAGTGGTGGATGGGTGATGGGGCATAGTGGGATGTTTGCAAGAACGAAGTAGAGGGCAGCTGGCAAAGGTGGAGCTATATAGGTGGTCACGTGCATACGTACATACACGGGACAGACAGACCCACGTCTTTAGGAGCTTCGCCCTTTAAAAATTACCGTAGATCACATCTGCCTGCCTGGCTCCCACTTGAGATAAAGGGAAAGTACCCCCCCCCCCCCCACCTTAACAACAAAAAAAAAACAATTCTTCCTACAGCCCTGATGCAACCTGGGCCAAGGCCTCGCGAAAGACTTTTTCGCTGGGACGTGTAGGGCGGGTACAACTCTGTGCTCGCAACAGAGACTTCGCCTGATATACTTCGGAAGCGCGATTGGACTGCAGGCACATGGTTCCCATCCCGATTCGCCGAACTGGATTACATTCAGTGTCCCCCCAATAACGCGCCGTTGTAGGGCGTATTTGTGTTCGTTCTATGCCGTGACCACAACCATTTAGTCGGAGGTCTTCTTGGGCTAGTCCGTGTTTGCTGATCGTCATAGTGAATCGCGAAAATACAAAGAAGCAGAACCGTCGAAAAATCACCACCCAAGCACTCCGTACAAGTGGTTAACCAGCGAAAGCTGAAACGTGCGACCCCGGTGTTAAGCAGTGGGTTCGACCCGACGAGGCACTGAAGCTCTTCACAATTATTGGTTACGTGTCCGTGCTTCCTAATGAGGTTCGACACACGTTTGGCTTGGGTTCATCCAAGTGTTTATTTCACATGCCGAACATTGTGCCTCGCATGATCACGGTCATCGAGTATAGCGTAATGAGCGGTCATATGCGTTTCACACAGTGCGTTAATCACAGTGGTTGTTCTCGAACCACAGGTGGTCACAAACGTCGCAGCCGAAGCAAATGTGCCGCTGGAGAAACTCCCGCAGAAAGCGGGCGTTCACGGGGCACGGCGATCGCGAGCCAACTCAGCGGCGTGCTTGGCAGGATCTGCGTCCGTCACTGGCGCTTTCATTCCTGTTCACGATTTAGCGCGGCTTGGAAGGCTTGGATCATCGGTACGTGGCTGCAGCCGGCACTCGGCCTCCCGGGTCTATTTTTGTGCCCGGACTGCACCGTAGGCCCGACGAATGCAAGCTCTGTCACATTTCCATGGTCGGCGCTCTTCTAGAGTTGTCCGTGGCATACTCGTATGGCAGCTCTCTCACATTTCCACGGTCAGCGCTCTTCTAGAGTTGTCTGTGGCATACTCACATGGGAGCTCTCTCACATTTCCACGGTCAGCGCTCTTCCAGAGTTCTCCATGGCATTCTCATGTGGGAGCTCTCTCATATTTCACGGTCGACGCTCTTCTAGAGTTGTCCGTGGCATACTCATATGGGAGCTTCTCCCATTTTCCCGGTCGGCGCTCTTCTAGAGTTGTCCGTGGCATACACATGTGGAAGATTTCAGGTGAAGCTCCTCCACGCTCATACGAAAGAAGCTGCACATGCTCCAGCAATAACTCTTGCGGTAGCATACACAGTATACCTTTAGATACTACGTCGTAAAATAACGAGAAATAACGTGTTCCGCGGCGAACAAAACAGACGTACGACTTTCGCAATCGCTGCAACGACCGCATCGTTTTACCATTTGCATTTTAGTAGCAAAAGCGCACCCATGGGACGTATAGTAACATGCGCGAGCAGAAAACTGCTCCGTTGGCGCCAGAATAACCAGGTATACTGCACTCCACAAATCCCAAAGCTATAGTGTCCATTTTTGCAAGCATTTTGTTCTTTCGACGTTGTTCTTAGTCACGACGCCATACAACGACTGTTGTCTGTCTGCGTTTTCAGTTGACCAGTTGGTTGCCGTTGCCAACGCCGGTATAGCTTGTCAGACTTCAATGGAGCTCACTTTATGTACCTTTTTAATTATGGCCCACCGCCGCCATATTCTTCTATGGGCACTGCCACGAGCACAGGGACAATTTTCTACGTCTGCTTGCAACAATACAACGTGCGTGTTGCGACTTATGGTTGTTTAAACTTGCACTTTTGCTCCTCCCGATGCTTCTATTCCTCTAATTCTCTCAACGGGTTTATTATTATTATTATCATTATCATTAGCAGAAGAGCCACAAACTCTACACGGCACTTGGGACACGCATACCCATGAAATCTAAACACGCATCAGTTGATCCAGGAATCGGTTGTAATACGGTTTGTATATTCCATATACTTCAAGCACTCTCCAGATTGCCGGTGACTCGAATAATGTAGACCGATCGGGACGGCGACGCAGTAAAATATTTTATGAAACCTTGCTACTTTATGAACTTTTTCAGCGTGGTCAGAAAACTCTGCCGATCGGTAGTCGATGTTCCTGGACACACGCGGGCCAAACAATAAATCCACGTGTATAACCACAAAGAGGATACTGATGATGGAGTGAAGCTATATGTCCTTAGGTCCATGATGTCCACGTCGAAGTCACCAACTAGTACAAAGAACGGACAGATGGACAGACGGACGGTCGGACACACAAACAAGTGGGCGGACGGTCTACTATTAAACGCAATGTGCACGCCCTGCAAAATATTTCGCGTATCTGCGCTTCGGCTGTGCACGGCACCCGGACGGATCGAAGCCGGATGTAGATCATGTAGTCCTATATAGGGAGCTTAATTCGCTCCTCAAATAGCACAGCGCATGGCAAGGCACGCGACCGTACGTGCAAACTCTTCTCGCTGCACTTCTTACAAGTTTACCGGCGACTTGCCCAGCAGTGCGCCAGCCAAACGAGTTGGCCACGCGCAGTGCCCGTTTGTACCACGTGTAAATGGTTATGAGACACGCGTTAATCGAGGGCTCTGAAAGGTTCATCCACCTGGTGTTATTTAACCTCCACGGCCGGGATCAAACTCGTGTCTTTCGGGTCAGCAGCAGAACATCGGGACGCTTGTACCACCACGACGGACGTCAGCAATTCTTTTAAATAAGAGGGACGAAATGCGCTTTTCCTATTAGTAACTTGCGCTACAACGATTCCATAACGCACAGCGGTCTGAATGCGATAAATGAATGTTGTGTATAATACGGTCCAACTTGCTACTGAGTTGTCAAAAATGCCATTTTGGAGCGTGTATCCTTTTCACGTCAAAACATTTTATGGCATGCTTCAATTAACGGTCCGTATAGGTGGGATTAGCCGGGTGACGAGGGGCCTTCCCTACGTCTTCTCTGGACCAAAGTAAAGCTTTGATGATCATCTTCATGCTCGAATGAAAGCTATGTCTTCGTATTATATGCATCTCTGCGAGATTCGCAAGTTTTCGTCTAGTCTTTTTTCAGGCGGTCCGTTTTTGAAGTCGCTCCGGTAGCTTCTATAGGTTCCCATGTTTAAAATTTACTCATCGTGGGACCAGAAGGCGATACCCCGATGTTATCAACGCTTCAATCACAGTTCCTAGAAAGTGCCTCTCAACGGACGTCTGGAAGTTGCAACTCTACAATTTTTTGCTGTCGGAAAATGACCCTGTTTCACTGAAAACGGAACTTGAAACGGAATTGGCCACTAGGAGCGTTGATAGTTCAGTGTCCTCCCTGTTATAAAGAGGACATTCATAACATCGATCCATCATTCTATTCTGAACGCTGGACCTGTAGTCTGTTATTGCCGAATCGGGCGGAGTCGCTCGCTGGATTTCGGGCCGACCAATTGTGCCCTCGCGATCTTCGATGACAGCGCAGCTCTGGCCGACAAGGCTGGTCCTACGCCACCTCCTGCTGCCGGTCGCCTACGACGACGTCAGCGCAGCTTTGGCCGACTAGATTAGCCCTTAGCCATCTCCTGTCGCCGAAAAGAGCTCTCGCAAGTGGTGCCCCGTCCTCGGACTCTTGTTACTGTGTTTCTATCTTTCCTATCTCTCTTATGTCGACGCTCACTGTCCTGGCGCATCTCTCTCTTTATATATATATATATATATATATATATATATATATATATATATATATATATATATATATATATATATATATATATATATATATATATATATACCTTTAATCCCATCCTTCATCCTTTTGATCCCTCCTCACCCCCATCCCTTGTGAGCTACTGTTGAGAAGTGTGGCAGCTTGGGCTAGTTGGTATGGCATGACGATAGTCATAGCGCGAGAACAAAACGACGACACAGAGACAAGAAGGACACGAGCGCTAACTTCCGAGTTTATTGCGCAGAGCACGAAAATATATAGAGGAGACAGTAACCATGTGATAAAAACCATATGGCACAAAGAGCAGAACATGAGTAAGAGAAAAACAAAAAACAAACAACACAAAAACAAAAGCACTGAAAAACGGCAAAGAAAAATCTCTAAGAAAACGAAACAGAAAGGTAAAGATAATATAACTACCTGCCCGCACCGAAACCTTCGAGGAACCTGAGTTCCTTCTACTGTTGAGGTGTCGCACGCTGATGCATGATGCAGACAGTTACGGGGCTCACTTTTCTTTTCTCTCTTATAACCACAATGTGTGTGTATGTGTTATCAATGAACCAAAGCCACACTTAGTTCATTCGCCCCCCCCCCCTTTCTTTTTTTTATCGCACATTGCTGCAACGCCTCCATCGCTAATATATTTCTAAGGGAGAAAACAGTGCCTACAGGCATTCACCTTAATAAAATGACTTTATATAACGAAACGGTCAATGCGTCAGTCCTAGCTGAGCGTCTGCACCTCAGTAGTGTCAGCCGGCATATCAAAGATTGCGTGAGCGCACGTGTATGCGAGGGTGGGGAGTGGAGATGGGGGGCTCCCTTGGATCCGTCAGTGCTCGAGACGTCTATGCTTTGAACTACTCAGATTTTCCGATCGCCATGGTAGCTCGCAGCTCGGATGTCACCCAGCAGATCTAGACGAAGCGAGTTTGACTCTCGGTACAGCGATCAATGTCAGTGGACGGGAAATGAAAAAAAAAGCACACCACATTCAGACCAACGGGCACGTTAGAGAGCAGCAGGTAGTCCGAATTTACCTGCATTGGCCCACTACGGCGTGCCTTATATTGTAATACGGGCACAAAGCCCCAAAAACTTGGCTTTCTCTATGTGCGATGTGAATCTGCATTCGCGACGGTGCATGAGTGACAGTTGCTGACAGTCCTCATCTCGAAATAATTAAGGAAAAAGTAAAAGGTGCTTTCAAAGAAGTATCTTTTCCAATCCCACCCGGCTCATGGAGAGTCGCAGCTTCGCGGTAGTGGGTACGCGCTTTCATTTAGTGGTATAAACCTAAACAGCCTGCCGCGATCTTCCCAGTTTTATAGCTGTCTCATTGCTTCATTTGCGGGTATGTTCGAACTTTTTTCTAAGCCGAGGGGTATGGCCTTTCTGGACTGTGAAATGGAGTACATAGTGACGCAGGCTGGCGGAGCTGCCTTGGCAATGAATTTTTTCGGGGGGTCACGTATCGGCCATAGCAAAGATCGATATGCGGTGCAACGCCACTGGCAACCGCACAGGGGAGAGGAGTGATTATAAGTGAAAAGAGAAAAGTAAGCCCCGTAACTGCCTCTCAGGGGGAGGGCACCTCAACAATAGCTCACGAGGGAGGGGGGTAGAGAAGGGATAAAAAGGATAGGATTAAAAGGTAAAGATATAGAGAATAAGGAGAGGGCGAGGCGCAGGGACAGCGAACGACGGAAGTAAGGAGAAGACGGGAAAGATGGACACTGTTGAAGGAGTTCGAGGACGGGGCACCACTGGCGAGAGCTCTTGTCGGCGTCAGGAGATAGTGTAGGGCAAGTCCAGTAGGCCAGAGCTACGCTGTCGTCGAAGATCGGCGAAGGAAATGGCGTAGGGCCAGCCCAGTCGGGCAGAGCTACGCTGACGTTGGCGATCGCGAGGGCACAATCGGTCGGCACGGAATCCAGCGAGCGAGTCGCAACCGCAGAGCTCCAACTCAAATCAGTAACTTTCTTTCAGGTCGGAGCACACTACGTTAACGAACCCACGACCAACCCTTGCCCGAGAGCATGACTGGGCAAAGCATGCAACCAAACGCACAAGACGTGACCTTGACGCAGATACAGACAGCCCTGCTTGGTCTGTCGCTGAACTGCGCCTTGTACGCCGTGGTGTACACGGCGGCCGCATCGGCGTGCGTCGACGGTGGTCTGCTGGGTGGCTTCGTCCGCCGTAGTACGAGGTAAGACGACTGGATCACGATGGCAGTAGTCGCAGTGATGTTCCGCACAGGGAATTTTCCCCTTTTCGAGGAATTTTCGCCTGTCATTTTGAACCAAAGGGAAAATGGGAATGTTCGTGATATTGCAGGATATTTCAAAGATGGTTAAATTCTGATACGACAATCGATAATTAGTGGTCACAGTGCACCTTCATCTGCTGTAATCGGTTCTGACGCATGCACCACGCAAGCATGGCCTTTGAAATTTGTTTCTGGTATTCACGCGGAGCAATTTCTAGTTCACTAGACTTGAAGGCCACAATTTGCAGTGTACAAACAGCACATAGATTAATAAAAGCACACTTTTGTTGTGCGGCAGCGGAGGGGCAAGTCATGATTCAATTGTTGCCAGTACGTGAGACACGTGTAATTATAGTATGTGTGCGCGTAGATGGGGGTGGAAATTAGTACTATTGTGCAGAGAATTTAGCTGGGAATTTCGTCAATGTTTGCAGGAAAACATCCCAGAAATGGAGAATTTTCATGTTTCTGAATGGGAATCCTTCAGCGTAGTACAGAACATCACTGAGTAGTCGTAGCGAGTAGTACATGACCACAGTCATGAATCTGATAATGGTATTTCTCGTCGTAGGCGTAAGTGGGAGTTGATCGGGGGGTAGAGCTTTACCAAGCAGAATCAACAAGTTATTTTGCTAACAGCCGTGGTACCATGAAATCAAGCATCAATGACCACCTTACGACACACCAAGCGGTATCAGCTGGTCGCCACTACACAACTGGTCAAAGAACCAGTTGCATCTTCACTGGAACTACTTGCTACTAGCACAGCTGGTGAAGATTTTCCCGGATCTTCCAGCTATAGATCCAGAACAAAAGTCAATAGTACTAGTCAGCGAATAGTTGGTACCAGTTAAATTCCAACTTACACACTTCCACTTGGGTAACACAATAACCAATGAGAGGATATGTTACTTCGCTACGTGAGCACATTGTCTGCAACTGCGTAACACATCAGTACGCTTAATTAAGAATATTTTTATGGCATAAGAATTAGGTGCCTCGTCAAACGTGAAAGAGACCATCAGCCCGAATGCCAAAAAAAAATTTCGTGATCCCAGGCCGCCCCGTATCATAATGCAGGGAAATACTGCATGAATAATAAAAAAACTGTATCAATCAACGCGTAGGAACCTCACAGCAATGGAATTCGAGGCGTTACGCTGGTTCCAGACACATATACTAACTTACACAGTCTACATGTATGTGACCCCACAGCTTACAGTGATAAATGTCTGTGGTGAGGACCCCACCAACAATCATGTGGGAGTGTACACTACAAAATGAAGAACACTACAACATGAACAACATTGAGAAACAATGGTGGGCACTGCTGTCCAGCTTGACCTTTGAGGATCAGCCTTGGCTGGTCCAACGGGCAGAGACGATTGCATGGACCCGCGGAGCCTTGAATGAGAGCCCGATCATTCACAATGCCGCGTGTTGTGCAAAAATAAAAAATTTTCCTATCTCTCTCTCGCTCCCAAATTTATGACTTTAGCCTATGAAATTGTCACTTTAGTCAAATGGGAGCCGTTCCGGTATTGAAGCGAACAAAACTTCAAAGAAGAGAAAGGTGTAAGGGACAAAACGATCGATCGAGAAGATTTCTTTCACCTTCAAGACGTTTTGGACATATTCATGAGGTTCCGTGTGACCCCTTTTCCACTGGAGTACAAGCGGAATACGAGCCCGATGTATGGAATATTTAGCAAAAACACATTGCGGCAAGACAAAAGGCCATTATGACATAAAAATTGAAAAGACACATTGTAAAAGTATAAACCACTGCAATGAAATAAAATTTAAGAATTAACTTGCTGAATGTTCTGTGAAAAATGCCCAGGTGACCATTACATGGCCGCAGCTGCACAAAGGCTTACCCTCGGAACAAGCCGTGACAAAAAAAAGGCAAAATCGAAAACAATATACTAATAAAACTAGTACGTTTAAACGTGCTCTAAATCACCTCTGATAATTTTTCATCAGTCCTATTGAACATGCGTATTGAGTTCGGAATGCAGACACGATCAGCAACGCCAAATGTGACAGTGTTGCGAACCGTGGGCACCACACAAATTTCCCAAAGTAACCCCTCGTCCACCCATGGACTTTCGGTATACCCAGCGTTGGTCATGACGTCACTCTTTGAGTGTGGTGTCTAGTCAAATGTCATCCACAAAAAAATTCGCGAATCTTGCATTAAGCGCAAAGCTGCGCAAAGCTGCGCAAGCCTTGAAACACCGAACCAAAACTATTCTGAAAACTAATCTAGTTTCTTGTATATAGCTAGCTGATGAGGCCAATTGTTTCTATGCGTATAGCTTCTAGGTCACTATTAGGTTTTAGCTCGGTGACACGCTAGTATGACCAAGTTGTGCCACGTGCTATGACAATATAGCCAGCAGGGGCGAAGCCAAAGAAGAAGTTC
Organism: Rhipicephalus microplus; assembly: GCF_013339725.1. Lineage (NCBI taxonomy): Eukaryota > Metazoa > Arthropoda > Arachnida > Ixodida > Ixodidae > Rhipicephalus > Rhipicephalus microplus. Next base: position 79,410,859 of record NC_051175.1, on the reverse strand, counting down.
ACTCCCGCCCCTACCAAAAAAAAAAAACTTTCAAGTTTGCTTGTGTGTATTACACGCACACATCCAAACACACGAACATTCAGGAAGTATGGATGAACCCCCCTCACTCCCCAAAAGCCCTGGCCCCGCATACGATAGGTACTACGATGTTACAGCCAATTACTACACGACGTTATATTCATTTATTCATTATTACTTCTATACTTTACTTTAGTCACACTGTCAGCACATAAGCGAAGACATGAGTTGGGGTTACATAACTCTCATGTACAAACATAGTACATGCTAAAACAATTTTAACACGGAACACTCAAGAATCACACAACATATCAGAATAAGAAAACAAAACACGAAATCATAAAAACATCCCGTACAGCTCTCCGGTATATGCAAAATAACAGGTTCGAATACATCTCGTATACGTCACTAAAGGAAAGGTGCAGTAGCCTGCCTAATGGTATGACCGAGGGTGATTCCATGTATAAATGACAGAGAAAAATTATCAAAGAAAAGTCATCTTTATTGAACAAACTTAGTTGCAGTAGTCATCAACTAGGCAATGTCCTCGGACTTCTTCTCTTTGGAACTTCTCGGGTTCACCCCTGCCATGAAAGACCATATGCCTTCATCTTCAGTCAAATTCTTGTCGTTGCCCCTCTTTCAAAGTCTCGGCTTGTGCTGCGTTGCCAAGCGTCTGTAGCTTTGTAAAATCAGCTGCTGGCTCGGCAGCTCCATAGCAAAGTATACAGTTACTCATCAAAAAGCATAAATCCTTGTTGTCGTAAATATAACTAAGGAGGAGCTCTTTAGTGGACAAGTGGTGAGTGGTAAGACTGGCCCAATTTCTGTGGCAGATACCCGTCCATTATGAGCGCATTAGGTAGTGAGCAAATTAAATGGGATACAAGATATATATGGCGGCAGCTTAAACAGCCTTGCTTTTCAAAGAGCATGTTTGTCTGCTCGCACGTAGGCGCACTCACCCTGTCTCTTCCGATTCACACGGTCAGAAGGTAGCACCCGACCAGAATAAGAGGCGATGAGCAGAGCGGGGCGACGGAAAAAGCGAAACGAAAGAGTGCCTTTTTCGAAGCATCAAACGCGCGTAACTAGGCTAACGGGGCACCATTTCGAAAAGTCCTCACGGCTACGCATTAGCTGAAAACTTTCGCACAACTGCAACAGCATAATTAAATTTCAACCTCCGAGTGGTTTTCTCCTTATAATCATCAGCCTAATTATGCCCACTGCACGGCAAAGGCCTCTCCCATGATACGCCAATCTACCCGGTCATGCCCATTCTGCTGCCATGCCTGAAAACCTCTTAATCTCAATTGCCCACCTGATTTTCCGTCTTCCTATCAAGCATTTGCCCTCTCTTGAAATCCAGTCAGTTACCCTTAATGACCAGCGGTTATCCTGTCTGAGCACTACATGCCTGGCCCATGTCCATTTCTTTTTCTTCTTGGTAGTGCGCGTTTAGCGATGAACCGGAGACACGTTTACAAAAGAAATGGCAGAGGTAAACCGACCAGTTGTCAAGCAGCGCGAGTGCGAGCACCTACAGCACTCTTCATTCCCTTCTTTTTCTGGCAATCCTGCTTCTGCCATATATTTATGCTACAAACACAAATCAACTTTATATCCTTAACACCCATTTCAATTATGATATAGTTAACCTGTGTTTGTTTCTAGATACACTCTGCTCTCTTCTTGTCCCTTAGGGTTAAACCTATCATTTTCCTTTCCATCACTCATTGCCTCATCCTCAATCTAAGCTGCACCCTCTTTGTAAGCCTCCAGGTTTCTGCTCAGTTAGGGGCTCTCAAAGCTTGCCGAGCGTACTCAAGTAGCAAGAATGCATGCTTGTAGCAGAATTGTGAAACGGTAATTTAGGAATACGAGAAAACGGTTTCACGTGCGCAGGAGCCAGGAACATCGCCGCGGCGAAGCCCGTGCCCGGATGCTGTCCTACGGACGATGCTTCGCGGCGGGCGTCTTCCTGGCCAACCTGTTCCTGGGAATGATGCCCGCGGTACGCTACGCGGTCCAGGCCGTGCAGGAGAAGCACGGCACAGTGCATGGTGCCTTCCCGATCGCGGAAGCACTCGTATTCGTTGGGTTTCTGCGCCACGGTGTGCTTCGAAGGCCTGATCACCGCAACAGCCCGGAGCGGAGCCAGTACGTACCACTATCGCCGCGCCGCAGGAGTCCTCGGAAGCGCAGCGGGTGGAGCCTGCATCGCCAAGCAGCGACTCCGATCTCGTCGACTCGCGCGATAACTCGAGGACGAGACTACTGAGAGGTAAAGTGGGATACGCGCAAGGTCAGCCACGTTTAACCATGGTTTAATCTAACCTTCACGCACGCACAGCTTTTTCAACATGACCAGATCAGTCAAATGACGTCCTAGCACGATGCTTCAGCATTCAGCCTGTATGGGGGACACGTGAAGCTAAGATCTTTTCACAGGAGAGAAGCAAAACATTTGTATCAGCATCGGCAGTGCGTTTTTTTTTGGGGGGGGGGGGGTCACATGTGTTTACCACAGAATATTATGTCGGCAAAAACCTAGATGTATGCACCAAGGGACAAGGAAGGCAAAGTAACTACCAATATGGATAGGATAGTAAAATTAGTGGAGGAGTTTTGGTACAGTAGCCAGAACAACTTCGACCTTAATATAAGAACTAGAAGTAATCCAGATGACTCTCCACCAGCAATGATAAAAGTAAAAAAAGCCTTGGAGAGCATGCATAGAGGCAAAGCTGCTGGTGAGGATCAGGTAACATCAGATCTGGTGAAAGATGAAGGACAGATTGTGTTAAAAAACCTAGTGACCTTGTTTACGAGGTGTCTCCAGACGGGGAGCGTACCAGAGACTTGCAAGAATACTAACATCACCCTAATACATAAGAGAGGAGATGACAAGGACTTGAAGAATTACAGGCCGATCAGCTTGCTCTCCGTAGTATACAAGCTATTTACAAAGGTAATTGCTAACAGAATTAAGATAACATTAGAATTCAATCAACCAAAGGAACAAGCAGGATTTAGAACAGGCTACTCAACAATCAACCACATTCATACTATCAATCAAGCAGGATTTAGAGCAGGCTACTCAACAATCAACCACATTCGTACTATCAATCAGGTAATAGAGAAATGCTCAGAGTACAGCCAACCACTATACATAGCTTTCATTGATTACGAGAAGGTGTTTGATTCAGTAGAAATATCAGCAATCATGCAGACTCTGCGGAATCAGGGCGTCGATGAAGTATATATAAACATCCTGGAAGAAACATACAGGGGATCAACTGCTACCATAGTGCTTCATGAAGAAAGCAACAGAATACCAATCAAGAAGGGTGTAAGGCAGGGGGACACAATCTCCCCAATGCTATTTACCGCGTGCTTACAGGAGGTTTTCAGAAGCCTAGAATGGGAACAGTTAGGGATAAGAGTTAATGGAGAATACCTTAGTAACCTGCGCTTCGCCGATGACATTGCATTACTGAGTAACTCAGGGGACGAATTGCAACTCATGATTACGGAGTTAGACAAGGAGAGCAGAAAGGTGGGTCTTAATATTGTCACGGGGTCGCGTCGGTGTCTTCTCCGCGAAGGGGGCTGTGTTCACGGCTTGACGGGGGCGTCCGGTACATGAACGAAGCAGCACCTCCACCAGATGTCACGGGGTCGTGACGTGGCCAAAGACAGAAAACTTCGTGTCGGGATTTAACTGTTTATTTGGGCGAACCTGGGCCCGGTAAAGGGAAAGTCTAATTACAGCAGCGGTCTTGCACAGATAGCAGTCTCGGACTGATAGCGGCGAACGCAGCGTCGGCCTTCGATCAACAACTGACAAGCGGCGAAGCGCGTCGGCATTTATACTCTTGCCGTCGAATGTTCTAGCGTTATCGCTGGCGGTGGCGTAGCTTCCAGAACAATCTGTACCGTTCGCACAGTGGGCGTGATCTTATCGAAATGATCTACTACAGTCCGGAACCTTCTGGAAAACTGCAGGCGCGGTTTGCGCTGAGAATCGTGTGTTTTGGGACGATAACAAAAACTTGGGAAATGGAACGTGGCATTGCCCCCCTCTGAAAAAAGGCATCGTCCCGATGCTTTAACTAAAGATGAAAGTACAATAATGATGCAAGAAAGTACAATGAATAAATTCCGATACAACAATAATACAAAAAAACACTGGTTCAGTTTGTTAACGCGCATGAAACGGCTTCAGCCGCGCGACATGGACGACTTCAGGTCGCGATCGGCGTCGTTGAGAGTTCGTGATGCCGTCGGGGACAACCTCGTAATCAAGTGGGCCGAGACGTCGAACCACCTTGTACGGTCCGAAGTACCGTCGCAGAAGCTTTTCACTTAGTCCACGTCGGCGTATCGGCGTCCACACCCAAACACGCTCACCGGGCTGGTATTCCACGAAGCGTCGTCGAAGGTTGTAACGGTGGCTGTCGGTCGTCTGTTGATTTTTGATACGGAGACGCGCAAGTTGTCGGGCTTCTTCGGCGCGTTGAAGGTACTCGCTCACATCGAGGTTTTCTTCGTCGGTGACGTTGGGTAACATGGCATCGAGCGTCGTTGCCGGACTCCTTCCGTAGACCAATTTGTATGGAGATATCTGCGTCGTCTCCTGCACCGCCGTGTTGTATGCGAAGGTCACATACGGAAGAATGGCGTCCCACGTCTTGTGTTCGACATCGACGTACATTGACAGCATGTCGGCGATCGTCTTGTTAAGCCGCTCGGTGAGGCCGTTGGTCTGTGGGTGGTACGCTGTCGTCCGGCGGCGGTTTGTTTTGCTGTATGCCAAGATCGCTTGAGTTAAGTCGGCAGTGAATGCCGTTCCTCTGTCGGTGATAAGGACCTCCGGGGCGCCATGACGTAGGACGATATTTTCGACGAAGAACTTAGCTACCTCGGATGCACTGCCTTTTGGCAGGGCTTTTGTCTCGGCGTAGCGGGTGAGGTAGTCGGTAGCTACCACGATCCACTTGTTTCCGAAAGCCGACGTCGGGAACGGCCCCAGTAGGTCCATACCAATCTGCTGGAAAGGTCGGCAAGGTGGATCAATTGGCTGCAGAAGTCCCGCTGTCCTTGTCGGCGGTGTCTTGCGTCGCTGACAGTCGCGGCATGTTCTCACATAACGAGTGACGTCGGTGGTAAGACGTGGCCAGTAGTACCTTTCTTGTATCCTCGCGAGCGTGCGAGAAACACCGAGGTGCCCTGCCGTCGGATCGTCGTGCAGGGCCTGCAGGAGTTCTGGTCGCAGAGCTGAAGGCACCACAAGGAGGTACTTAGCTCGAAGCGGTGAAAAGTTTTTCTTTTGTAGAAGACCGTTTCGTAGAAAGAACGACGCAAGTGCGCGCTTGAATACCTTTGGAACTTCGGCGGTCCGGCCTTCGAGGTATTCTATTAGGGCCTTAAGTTCCGGGTCGGCCCTCTGTCGTTCAGCGAAGTCGTCGGTAGTTATCGTTCCTAAGAAGTAGTCGTCATCCGGGTCGTCGGGTAGCGGTTGGTCTACAGGCGCACGAGAGAGACAGTCGGCGTCGGAGTGTTTTTTGCCGGACTTGTAAATGACAGTAATGTCATATTCTTGAAGTCTCAGGCTCCATCGTGCGAGGCGACCTGAAGGGTCCTTCAAGGTGGCTAGCCAACACAATGCGTGGTGATCGCTCACAACTTTGAAGGGCCTGCCGTAGAGGTAGGGGCGAAATTTTGACGTAGCCCAGATGATGGCGAGGCACTCCTTTTCTGTTGTGGAATAATTTGCTTCTGCTTTGGATAGTGATCGGCTGGCGTAACTAATAACCCTTTAGAGTCCGTCAGCCCTCTGCACAAGAACGGCACCAAGACCTACGCTGCTTGCGTCAGTATGGATTTCTGTCTCGGCGAATTCGTCGAAATGGGCAAGTAACGGAGGCGTCTGGAGGCGGTGTTTAAGCTCCTGGAAAGCGTGTTCCTGCGGTGTTTCCCACTTAAACTCCACGTCGGCCTTGGTAAGGTTAGTGAGAGGATCGGCGATGCGGGCGAAGTTTTTCACGAATCGCCTATAATAGGCACACAAGCCCAGAAATCGGCGCACGGCTTTCTTGTCAGTGGGCGGCGGGAAGTCGGCGATGGCGGCCGTTTTCCGTGGATCGGGACGAACTCCAGACTTGCTGATAACGTGCCCCAGAAACAATAGCTCCTCATACGCGAATCTGCACTTTTCTGGCTTCAGTGTGAGTCCGGAAGTCTTGATGGCTTGAAGTACAGCTTCAAGGCGCCGAAGATGCTCGTCGAAACTCGAGGAAAACACGACGACGTCGTCCAAGTACACAAGGCAAGTCTGCCACTTCAATCCTGCCAGTACTGTATCCATAACGCGTTGAAAAGTTGCAGGCGCTGAGCAAAGGCCGAAGGGCATCACCTTAAACTCGAAGAGGCCGTCCGGTGTTATAAACGCCGTCTTCTCTCGGTCTCTTTCGTCGACTTCGATTTGCCAATAGCCAGTCTTGAGGTCCATTGATGAAAAGTACTTGGCGTTATGGAGCCGATCAAGTGCGTCATCTATTCGTGGGAGAGGATACACGTCCTTTCTTGTGATTTTGTTCAGGCGGCGATAATCGACGCAGAAACGTAGGGTCCCATCCTTTTTCTTCACTAACACCACGGGGGATGCCCATGGACTGTTGGACGGCTGGATAATGTCATCCCGCAGCATTTCATCAATTTGTCTCTTCATGGCCTCACGTTCTCGCGTTGAAACCCTGTATGGACTCTGACGGAGTGGTCTGGCATTTTCTTCGGTTATGATGCGATGTTTCGTGATTGGGGTCTGCCGAATTTTCGATGACGACGAAAAGCAATCTTCGTATTGCAGGAGCAGGGCCTTCAGCTGTTCTTGCTTATTGTTCGGAAGTCTGGGATTGACGTCGAAAGCTATGGGAGGGGCTTGGTTCCTCTGAGCAGGTTCCGCAGAATCGGCGAGGGCGAAAGCACTGGTGGCTTCGACAATTTCTTCCATGTATGCGACCGTTGTTCCTTTGTTCACATGTTTGTACTCATTGCTGAAATTCGTGAGCATAACCGTTGCTTTGCCTCCCCGCAGCTCTGCAATTCCTCTTGCGACGCAAATATTTCGGGTGACCAACAGATGCTGACTGCCTTCAACGACGCCTTCCAAGTCAGTTGATTTAGGAGCGCCGACTGAAATAATGACGCTTGAGCGAGGCGGAATGCTGACTTGTTCTTCCAACACATTCAAGGCATGGTGTCCAGACGGCGTGTGCGGCGGTAGTGCTTCTTCTGTGGATAACGTTATCGACTTTGTTTTTAGGTTGATGACAGCACCATGGAGGCATAAGAAGTCCATGCCAAGGATGACATCTCTCGAGCAACGCTGTAGGACTACGAAGTCTGTAGGATAAATACGGCCGTTAATGGTGACTCTCGCTGTGCAGATTCCTGCAGGCGTTTCGAGATGACCTCCGGCTGTGCGGATTTCAGGGCCTTTCCAAGCTGTCCTAACTTTCTTTAACTTCACGGCGAACGACCCACTGATGACAGAATAGTCGGCTCCAGTATCGACGATAGCGGTCACACTGTGGCCGTCGATAAGAACGTCGAGGTCGCTAGTTCGCCGTCTCGCATTACTGTTAGGGCGTGGCGTTGGGTCACGGCTGCGTCGGCTTGTTCCGCTGCTTCCCTGTTGCGTCGTCAGGCCGCCTTCGGTAAGTGAGCTTTCGCCGTCAGAGCTTTGCCTGTTTGGCGTTGTGTTCGGAAAGCTCCGTCGCGGCGTCGTCGTCGTCGGAGGATCTTCGGTAGTTCGTCGCACAGCAACCGCACCTCCACCGGTTGCTGCCCTTAGTTTCCCGGATACGGGCTAGGAGACCGGCCCCGCGTAGGGCCAGAGTACTGCCGGTGGTGCGGTGACGTGCGGCGGCTGGGTGACGGCGAACGCGAAGGGCTTCGTGGTGTCCACCAAGTTCCGGTCAGGTAGTCGGCGATGTCACGTGGCCGATCTCCTGGCTGCGGACGCGGTGCGTTGACGGCGAAGCCACGCAGTCCCATCTGTCGGTACTGGCAACGGCGGTATGTGTGCCCGGCCTCGCCGCAGTGGTAGCAGAGCGGGCGGTTGTCAGGTGCACGCCAAACGTCCGTTTTTCTCGGTGCACTGCGTTGGCCCGCTGGGGAACGGTAGGACGTCGGTTGGGGTGGTGGCGGCGGTGGCGTCTGGCGACGGAAGTGTGACGGGGCGGCGTTTTGGCGTGGACGGGGAGGAGCGTTGTGGCGCACTGCAGCGGCGTAGCTCATAGTTTCTGGCTCGGGCGGCGGTGTTTCGGGAATTCGAAGCGATTGCCGGACTTCTTCTCGCACAATGTCGGCGATCGAATCCACTTGAGGCTGCGCCGAAGGCAACAGTTTGCGCAGCTCTTTCCGCACGATCGCTCGGATCGTTTCACGCAGGTCGTCGGAGTCACTGGCTTGAGCAGCAGCGCATTCTGGAGTCAGGCGACGATTATACTGTCTGGTGCGCATGTCCAGCGTTTTTTCGATGGTGGTCGCCTCGGATACAAATTCTTGGACGGTGTTTGGTGGATTCCTCATTAGTCCCGCGAAGAGCTCCTGTTTGACCCCTCGCATGAGGAAACGAACTTTCTTTTCCTCAGGCATGTCTGGGTCAGCGTGACGGAATAGGCGGGTCATCTCCTCTGTGAAAATTCCAACCTTTTCGTTTGGTAGCTGAACCCGGGTCTCGAGTAAAGCAGCGGCCCTCTCTTTGCGAGCGACGCTTGCGAACGTTTGAAGAAATGCGCCGCAGAAGACATCCCACGTTCGGAGCGTGGACTCCCGATTCTCTAGCCAGGTCCTTGCGGTGTCTTCCAGGTAGAAGTACACACGACGGAGCTTTTCTTCATTGTCCCAGTGGTTGAGGGCGGCCACACGGTCGTATGTTTCTAGCCAGGTTTCCGGGTCTTCAAACGATGAGCCATGGAACGTTGGTGGTTCCCTGGGTTGATGAATGACGATCGCGGGCTGGGACGCTCCGGTTGTCATTGTCGCTGCAGTCGAGGTCATGGGCTTGGTCTTCCGCGCCTTGTCTTGTAGCAGGCCGTACTCCGGTGGGAGACCTTGCTGTCGGCGGCTCGTTCGCTGCTCTTGGTTGGCGTCGGTGTCTTCTCCGCGAAGGGGGCTGTGTTCACGGCTTGACGGGGGCGTCCGGTACATGAACGAAGCAGCACCTCCACCAGATGTCACGGGGTCGTGACGTGGCCAAAGACAGAAAACTTCGTGTCGGGATTTAACTGTTTATTTGGGCGAACCTGGGCCCGGTAAAGGGAAAGTCTAATTACAGCAGCAGTCTTGCACAGATAGCAGTCTCGGACTGATAGCGGCGAACGCAGCGTCGGCCTTCGATCAACAACTGACAAGCGGCGAAGCGCGTCGGCATTTATACTCTTGCCGTCGAATGTTCTAGCGTTATCGCTGGCGGTGGCGTAGCTTCCAGAACAATCTGTACCGTTCGCACAGTGGGCGTGATCTTATCGAAATGATCTACTACAGTCCGGAACCTTCTGGAAAACTGCAGGCGCGGTTTGCGCTGAGAATCGTGTGTTTTGGGACGATAACAAAAACTTGGGAAATGGAACGTGGCAATATTAATCTGCAGAAAACGAAAGTAATGTACAACAACCTCGGAAAAGAGCAGCGCTTCGAGATAGGTAATAGTGCACTTCAAGTTGTGAAAGACTATGTCTACTTAGGGCAGGTAGTAACCGCAGAGCTGAACCACGAGGCTGAAGTAACTAGAAGAATAAGAATGGGGTGGAGCACATTTGGCAAGCACTCTCAAATTATGACAGGTAGATTGCCACTATCCCTCAAGAGGAAGGAATATAACAGCTGTATCTTGCTGGTACTTAGCTACGGAGCAGAAACCTGGAGACTTACAAAGAGGGTTCAGATTAAATTGGGGACGACGCAGCGAGCAATGGAAAGAAAAATGGTAGGTGTGACCTTAAGAGACAAGAAGAGAGCAGAGTGGATTAGGGAACAAACGGGGGTTAAGGATATCGTAGTTGAAATCAAGAAAAAAAGTGGACATCGGCCGGGCATGTAGCGCGTAGACAGGATAACCACTGGTCTTTAAGGGTAACTAACTGGATTCCTAGAGAAGGCAAGCGGGTCAGAGAGAGACAAATTGGGTGGGCAGATGAGATTAAGATGTTTGCGGGTATAAATTGGCAGTAGCAAGCACAGGACCGAGTTAACTGGCGGAACATGGGAGAGGCCTTTGTTCTGCAGTAGACTTAGGCTAATGATGATGATTATTATTATGTCAGCACCAAGGAAGCCTTCGTGAAAAAGGTTCTTTAACAAAGGTTCCTTGGGCACCGCCATAATGCCCTCTGTGCTGCAATTAACATATATATGCATGACCCTTCCAAATAATAATATGCACTGCCGAGGCAGGATCCTCAGTGTGTGACAGCAGTTGTACTTTCATGCCACAGACCATACAAGAGATCCTTCTCCTTTCCTTTAAAAAGGTCTATGACAAAAGACGGGACTAACGAACTATGGAAGTGTATATATATATATATATATATATATATATATATATATATATATATATATATATATATATAGAGAGAGAGAGAGAGAGAGAGAGAGAGAGAGAGAGAGAGAGAGAATGTTAATAATACAGATCTGTTTTTGATAGGGCGAGAAAAGAAGGGGGAAGGGTCACAGTAGCTGCCAGTAAAGACGCATGCCCCCCCCCCCCCCAAACCCGGTTGATGAGCCCCTTGTGGCTAAGGCGCTTTTCCGCAAGACCGAAGAAACTTCTTCTTTCTGGACTGTATCGCAGAAGCAGAAAAGCTGACGTACGTCATTGCCTCGGCAGTGCTCTCCCTTAGGAGGTAATGCTTATTCACCACGGCCCATAAGATATTATGGTGGCGCCCTGGAAGACTTCTGGTGTGCTTTAGCGCTCACAACAACAGCGCTGTGTTGTCCTGAATGTGCCTTCTCTTGTCCATGTCCTCTGTCTGCGCTACCATATATTATCATAATATCACAACATTCTCCCTACTTCACCACAGAAACGAGTCCGCGGCGGAACCGGCAGCACGTTTGCTACGCCGTCGAGACGCTCTCGCAGCACAGCGAAATCGCACTGCATCCGTCTCACTCCACTCACGACAAGGTCGCCGAAAGAATCACTGCAGCGAGCCGCTTAGGGTTCATGGTTGGCTCAGTTGCCGTTCATTCCGTCCTCGAAGGCATTTCACTCGGGCTGCAGGTACTAAAAGAAACTATTTAAAAATTCATAATCTTACAAGGCATTTACGGAGTAACCACGCTGATACGATTCGAATCCTACAGTTTCTTTGTTTAGGGGGAACGCGCACCAGGACTACTTGCAGTCTTCCATATTACCCTGTTTGTATATTGTCTGAGCGAGTTACTCGAAAACCCAGACAAAAATGTAAATAAAAATGCATATAAAAGGAAAGTATAGCATCAAGCTAAGGGTTGAAGATGATTAAGTGGTCACATTACACTATGCAATAGTAAGTTCAAAATTCAGATATATGATTAGTAGACGTAATCCACCAGATGGGGCTTGTTGGGACACCTTGGGGCAGATTAAGTATCAAACACGCGCTTCTTTGCACCTAGTATGTCGAACACGTATATAAACCTGTGATGCTGATAAGTAGATCTGCTTTGTAAAAAATGGCGAGGGAACGCCAATCATTTTCTTGCAGGTTTCAAGAACAAAATTAAAATTAATCTGAGGCACAATATAATCAGCTATAATTAGTCATAATCAGCTATAATTATTTTGAATGAATGTGCAGCTCAGCACAATTTTGTTATAGCATATTAAGTATGCTACAACACTTTTTCATGAAGCATTGGCAAGTTTATTATTTTTGAGGCATTATATTCAATGCGGCGCATTCAGCATGGTATGGCCGATGGCATTATATTCAATGCACCATTTTGCTCATTATACTACCTTTAGAGTGTTCAGCCTCGCACGAACTAAACACTTCTTTTTTGTTGTTTTAAGATGATACGTTAGACTCGCTGGTTTCCACTGGTAGTATCAACTAGATTACACTGTATTGAGCCCTACAATGCACAACAATTTATGGTATGCCAAGTTGAGTACTTTAAAGTTTGAGAAACCCAAAGTGCTAGCTTGTAGTAAAGGTTTCGATGTGATAAATAGCAAAGTACACACTTTAGACAGCTGAGAAAACAGACTTACTGTATTATAAAATGCACGTTGTTTGCTACCACGTGAAAATTCATAACCGGGAATCCAACTGGTTTCAACTGGTACTCCTGGAATCACCGCTTCCTAGTTGGGAATTAAGTCATCCCAGTTGATTCCCGTTTCAACTGGTACCAACTGCTAGCAGAACAGTTGCAACTGGAATCAACTGGTTCCCTTTAGCAGCTGGTACCAGTTACAATTCAACTGGTTCCAGCTCTGGTACGAGTTACAATCCAACTGGTTCCAGTTAACAGCTGGCACCAGGCACAATTCAACTGGTTCCAGTTAACGGCTGCTCATATAACGGGCACGGCTGTGATACAGTCCACTATCGCTGAACTGATTGGTGCAGGTAAACGGCGTCACGCTGGAGTGGCTGGTGCTCGGCCTGTACATGCACAAGACGCTGACGACAGCTGCCGTGGCCCTCGACGCGGCTGCCATGAACCACGGCTCCCTCGTGCCTGCCAGCGCCGGCCTTGTGATTGCCAGCTCCGTGCCTGCTGGACAGGTATACACGCCGAGCTTTGCCTATAGAGCGACCACCAGTTTGCACATATAAGCATGTAGCTTAGCTTGCTACGCGACCTTCGGCAACGAATTGTTATAACCAAGCTTGATTGCGCAAGACAGAACACGGATACTCAGTGCCACGAATTGTCAGACTGTGTATTAACAGCGGTGATGTTTCAACATAAAACGAGAATCACATTGCTGCATTTTTATTGGCAAAAGAAAGAGAGACGGAGAGAAAGAGAAAAGAGAAATAAAGACTAGAAGGATACACAAGGAAAGAGACAGAAACAAACAGAAAGACGGATAAAAGATACCAGCATTGTATAATGGAGGAAAAGGAAATGCAGGATGAAGGGGTAAGCAGGGGAGTAGAGGGTAAAGTATAGATTAGTCGTGCAAGTAGTATGGTATAGTACCATTCCAAAGCACAGGACCGGTCGATTGGCAGAAAGTGGGAAAGGCTTTTGCCCTGCACATGGTGTAGTTGGGCTGCTGGTGCTAATGATGATGATGACCCTACTGTACGACTGCAATGCTTCACTCTCCCTCCCCCCTCACCTACACTTCACTTTGCCATTCCTTTGCTACACTACACTGCCATGCGGGTTCGTAAACTTTATTTTGAGGGGTTCAGTTGGATTTGAGTTAGAAAAACTGTTAGCAATGCTCGGCGCAGACGAAGCCGCGAAGCTTGGGAAGCTTCGAGATTGTTGCGATCATTCTGTTAAGATCACGCACCGGGCGCGAACAGTCAAGTTCTTTTTTGGAGTGAGAGACAAAACGAATTTATCGACAGCCCCGACCTCTAGAATGATCTGCACTTAAAAAAAAAGAAGTCCGCCTCTGCGGATCAGTGGCTAGGATGGTCGGCTGCTCACCCGAAGGTCGCGGGTTTAATCCCGGCTGTGGCGGTCCCATTTCGATGAAGGCATGATGCTGGAGACCCGTGCACACTGAGCGAAGTTAAAGCTTGTTAAAAAGCACCACATCGTCGAAATTGCAGGAGCCCTCAAGTACGGCGTCCCACATTGTCGCATGGTGGGTTTAGGAGGTTAAAGGACACGTTATTGTTAAAGAAGGATTATTGGAAACCCACGTCTTTTTTTTTTCCCCCTGCAGATGGCTGGGTTATTGGTTGGCCGGCCGATCGAGAATCTGACCAAGGCCATTGTTGAAGCATTGACCGCAGGCACTTTCTTTTACGTCACCTTATTGGAAGTCCTGCCGCCCGAGCTGAACCGCCAGCAGGATCGCATCTTCAAGGTCACCTTCATGATTGTTGGCTTTGCGCTCGTTGCCACAGCTAACATCACCTCGAACCACGTGGCCCTTACCTACTCCTGAAGATATGAAAGCAGCGCATCCAATGCAATCAATGTTTTGTTCCAAGCATGTGTACGTGTCTCGTCTGTTGTGAACTATCGACAACTACGGCAACGTATACGTATAACATATTAATTTTACGGCGCGACGGCGACCAAGACACACCGGCTGAAAGCTACCATTATTCTCATACCCTCAAGCAGGCCCAGTGGCCCATGCATTCCAAGCACGAGATGAAAAACAGTTTCCGCGACTATTTCAACTTTTATGAACTATTGCGCAACAAAACGTTATCACTTCTCGTATACATGGCTTCTTGCGTTCGAAACAATGGGTGGTTCTTGGTCAAATCATTCCAATATGTTGCTATAGCATTCATTGCTTCGCCCTTATGGCAAAACTGTGACTTTTGCTATTAACTGCATTCAATAAAGTGTAGTAAAACTACACTTTATTTAATGCAGTGGTTTCACCAGCACCAAATTGGATTTATGGCACTGTTCTGACAAAATCGACGTAATATTGCACCACACAGCACCGGAATCTCAAGTTTGCCGGTGTCTTAAATAGGCTGTTGCACCATCTGCGCATGAAAATGTGTAGCTTGATCTTGGGGCCAAAGTCCCAACCACAAACCAAGTAGTATTTCACAGATGAAACAACGTTTGCTTACCGACCTATTCCCTGTTTGTAAACGGCAAAAGGCGCCGTGTACATACTGCGACACTTGTCGCGACGTCGCAACTAAGGCTCCGTAGTGATGTTCTGCGCAGAGAATTTTCCCTTTTTCGGGAAATTATTGCCTGTCATTTTCAGCCACAGGGGAAAAGGAAATTGTGATATTGCAGGAAATTTCAGGAATGGCTAAATTCTCCTATGACGACTAATAAGTAGCGGTCACAGTGCACCTTCATCTGTTTATCGGTTCTGGCACATGCACCACGTAAGAATAGCCCTTGAGATTTGTTTCTGATATGTATGCGGAGCGATTTCTAGTTCACTATTGGTGTTAGACTTGAAGCCCACAATGCGCAGTGTACTAACAGTATATGAATTAATAATAAAGTCATGCTTTTGTTGTGCGGCAATGGAGGGACTAGTCATGACAAAAGTCATCAGTACATCCTACACATGTAATTATAGTATGCGTGTGCGTGGATAGGGGTGGAAATTAGTACTGTTGTGCAGGAAAGTATGCTGAAAATTTTGTCAGCGTTTACAGAGAAAAATCGCGAAAATAGGAAATTTTCATGTCTCTGAATGAGAATCCTTCGCCGTAGTACGGAACATCACAGGTTTCGCCCAGCCTGAAGCTTGCCACCGCTCTACATGATCACGTGACAACTGGCAAAGCAGCCACAAAGCTGCATCCAAGCACAGAGCATAGAGGAGCTGTGCAAACGCGGAAGGCTCTTTGACGTGCTGTGCTTGGAATACTCAAATGCCGTGCAGAGGGCCCGGGTTCAAATCTAATTCGATTTCAGTTTTATTTTTCCATGTCTATTGGTTAAGCCACCGGTAGTGACGGCAACCGCCATGCCACTCAGTACAAGAACCGGCAGCCTGAGATTTGCGCTCTTAAAATAATAAATAGACCTTATGATCCAACTCTGAAGCCACCTTGACCAACTCATTAAGATTCTCTCACAAATATGACCTGTTTATTAAAACTGCATAAGCAGTTGCCCGACAATGGTGTTTAAAAAACTAAACATCAGAAACTCCTGGTTTCCAATTAATGTTTTATTTAATGATCTTTTAAAAAGTGATTGTGTAAGAATGATCAGTGCTGATATTGAAGCACACTCCAGCGTGTTAAATGTGAGGGGTTCTAATAGCGCCACGAATATGGCGAGGTTTTCTTTTTTTTTTTTTTTTTGTCTTTTTGCGTCCCGTCGGTCGGAGACCTAAATGTGAAATGTGGGTCAACGTAACATGTAAACGTTCGGGTAACCGTCCTATACCATCCCATCTCCTTAGATGAGCTCGTCAAGGAACGTTCGGCAGATTGGGACGTTGAACAAAGCAGCTTCTGTCCAGACTTCTGCCTCGAGTACGTCATTTCATGTCACTTTGGCTTCACCTTGTTGCCATGGTCAACATCACCGTGAACCCCATAGCCCTGAAGAGACAAAATGTATGATTGAAGTGAAGCAAATTAAAGAAGAGCGAGACGATTTTACGCATCTTAGGAAAGTACAGTTTCACAATCCCGAAAACACCACTCTTACCGCGACACAACGCTTGGTAGGAGAGAAGAAAATATGGGTGGAGATGCCGCTTTAAGATTCCCGCACCAAACCCTGCGATGTCATAAATTTTGAAAGTGTATGCTGGGTCCCACGCAGCTTCTTATTGATAAAAATTGAAGTACATTGTCATTTCTTTAAGACATACAAGTTACGGGAACATGAAGTCTTCTGAGTTTTTTCATTTAAAGGCACTGAAGGTACCAAAGCTATGGAGCTCCAGCTGCAAGGAACAAAACTGAAATTAGTAAGTTGTAGAGTTTTGCGTATCAGAACGAAGATACAATTAATGGACATGCCATAATTTGGTGACCCAGGATTATTTATAACCAACTAGGGTTGTATAATGAGCGCATAGGCTTAAGTAGACAAATATGGTGACAACTTGTTGATGATTTGGGATATGCCCTCACAGATCAGTGACAAAAAGTCAAACGAGTTGAGAATTCATGTTCGACTACAATATTGCCATGCTGCATTATTTTAACTATAATAAATCTAGCCCCTATGTATCTGTGTGGCAAGGGAACAAAAGACATGAAATGCCACAAAAAAAGAAAGAGTGCAGGTAACCACAATGATGCAAGTACTGCATTGATGTGCGTTCACAGACTACACAGACCACGGCCACTTTCCCAGCCTTCCCTGCGCCCCAAACCTAACATAGGTGCATCCCGTCTACAATCCACTCTGGTACACTCAAACAATCCACTTCATGGTACACTAAAATATAGATATAACGAAACCAATATAAGAAATATCGGATGTAACGAAGTGAACAAAGAATAGTCTGGCAACAGAGTGTTAGGAATATACTTTTAGAACCAATTTTCGGTTATAACGAACTTATTTTTATGTGGGATTCAACTTTTTTATAATGAGGTTCAAGTGTGTGAAAGAACCAATCATGCCCCACACCCTGCAAGTAGTATATGAGATAGAAAAATGTGCGGCCATGAGCCAGAAAGGTTGCTTGCAGTGTATGCTCCCTATACATAGTAGAGAAAATGGCATAAAGGAAAGGTAGAAGTGCCGAACTGGTTGTGGGAGTTTGGAAAAATGTTTGGCCAGAGGTGAAATCTTCCACATGTTTATAATAGAATGTTCTATTGCACCACACTAGATTGGTCGAGGCTAGTTTGACGATCAGACGCGGGAACAGCAACGGAAAAGGCAATGCTGCCAATCACTTCATTGTATGCTATGCACAGAATGAATCGAGACACTGCTCTGTCCTAAAGGGATCCACTTCTATACTCGTCTGGTGCCGAATGCTTGCTACGATTCCAGTCGCATACAGTTGTATGTGGATGATTAACATCCACTTCCCCTTGCCGGAGCCATTGTAGCTACGACGAGTTCTAGCGAATGAGGCAACTGGTTAGGTCAACAAAACAACACTTTGTTGCTAAGTTAGCAATAATGCATAAGTGTCACGTAGAAGGATTGTTTGCTTAATGAAAATAATTAAAGACCCACTATTTTTGTACAACCTCCAGGTTTCCCTCTTCCCAGCAAGAACTCGTTTCAGCTAGGAGTTATGGGGTACAGTTCTATTATGTCACATGCTGCGATTTGCCAGGGGGTCTGCCTGTTAATCAGCTGCTGCATGCGGCTGGGCGGTTGTCCACCTCAGGGATTGACGCATTGGCACACGTGACATGATCGGGCATAACAAATCACATCCCGCTTCATGTCTTTCCAAGTGGTGAGGCAACACAAGTTGGCATGAATCTTAGGGCCATTTGCATGCCCAGCAATGCACGAGTCATGAAAGTAGCGAAGAAGTGCTCCTCTCAACGTGCGCGGTATTACGACCTCGAATGACTCACTAGTGTCATTGAAAGATGCGATGGGCCTCAGCAGGACGCCATCAGAATCCAGCAGATAAAAATACAGTGCGCTGACAGCACTACCAGCAGTTGCCAAGCGCTCCGCACTGACAGCAATACCAGCTGCCCCCGTGTGTGCAGAGGCCTCGTCGTCACCGGAGCCCGTTAGAACGCCTTTCACCAAAACGGATCTTCCTCCTAAGCTTCTAACAGCTCCCTTCTGCTGAAAACAATCCCTGTGCTAACGACAGCCTCTAAGTGGTTCACGCTTTTGCCTTGAACTAACGTTTGCTCCGCCGTTTCTGTTAGCGCTAGTGTCTAGCTCTCAGTTTGTTTCGGGTTAGTTGCGTGACTTGCCTCGTGCCGAACTGGAGCACCCGATAGTGCGTCAGCCGCGGCATTGTTCTAAGCCTTCTGGTGACGTACAGTGAGGTCTTAATACTGCAGCAGCAATGCCTGACGAGCGAGGCGGCCACTTGGTTTGTTCAAGCGCCTCAACCACGTGAGGGCCTTGTGGTCAGTCTCAATGATAAACTCAACTTTGCCGATGTAGTCAAACTTACAGAGAGCGAGAACTATCGCGAGACACTCCTTTTCTGTTATCGAGTAGTTCCTCTCTGCCAGCATTAACGAACAGCTTGCAAACGCAATTGGTTGGAAAGCACCTCTATGCTCCTGAAGCAGAATCACTCCTAAGCCTAGGTCACTTGGGTCTGTTTGAATCACAAACTACCTGTTCAAATTGGATAGTGCAGTTCAGCCGTGTTAGCCAGCAGCTCCGTAAGGCGACACAGTACGGCCTCCTGCTCTTAGCTCCAAGCCCAATGCTTGCGATTCCTCAAGAGCTTCGTCAAAGACGCCTGCACTGCTTACGCAGTCTGGAACGAATTGGTGATAGAAGTTCAACACCCCCAGAGAGCGCCTCAGCTCACCTCCCCCTTTCCACTCTCCCCAGAGATGGTTGATTCCCCCGCTGAGGAAAAGTAGCCTTTCCAGCAAGCCGGGAAGATGGAGGAGGATGGCGTGCGAGGGGGATGGGGTGAACAGCCCTCGATAGAGGCGTCAGTGTCTCTTTCGAATGACTGGTTTTCCTCGCAGCTAGACTGAGCGCGCTGCCGTCAAAGGGAAAGAAAGCATGGGTGCACATACTACCCCACAGTCCATGATCAGGAAAGAAAAAAAAAAGGAACATAATGTCCTGCAACAAGCCTCCACAAGCCGAGTTATTTTGAAGCCAGCCCCGTCGACCCTACACGTGACCTTTAGAGTCAAGATTAAGCAAGAAACAGCATTTGCCGAGAGCTCGGGGTATGACCCCTGGCAGCTTTTAAGAGAAGCGCACGAATTCAGCACAGATCATCCAGTTGACAGAAAAGGTTTAAAAACACAAAACTGCTGGCAGGAGCGAAAACCTACCATTTCCTCCGACATTTGATGACTTACGGGGCCAACAGAGTCTGCTTCATTCGCGTGATGCAATGTTCCCTCCTTTTCTGATCGACATACAGCTCAGCTTCTCACCCCTTAGTTTCCAGTACTCAGCCACAGGCCACAAGCATGCACAAACGACGCAACACAGCATCGGTGCAAAATAACTTTCCCTTGACGTGGGCGTTCCTATATAGCGGCACATCGCTATTCGCGCTTCACAAGGGAACAAATGGACGCACACAGCTCAGTCGTGCACAAAAGCATCCCACTTGGACTCGCAACACAATGTATGCTCCGTTGCCCTTACGCGACGGAGACAACACTGTATCTGGCACTTTGAACAGGAGGCTCTGGCCAATGTTCCAGCTTCGCTCTCGCGAGCAGGCAATTTTTCAACTCAATTTATCAGAAATTAGATGCTTGTCGGATTGCATTTTTTTAATGTATAGAAGGAAAGTTCGCTCACTACTCCTTTATTTAAGTGCTACACAACCATTGTCAATAATAATTTCATGTACAATTATTGGTGAAGTGCACGATTGTGCCATGGGCGTTCAAGCAGTTTATAGCCGCTTTCAGGGAGAGGCTGAGCGTCACTGCCCATATTCATGGATTTTTAAATTATTATTATTATTATACAGTCCAACCCCTTTATAAGAGACCTTGATGTAAGGGACAATAGTTAAGAGACACCAGTGTGCCTACGTTAAAATACCGGTTGCTAAATAAAGTACAAGATACCCTGCTTATAATAGACATCTCATATAGCACACAAGAATTGCTGTCTGGCAGCATGCCTCTTATAAAGGGGTTTAATCTGTATGATGCTTCTGTGTGGTGGCCTCAGTATTGCGTACAAAATAAATGCAAAAAATAAAGATACGATCCGAACCGGATTAATCTAATTTTGGCTACTGTAAGCATAGGAGTTGAGAACTCGAATTAAGCGGGAACAAATCAACAAGGTTCCACTATAATCGGCGTTCCATGGTATCAGGACGATTCACGAACCTTGTGGCTATACGTTGCCCTTGATGGTCCGTGTCGCCATCTCAATGGCGCCTTCCTTCGTCTTGTTACCGCCTATGAAGCCACTGGAGTGGACGAAGATGCAGCTGTCAATTCCACTTAACCGTGAGAGCTCCTCGTCGCGCAGACCTCGCCACTTCTCAGGAAGGTGCACCCTGCAAGGGTGCAACCGCCAAAGGGTTACCAGACAGGGCCTCTAATTGATAGCCTTCACATGACGTCATGGACTCGGGTTCTTAAAGGAACACTAAATAGCAAAAAAAGATTTTTGGAGTCTTAGTAAAGTGAAATTTCACAAGCCCAGAAACACCACTTTTACGGTGACATACTGCTTAGTAAGCGAGAAACTGCACAAAAAGGAATTGCGGGTGGCGGCGCCACCTTGAGAATCCCACACCAGACGCCTGTGTGGTCCCCTCGGTGTCGTGTACAAAAGAAACGCAGAAAATAAATGTATTATCCGAACCAGGTTAATTTATTTTTGGCAATTGCAAGCGTAGGAGTTGGGAACTTGTATTATGTGGCAAGAGATCAACGAGGTTCTACTGTAATCGGGGTTCCAGGGTATCACAGCGATTTACAAACCTTGTGGCTATACGTTGCTCTTGATTGTTCCCTGAAACACACAATCCCAGAAACACTACTTTACTGTGACACGACGCTTGGCGAGTGAGAAAACGCATGAAAGAAAATGCAGGTGGAGACGCCACCTTAAGGTTCCCAACGTGACAAATTTGAAGGCATCTACTGAGTCCTACATAGCGTCCAATCTATAGAAGTGAATTACACTGTAATCATTGAGTGCCATAGACTTAGCATAGGAAGTTTCAAAGTATTCAATCGAACCAATACCACGAAAAATACTGAAAATACATTTTGAAGTTCCCTAAGTCACACGTGGAGATTTTGGTGTGAAATTTAAAAATTAATCTTCAACCTCTATTTCTCAACTAATAACAAACTTGTGATCATGAAACATATGGCACAAGAGCTTTCGAAAGTGCAGTTCGTCAATATAAACCAAGTCAATGGGCCTCTTTATGGTACCTTCAACATAAAGGTACTTTAAAGGGCCACTCACCAGGTTTGACAATTTTGAGCTGACAAGCGCAATGCTTAGATGAGGCGTTTACGATTACGTCTGCCAAATTCGCAACACTACGCGTCGCGGAAATGGGCCAAATATTATTTCAAGATGAACGTTGCTCCCTCTTCCTTTTGCGGGCGCGCGCCCAGAGAATGAGGGCATGACGTGCGCGTATGAATGGCCCTACGTACACGGCAATGCAGTGACGCCTGGTCCTCTACGTATACGACGTGCTCCGACGTTGCTAAAAGTGGTATGTGACATGGCCAATATTATTTAACACGACATGCGTAGTTTATGTATTTGTTGCTTGAAGAAAATAATTAATGAGAGAATGTGAGCGTTCTTCTTTTTTTTCAATTTTTCCCCCATGAGGTGCAACGAGATGCGGGGCTGATGTGCCGGCGTCTCGCATGCGTTTGTGTACCTGCGGTCAGCGCATCGAGCAGACGACAGCCGTAGAACGCTCCTACGTGTTCGCGCACTCATTGTGCTCATCTATTCTACGCGTCTAAGCCAGCTTTTCCAAACCATCCCGCAGAAACAGGCAGTAAACCTCAAACAACGCTGGTAAAAAAAAAAAACAATGCTCGCGTGCACGGGGGTTGGGCTTGTTCGGGCACGTAATGCGCATGTGAGCTCTTGGTTGGATGCCAGAGAGAGTAGGGAAGAGATTTGGCTTGCGAAGGCTTCGCGGAGGAGTGTGAAGGGTCACTAAGGATCGGGGCGAGGCATGACCCGATGCAGACACCACTATTCTGTATGTATTTACGATCATTAAAAGACACAAAAGTCGACTTGATGTAAAAGGACAGAAGCTCTAAGAGGTTACTGTTATGGACACCCGTGAGATTCTGGAAGGCTACAGCACCAAATGAGTCAATGGCATTGTCAACACACTGTAACAACTTCTCATGCGGCAAAGAGTAATACAAATCTTTTATATCGACCGAAAGTGCTTTTAAGCCCCTGTCGTTATGTTCCAGAAAGTTAACCACAATGTCCGAATTCCTAATTAAAAAGGGGTCATCGACGGTGAGCAAATTGAGTTTTTCTTGCAGAAATAATGCCACAGTTTTTTGCCATGTTCCTCTCTCTGTCACAATTACCAGCAGAGGGCAATCAACCTTGAGTGTTTTGGCCGTAAAGAACACATCAAGGCTAAGCTTTTTGCACTTATCCACTGCTTTGGCAAGTTTTTCGAAACCCAAGGTGGCACACAGCTTTTTTGCCTGGGATTTAACTTTGCTAAGGGAAGTGTCATCCTCAGCTCTAAAGACGGAGTGAACAGCTGTGGTCGCTTTCTCAATAAATAAGGAGTTCGGTAAAACGACAAAACCTCCCTCTTTGTCAGAAGGTAACAGAGCTAGTGAATTGTCTTTTAAGTGTCCCACGACTTTCTTAAATGGCAGTTTTTTGGTCGAAGGCATGAAGCGCGAAACCACATCAACGCCATCGGCAACACACCAGTCCCTTTCACCCTCAGGAATCTGTCGAGCCACTTGCCTGACATAGGTAAGCAGATCGTACGGCGAATTGGCTAGTTCCATGGCGAACTTCGGTCCGCGGCACAATACGCGTCGAACCGCTTCAGGGAGCACAACACCGCCCAGAGTGTGTACAGGGTTGCGCGTAGCAGTCACTTTCATGGGGGTCATGGCACGAAGGTGGAAGAGCATATGCTGCCACAGGTACTCCGCTTTTCGGTCAATTGACGCAGACAGTTCTCGCCACTTCATTTTCGCCTTGATGATGCCTTCAGCTGTCTGGAGTTTGAGGCGTAAAGCCTCAAACTCCTGTGCTGGCTATTTGCCTGTGCTGGCTATTTGAACCTAGAAATGGAAAACCCCTTTTACCCTATGACTCTTCCCATTCCAAGTTAGTTAAGCGCAGCATCACAAATCTTTCTCTTATCAATCCTCTTAGGAAATCGTGTCATCATGTCATGCAGCGCAGCTTTGCAGCTCAAGCTGAAAGGCTTTTGAGGGCCGGGTACCCAGCTATCCTACTGGTATCTATAGCTGAAAAGCTATTAAAACAGATAAAGAAGGCTGCAACTCAGAGGCTCAGCCGGAATCTAACGACCCTAAAAGACCCGTAGTTTTACCCTACGTGCATGACATTTCCCTCCGGCTAAAAAAGATAGGGGAGAAATCCAGCGTCAAAGTGGTGTTTTCAGTGCCGGATAAGTTACAGCGGCTTTGCAAAGCTGTCAACCCTCCCAAATCACGTACCACTGGTTGCGCAACTAAGCACAAAACTCGGTTTGTGCCGTGTGCAGCGGGGGTTGTTTACGCGATTCCATTCTCATGTGGTATGTGGTACTTCGGCCAAACGAGGCGATGCCTTAATGAAAGGCTAAAAGAGCACCATTATAACGTTCACAAAGCAATCCAGGGCCACATTGGAATTCACTGCCGTGATTGTGGATGTACCCCCATGTTTGATCAATGCGAAGTGGTAAAAAAGCACCCGTCACAATTAACTCGGGAAATTATAGAAGCGCATTGCATAGCAAGAGCTGGCAGCACGTGTATTAGCGCCCCTTCTTTGGTTTTATCTGAACATGAAGTGGCCTTCCTTAATCAGGATAACCGCCTATGAATCTGTGATATGTGACGGTGTGATGTTGTGTGTTATCTTGTCGTTGCGTTAGGGTGGTTTTGTATGCTTGCGCCGGTCTACATATTTGATGCAGTTTGACAATAAAGCTCAGTTGGAAGTTAGCGCTCTGTCCTCTTGCGTCGGTCTGCTCAGCCGTTTCTTCTTCCCCATAATGCGCTATACCAGTTCAAGTACGACGAACCAACTCGCCCAACCTTCAACACTCGTAGTCTATACTTGCTGGAAGGTAAACACATCGAATGACGTAGTCAACAGCCAATGCTCTCAGCAAGGAGGCACTAACACGTCTCAATGGCGCTGTGCCTGGACCACGAGTGAGATCAGATGGGAAGTGCCGACTCCGCCTTTCTGGAAGGCACACATTCTGTAGTGCCGAAACTTGCTTCACAATGCATTTAGCAGATGGCATCACAAATGAAAGAAAGCTGTGGAAGACACAGAGTTTCATAAAATTAGCCAGAAGGAACACTGGCGCTGGGATCATTCAGCCACCATCTGAATGATGGGTAGTACATGAGTTTGCCTAGTGTCCATGCTTGTGGACTTAGAATGCACTTGTGGCTTTGTTGTGAACTTCGTGAGCCCATTTGAACTGGTGGATCTAAGAAGGTCAATGTGGTGAAGTGTCACAGCTACACCTTTGCTGAACTTCATCTTAGCAAAGCAGTTTCAGGCCTCATGAAGCCGAAAGAATGAAGACTAGACAAATCCATGAACTACTCATTAGTCGCATACTGGCTGAAGTGCAGCTTCCTTAGACACTAGCGCCAGAGTTCCCTCTAGTGTATTTATAAAAGACTATCGTGGAGAAAAAACTCAGGTCCGTCAGCAGAGCCGCAGGCGGGAAGTGCCTGCGTCGTTACTATAGCAACGGTGCACGATTATGCTTTACTGCGTTCCTGCGTCTGCTAGTTTACCAGTTTTGCTGTCTACTACAGGCACTTTGTTCTGCGCCACCGTCAGCACATGCACTCGTGCGAGCAGATTGCTTAATTACTTCTATGTGCCTTGAAAGATGGTGCTACGCGCTGCAAGTAGTCAGCTGAGTGCAGCGAAAGTGTAAAGCGAAAGTGTAAAAAGCGAAAAGAAAAAGAGCAAAACAATGATCCAGGCACCCACGTTCCCATTTACATGGTTTTTCCAGGGCAAATGCGTAGCGTAGATACGGAGGCTTAACTCCTGCCTCATCTTACTTCGTGGCCTGAATTTACAATGCAGCGACGACCACTGCATCATCTGCTTAGGGGCAGTTTGAAGGCTGTCAACAAGAAAATGACACGACTGTCAGCCTCGCGGCATTGCCAAGGTCAAAGACAGGATGGTAGACACAATAAGGTTAGCTTAAGTGAAGCGAAGAGTTGCAGTCAATTTTAAGGCCCATAATTTTTTTTATGTCACATCCTCTTTCAAAAGCAAAGAAAGAAAAATAACGAAGAAAGAAGAAACAGCACACGAAACACAGAGACACGACAACAGCTGTGCTTGGTTTTGCCAAAGCGCACAGGTGCTGTCTTCTCTGTCTTTCGCGTGCTGTGTTTCTTGCGTGATCCTCAGTTCTTGAAAAAATGCACCAACTTGCCCCTAAACACATGCCACTTGACATCACACCCTTGTGAACCACAACGGGCTCTCACCGGCACTCGAAGGAGCCAAGCGTCACCGGCACGCCCTGCACCCGCCAGCTGCTGCCGTCTTGGTCTTGGTACAGCACCATCTTGACCTCGCCCGGGATGGACAGCTCCTCCTCGAGGGTCAGCAGGTGATCCTTCCAAGGACAGCCACCACGCTCCATAATCATAATGGAGCCCGCATCCCCGACCTGTTTTTGTTTTTAATCGTCAGTTTCGCACATGATACGGTTACCACAACAGAAAGTGAGAATGTGTCCGAGTTATTACACAATTTCTCTCCCAGTATCACTCTCACAACTGCCAAAATATTGCTAAAATCTTCTGCAAATACCTTTTGTCGCTGCTGAAGTGCATTTAGGACAAGTTCCCGGGCAGGCAACCATGCTGTGGCATAAAAGCGCACACGTTCTAGGAACTCCTCGCCTGTCAGCTTCATGGCCTTCAAGAATTGTTCCTGTAACACCCAGAGACAAGAAGAATGTTAGAATTGTAATGAAGAAGTAGTGGGTCATGCAAAGCTCAGCAAACACATCGTCGGCACTAAGCATAAGGCACTCGGCTCGGACATTGTCGCTGCTTTCGCTGGCTAGGCCTACGCTCCTATCTGGTCTCAAATAACAGTTCTGGCTGTCTCAGTTCTTTATTTGGTGGAGGTGCAGGGTCTCCTCGCAATCCTGGAGTTGCGAAGCTGAACTTGACCTGTCGCCATGACCACTGCATCAGCCGCATGCCCTCCATCTATGTCTCTCCAGGCCATTGTGTGCTCCGGTGCTGTCTGTCAGCGGGACCCTCCCATATTCAGCGGCACTGACGATCATGACGTTGATGACTGGCTGGCAACCTACGAACTCATGAGTGTCTTGAACAAATGGGACGAAGCTACGAGACTGGCAACCCTCAGCATTTATATCAGTGGCATTGCCCACTTGTGGATTCGGAAGCATGAAACCGGCGATCCAACTTGAAAAGCATTCAAGACAAAGTTCAGCAAAGTCGTCGGTTGTCCAGCTGTCCACAAACTTCGTGCGGAGCACCGCCTTCAGTCAAGATCTCAACTGCCTGGTGAGAATTTCACCAGTTAAACTAGAGGACGTGATTGACTTGTACAAATGCCTCGATGTGAACATAGCAGAGGCAGACTGCATCCAGCATATTTTTAAGGGTATCGACGAGGATGCATTCCAAATGCTGATTTCAAAAAGCCCGGCTATTGTCGCCCAGGTTACCGAGCTCTGCCAAAGCTATGATGAGCTCCGCCGGCAACGTCTTGTCACCTGCCGTGCTGTCCTACATCAGGAATCGATGTCCGGCCTAACTCCCTCGCAAGATCCGGTCCTCTTCTCGCAGATCAAAGATATTGTGCGCGAAGAAGCTGCCCGCCAACTGTCGCTCATGCTCCGGCCTACCAAAGCGCAGTGCGCTGCTTAGTCCTACACTACGGACTATTATACAAGACCAAGTGTCTGAGGTCCTTCCTCTGCCATCAGTCAATGCACCTATGACATACGCCAAAGCAGCAGCACGACCACGACCACAGAAGTTCCGAGCGCCGCCTCCACTGCCTGCTCCCTTGGTGATGCTCTACCTGCGAACGATCGCCCTTTCTACGCGAAGTTGGTCAACGACACCCAGATCCCTCCAAGCGCTACTGTCATCGCACCTATGTTGTGTTTCGCCGCCTTCAATGCTACCACATTCTTCACACCTTCCGTGCCTCTGGGAAATCCATTGCCATTCATGATCACGCTGCTTCGGGGCCAATGTATCGGCTCAATAGAAACATTTGAAACCATCGCTACACTTGACGTTCCTGAAGGATCATCGGAAGTCAGCGCCCTCTCCTGTAGTTCACTGCCCACATTTTCAACCGTGTCATCAATGAAGGCCTAAATTAACAACCGAGGTGTGAGCTTTTGAGCCTCCTTGACAAGTTTTGGCCATCTTTTGACAGCCACAATGCTACTTTAGGTCGCACGTCTACTGTATGCCACCAGATTGACACAGGTAATCACCCACCACTACGGCAGCGACCATATCGTGTTTCGCCGACTGAACGCCTTGTCAACGATGAACAAGTAGATGACATGCTAAAGCGCGACCTCGTTCATCTATCAAACAGTCCTTGGGCGTCGCCGGTTATTTAAGGTTAAAAAGAAGAATGGCATGATATGCTTTTGCGTAGGTTATCGTCGTCTAAACAAAATAACACGAAAGGATGTTTATGCTTTGCCTTGTATCGATAACGCCCTCGATTCTTTTCAAGGCACAGAGTTCTTTTCCTCCCTTGATCTACGCTTTGGTTATTGGCAAGTGCCCATGAATCCGGATGATAGGCCAAAAAGTGGATTATTGTAGCGATCGACCATCTCACAAGATAAGCAGAAACGGCCGCTCTACCAGTCGCGACGGCACGTGACACTGCGTTTTTCCTGCTGCAACGTTTTGTTCTGCGTCACGGCGCTCCTCAAGAACTTTTGAGCGACCGAGGCCGCGTCTTTCTTGCGGATGTTATTCAAGAACTTCTAGCTGAATGCCATGTGATTCACCGCTGTACTACCGCATATCGCCCACAAACAAACGGCGTGACCGAACGTTTCAACCGCACTCTTGGCGACATGCTTTCTATGTATGTCGCCTCCGACCACACCAACTAGGATCTTATTCGTCCCTACGTAACATACGTTTACAACGCAGTGCCTCAAGCGACGACAGGCTTTTCTCCCTTCTTCTTACTCTATGGTCGAGAGCCATCATCTCCAATCGCCACCATTCTCCCCTGCCAACCCAACTCAACCGTAGGCACACCAGTTTCCGAAGTCGCTCGGTATGCGGAAAAATGTCGCCAATTAAATTGCACCCTTACAACACAAGAACAAGGGCTACAGAAATTTCCTCACGACGATGGGTGGTCCCACTACCAGTTTTCACCCAACTTTCTTGTTTGGCTGCGGGTGCTTCCCACTCCTGCTACCTCTACAAAGTTCGTCAGCAAGTACCATGGACCTTATCGCGCCATAGAGCAAACTTCCGCTGTCAACTACTTCACTGAACCCCTCACGCCCACTGCGGACCTGCGTCGCCGAGGCTGTAAAATCGTACACGTGGATCGTCTCAAACCTTATCACGAACCACTTGTCCTCATGACACCTTAGAACAATTACTTGGCTCCGTCTTCAGCGAGGGGAGAAATATGTAATGAAGAAGTAGTGGGTCATGCAAAGCTCAGCAAACACATCGTCAGCGCTAAGGACGAGGCACTCGGCCCGGACGTTGTTGCTGCTTTCACTGGCTAGGCCTACGCTCTTACCTGGTCTCACATAACAGTTCTGGCTTTCTCAGTGCTTTATTATAGAACATTTGTCACCTTATGTACGTTAAGCGCCAACACCTTTGGGGAATGTCATGGTACGCATTCATTTACAACTTTCAGTAGAACACGCGAGAATGCAAGCATTCAAGACGTAAAAAAAAAAAAAAACACTCGATGCCATGTGCCACGCATATTGAAGCCGAACCACCCTATTAGCAACTACCCTGCTAATTCTATGCAGGCGCACTTTCATATGCCAACACATTCTGGAATGGGAACACACTCAGAAATTTCACATGCGATGTACCCATGACAAACATAAGAAGTGGTTGGCGATGCAAAAGTTTGTTTCAACAGTTACTGGCGATCAATTATAGCGAGACAGTAATCTAGACAGATTTCCTTCCCAAGAGCTGGCTGTGGGTAGTACGTTGTTAGACAGCACCATTTTTCTAGTCTATATATAAACAATGCCTATGTTAAGCTTGCCATATAACATACATGAGCATTGTTGTTATACGGAACTTTGGGGGGAGTGAAAATTCTTGTACCATCCAAAATGTCGTGTAAAAAAAAAACTAACAATATCCATTTCCAAACCATGATGTACGCACAAGAACACTAATTTCCATGGAAAGAACTCTCGTATCTCTCTCTGGAACGCACGCGACTGGGCCACTAAGGGATGGCACAGCTGGCTGCGGTGAATATGGGTATCGAAGCCACGCTTCAGGCCAACTGAAAACTAAAGGCCAAAGTTCACACAACCATAATTATAAGCGAATAGCAGGAATATCAAAACAATTCCAGGCTTTTTTTAATGACTGTTTTGCCTCTAATCTACCGCTTTTGCTAGCTGCCTACCTTCGGAGCTGTGTAATTGATATCGATAGCCATGCTGACAGCAACCGCGGTTTTGTGCACAGCTATTGCAGCAAACAGCAGTTCTATTTTCAAAACACTGTGTGTGCTGACCGTGCATGTGCCCTCAGAACTATGTCGTTGCATCTATGATCGTGTCTACCATGGTTTTGTCTTCATTGGTTGCGGCAGACAGTTATGCTTCGATTTAGTCAGCATTAAATGTGTTTGTACTTGAAGAAATTTCGTTGTCGCCATACATGATTGTCTCGATAGCAACTGCGGTTTCATGTGCAGTGGCAGCTACAAACGATAACCAGAGTTCTAACTGTTTGTGAGCTCTCGAAAGGTGCACAACTACAAAGCTTTCGGAGCACGCTCCTGTGAGTCATTTCTCGACGGTTTCCATACTAACGTTTCTACAACCCATTGTACTGCAGATTAGTGTTCGGGACATCCGAATTGCAACTCATTAAACACAATAGAATTTGGCCAAGGAATTTCACAAAGGTGGCTGAACGATCGCAGTGCCACAGTCCCCTCTATTTGATTTCAGAAAACTCTATTGTTCAATGTAACCGCTTTTCAAATTAACGCCTAGAGTAGCTTTGTACACATTTGCGCACACAACTTGTTATTGCCAGTCATGTCGACTAGTAGCTAAGAAAGAGCAATATACATTGATGTTTGGATGAACTAAACAGCAAACAGCTTCATAATGTCCTCATTTACATTTTTAGTTTTCAGGGTATTATTGCATATGATTACTTTGTGAAAGGCACTACCATGTTTGCCCTGCTGCTCTCCGCAAGCCATGTGTGAAGAAAAATAAATTCTTTTCAAAATGAACATAAACGATAGTGAAATTGCCCTCTATTACTAGTGTGAGATTCGATTCCATATATCCAAAAACAGAACATTAGTGCTTCAGGACATAGTTCATTAAAATTTCATCAAGATTATTTACTTTAAACAAGCAAATGAATACACGACATTACTTTTGATGCAACAGAACGCAGAACATGTAGGGCTTCGAAATACAGTCTCGTAAATTTGACTCGTTTGCAGACAGTCCGTCATGCCTGAAAGGGTCAAGAGATTTTTAAGGTAATGAGGTACTGCCATAGAACCTTAAGTACAACCGGTAAGCAACAGAAAACTCACGTAAAGATTGGGGTTCGGCTCGTTCCATGCCGGGTTCAGGTGGGCCACTCGGGAGCTCACGTTCGTGTTTATTCGGTAACTGCAAAGAGTACCAGCACAAACAGGGGGAGTCACACGACGCGTGCCTCACTGTTTCGGGCATGACCAGAACACAGGAGCATGGAAGTACGGCAGCAGCGAAAGCTTCGGCCAACCACCGTTCAGAATCCGTGGCGGCCGAAGGACCAAGGTGCCAGAATTTCACTCCAGTAACGTCGTTGCGACCGCCAAACCTGTGCGATAATTAGAATGCTTCAAACATTCAAACGAATGTTGCCGCATTCGAATGCGCTTTCATTCGAATTTATATTGTCGAAAAGTTTCGAATATTCGAAATGAACGAATATGCGTGCGTTACTCCGCATGTAACCCCTCCAAAAATGGTTTCGCTGCAGTGAAGGGGTGCTAGCCCTTGAAACACCTATCCTTAATGTATCCACATGTAACCCACTGTAAAAGTGGTTTCACTGCAGTAAACAAGTGCTAAGTCCGCAAAAAACGTCCATTAATGGGATATCTGCACTGCCGCAATGCCCCAGTTAAAGGTGAAATGAACATGTTATCCTCACGTCGATTCATCATTTCTTAAGTTTAAAAGCTTGCTATTCTGGTTTATATGCTCCGACTATAGTAAATTTTGAAACACCATATTTTACAGGTTATTACTTGCATTCTACTGAAAGTCAAACCCTGTTACTATTAAAAGTTGTTCCTACTCCCTTTGAACCGAAAAAGAATGGAATTTGCACAGGACTTGTTGTCATTTTAAGATATGCTGTGCAGATTGATTGGGTCTTGAAGTATATGACCACCATTTTTCATACATATACTATATATATATATATATATATATATATATATATACATATATATATATATATATATATATATATATATATATATATCCTGCCCATGAAAAGTTATCTTTTCACACACTTTTCTTTCTTCACATTTACATTACAATTGGCTTAATAACTTCCCCTATACATTCCTTGGCATTATTGTCTGTTAGATCTCATTACTATTGTGTCTAAACACGAAAAAACGAGCCCTTAAGTATACACTTGTTTCCCTTATATATATAACTCAACTTGAAGAAGTGTCACTTTGGAGCGCGCAAGCTGACCATTCTCGGACACGTCGTGTCGCAGGATGGCGTTCTTCCTGACCCCGCTAAGCTACGTGCTGTTCGCGAGTTCCCGAGGCCCACGTCTCTCAAGCAGCTGCGTAATTTCATTGGGCTTTGCTCAAACTTCCACCGCTTCATCCGGGGTTTCGCCTCGATCACGGCGCCTCTGACAGACCTACTTCAGGGAGACCGCAATCTATCTGCGTGGTCTCCAGCCTGCGACAGTGCCTTTGCGAAGCTCCGTGAACTGCTTACAACACCACCCATACTGCGTCATTTCGATTCAAGCGCTCCCACAGAAATCCACACAGATGCTAGTGGTGTCGGTCTTGGCGCTGTACTCGCCCAACGAAAGCCCGGTTACCAAGAATATGTTGTTGCGTACGCGAGCCGCACTCTTACAAGAACAGAAGCAAATTATTCGGTAACTGAGAAAGAATGCCTAGCGATTATCTGGGCCATTACAAAATTTCGGCCTTATCTGTACGGCCGCCCTTTCGATGTTGTTACCGACCACCACGCGCTCTGCTGGTTATCCTCCCTCAAAGATCCCTCAGGACGCTTGGCACGATGGGCTTTACGGCTCCAAGAGTACGACATCCGCGTCATTTATCGCTCTGGCCAGAAGCATGCCGATGCCGACGCTCTTTCGCGTTCGCCTGTTTCTACTGATATTGCGAGTGTCTCCATCCAAGACAACTTCCTTCCACTATCAGGACCCATCAACATGGCTGCGGAGCAGCGCAAAGATTCGTGGATTGCGTCTCTGATGGATTACCTATCTGAAATGCTCGCCCACCCGCCACCTCGAGCGCTACACCGACAAGCCTCTCACTTCACCACCCGTGATGGAATACTTTATCGCCGCAACTACCACCCTGATGGTCGCAAATGGCTACTCGTCATACCCAGGCATCTCCGTGCCAGCATATGTGCTGCTTTCCATGCCGATCCGCAGTGTGCGCACGCCGGTTTGTTTAAAACCTACGCCAGGCTACGTTTTCGGTTTTATTGGCGCGGCATGTACACATTCGTTCAAAAGTACATTCGATCTTGCACAGAGTGCCAACGCCGCAAGCACGATCCTAGCCGTCCTACTGCACCAATGCAGCCTTTACCGTGCCCACTGCGACCATTCGACCGGGTTGGAATAAACCTTTATGGTCCTCTACCATATACATCAGCTGGGAATCGCTGGATTATTGTAGCGATTCGACCATCTCACGAGATATGCAGAAACGGCCGCTCTACCAGCCGCGACGGCACGTGACGTTGCGTCTTTCCTGCTGGAACGTTTTGTTCTGCGTCACGGCGCTCCACGTGAACTTTTGAGCGACCGAGGCCCCGTCTTTCTCGCGGATGTTATTTAAGAACTTCTTGCAGAATGCCATGTGATTCACCCCTGTACTACCGCATATCACCCACAAACAAATGGCTTGACCGAGCGTTTCAACCGAACTCTTGGCGACGTGCTTTCTATGTATGTCGCCTCCGACCACACCAACTGGGATCTCATCCTTCCCGACGTAACGTACGCTTACAACACGGCACCTCAAGCGACGACAGGCTTTTCTCCCTTCTTTTTACTTTATGGTCGAGAACCATCATCTCCAATCGACACCGTTCTCCCCTTCGACCCGACTCATCCGAAGGCACACCAGTTTCCGAAGCCACGCGGTATGCGGAAGAATGTCCGGCAATTAGCTCGCACCCTTACAACACAAGAACAAGGGCTACAGAAATTTCGTCACAACGATGGACGGTCTAACTACCAGTTTTCGCCCAACTCTCTTGTTTGGCTGTGGGTGCCCCCCAGTGCTGCTCCTGGTACCTCTACAAAGTTTGTCAGCAGGTACCATGGACCTTATCGCGTCATAGAACAAACTTCCGCTGTTAACTACCTCATCGAACCCCTCACGACCACTGTAGACCTGCGTCGCCGAGGCCGCGAAATCGTACATGTGGATCGCCTCAAACCATATCACGAACCACTTGTCCTCACGACACCTTAGAACACTTACTTGGCACCATCTTCAGCGAGGGGGAAATATGTAATGATGAATGTAGTGGGTCATGCAAATCTTGGCAAACACACTGTCAGTGTTAAGCACGAGACGCTCGGCCCGGACTGTCGCTGATTTCGCTAGCTAGGCTTACGCTCTTACCTGGTCTGGTATAACAGTTTTGACTGTCTCAGTTCTTTATTATAATATATGCACACACACACATATATATATACTTCAAATTAATTCAAAATCATTTGGTCAAAATCACCATTTGTTTTGAATTTGCTTCGAACCTAGTATTCACTATTCACACAAGCCTAGAGATAGCGATTATAGAAACCCCATGGGGACGACTCCTTCCTTAACATGCCGAGAATGTGGGTTCATATGGCATTAGCGGCAAGCTGACTGCTTCAGATCACTTTCGCTTACCCTTTAATCCTACAATAACAAAACTTTAACAAAAAGCTACATCATCCTCTTGTACAATCCTACTTTCATATGAAGTCTGCCGAGGTCCAATTACGACCAACATGCGGTACGTTGTGTGCATGGAGGAAGGTGAGGGCGAGTGGGCAGTCAAGAACAGCGACTTGACGCAGCGACACTAGAAGCAGAAGGTGTGCATGTGTGTGTTTGTGTGTGTGCACGTTAATGAGGTGGAATGTGGTAGAAAATAATCCTCAAGTTAGACCAGCCATACACAGCTGAGCACACAGCTGTGCATCCTGCATACTGCGATGTTTGCACACATACCGTAATTACTCGAATCTAACGCGCACCTTTTTTCCGGTTAAGCGAGTTCATAAATCGCATGCGCGTTAGAATCGAGTACGAACAAAAAAATTACGGTCAATCTATTGCCATCGCAAATCCAAAATGGCCGCCCCCTACGTGCGTCGGCTATTTCTGCCTATGTGTTTACCATGTGCGGCACTTCGTACGTGTGCTGAGGAGTTCGTCATCTAGTAGTGCATTAGCATCGACGATGTGGAAGGGCCGACTCCAAAAACTCGAGTGCACCACGATGCCGCTTTTAAAAGAAAAGTCATCGCGTGTGCAGAAACGGACGGAAATCGGGCCGCATCGCGGTCGTTCCCGAAACGTGCGTGCGGGACCGGCGGAAACAAAAGCAGAAGATTGTCGACAGCAAAGCTTCACGCAAAGGCTTCAGTGAACCACAGCAGGGTCGGTTTCTGCAAATTGAAGAGCTGCTCCGCGAGTATGTGCTTGAGGAGCGAGCGGCACAGCGGCCCGTGACGACAGAACTGCTCCAAGTGCGGGCTATGCAATTAGTCTTAGAAAAAAGTCTAATGCGGAGCCAGTTTAAAGCGAGCAGGTGCTGGCTAATTAACTATATGAAGAGGAAAGGCTCTTCCCTCTGAAGGGGAACATGCATATGCAAAAACTTTTGCGGAGAAGTACGATGAAAAGCTTTACAGTTTTCAGAGGTTCGTCCTAAACTTGCGGCGCAACAACGGCTACCTGCTTGGGCAAATCTGGAATGCTGATCAGACGCCTCTTTACTTCGACATGCCTGGCACCACAACTGTCAAGAAGAAGGGGGCGAAGCAAGTTCGCGTGCTGACATCGGTTCACGGTAAAACTACAGTGACTGGCAATGCTCTGTTACACGTCAGATGGGCACAAGCTTCGCCCGTACCTCATATTTAAATGGAAGACAATCCTGAAAGGAATCGTTTTTTCGAGTGGTGTGATCGTGCGGGCCAGCAAAAAAAAATGGGTGTGCGTTGCAATCGATGTCTTACGTTTTTTTTTTTTTTTTTTTTTTCGCGGTGGAAATCGGGTGCGCGTTACAATCGAGGGCGCGGTAGAATCGAGTAAATACGGTACCACGTCTTTCCATGTGGGTAGTCCTGGACGTCGCGTTATCTAAATGTTTCAGGGGATAATTTCAGGGGATAAAAGTGATTATTATTCTTGTTTGTAAGCGAATGTATGCTGCAACACAGATGCCAGTAAAAATTAGCACGAGCTTTGTTTTGCTCAGCCCAAATACATTCTTAGTGTCTTTACGGTGAGAAACTTGATGCTCCCAGGTCGTAGGCGAGAGATCATTGGTCAGCTGCCAGCTCGTAGTAAGGTCACGGGGTCCATGACGCCAACAGGCAAAGAAAAAGTGTTCCATACTCGCCATCAGGGCTATCGGCTGCAATGACTGATGCTCCCAGATCTAAATGCACATTTGTACCCTATAAAGCGGGCAGAGGGATGACAGCCACTGTAGCTCAGCAGTAGAGCATCAAACATGTTTTTCAAAGGCCACTGCTTTGGTCCCTGGTGGAGGCAAGTCATCTATTCGTCAATTTTTCTTTCTCGACATTTACATTACAATTACAGTAGGTTCTCAGTAAAAGGAAATCTGTTAAATGGAAGTGCTGCTGAAACGGAACAGGCACTTTCGGAAAGATTGGTTTTATTCTTGTATTCTGCACCCTTGTTCATTTCTCAGTAAATTAAACATATATTCTGGGTCCCTTCACTTTCCATTTGTTGAGAGTCTTCTGTACTTCTAATAACATCCTCTATACTTCTCCTGGCATAATTGTTGTTAGTTCTCATTAATATAGTGTCTAACAAAGAAAACGATTCCCTTAGATTTACACTTCCTGCATCTCTGTAAGAGACACATTCACATACCGTGGCTCCCCGTCGTAGGCATTGATGCCGTTGTCGATGGCATCAATCTCTTCCATGAAGTTCTCGTAGACCTTGTCGTAGATCTTTTCGAGGTTCGGCTCGGAGAGCCTTCCAGCCGAGCGTCTCTGCTATCACCTCTCGCCCGTGGTGAACGTAGACAAGCCCTGCACTGCTCAGCTTGGTGGTCCACTTTTTGGCTGGGTTCAGCTGAATTCATCGTCTCGTTGAAGGTCCTGGTCAGGGAAGAACAGAAGCAATGCGCAGTTATGCCTCTGAAGACATCGAAGTGAAATTTGCGCGACGTCACAAAAGCGTGATGTCATGTGCAAAGTGCAGTAAGAAAACAGATCATGCAAAAGTCATTAACGACAACTGTTAAAATAAACAGATGGCTTCCTGCTTATAGTACTATCATGAGCATTACGATGGGGAACATGTAAGTACACAATGAATAATCTTAAAGGGCCACTCACCAGGTTTGACAATTTTGAACTGACAAGCGCAATGCGTAGACGAGGCGTTCATGATCACGTCTGCCAAAATTTGCAACGCTATGTGTCGCGGAAATGGGTCAAATTTCAAGATGAAAGCTGCTCGCCCTCCCCTCTACCTGCGCACGCGTAGAGAATGAGGGCATGACGTGGGCATAGAAATGGCCCTACGTACACAGCACTGCGGTCACGTTGGTCCTCTACGTAGACGACTCTGCTCTGACGTTGTCAACAGTATACCACGTGACATGGCAAAAATTATTTAACACAATATGCGTAGTTTATATATTTGTTGCTTTAAGAGATGAGTAAAACTTGAAATAAATAATGAGACGCAATAAAAAATTGTGCACATTTTTCTTACATTTTTTCCCGTGAAATGCTGCGAGATGCGGGGCTAATGTGCCAGCGTTTCACATGCGTTTGGGTTCCCACGGTCAGCGCATTGAGCAGACGGCCGCCGTGGAACGCTCCTACGCATTCGCGCACTCATTGTGCTCATTTACTCTACCGCGTCTAAGCCAGCATTTCCAAACGATCCCGCAGAAACAGGCAGAAGACCACAAAATAACGCTAGTCAACAGAGCTACGCCGCTAGCGTGCACGGGGGCTGGGCTTGTTCGGGCGCGTCATGCGAACGTCACCTCTTGGTCGGATGCCGGAGAGGGTGGGGAAGAGGTTTGGCTTGCGAAGGCTACGTGGAGGAGCAGCAAGGGTTTCGAACTCGTCTCCTCTCACCCTCGTTTTGCGCCGCTTCAAAAAACCTGTTTTCTCCGCTAGTAATGAACCGATTCGAGAAATTTTTGTGGCAAATTGTTCCTCATCGAACACCCAACAACTTCCACTGTCAAACTAAAATTTGGTATGCGGCCTGGTGAGTGGCCCTTTAAGTGAGAATTGAGCCAATGCTCGAATGGTGCTGTCAAAAATAAGAGTGTGACGCTTTTCCAGAAACTGTTGCCACTACCGCCACATGTTTACTATGGATGAAATACACGACACAAACAAGAGTTTCATATTTTAACGACTGTTGTAGTGCTTACGAGCAGCAAAGAGCGGCACCTTTGATTCAAACAACATTTGGCTGGATCTTGGTTTTGTGTGTTGCATGCACATGTAGAAGCCAATTTGAAAAGCAGCATTTTTCTCGGAACTATAGACATCACTGCTATGTTCTTCTTGGCATACCTGCCCGCTATATCTAGACAATCAGCTTTCCTCCTTTACCGACAATGGCGAGACCGGCAGCTAACCTTTAGTGAGACCGCAGTGCCCCTTCCAGTTCGTTTCAAACAGCAGCCAGTGAAAATTGCCCTGCGTTGGTTTTGAAGCTATTGGTCATGGGCTCGCGTGTTGTTTTTCGTACGGCTGGCGATATTGTCGCGAGACGAAACGACAAAGAATACGACACGGAGCGAATGTCAGTTTGCTTCCAGCCACAATAGCCACCAACTTCTTCCTTCTCAGTTTCTAGCGCAGGGCATGGCATTAACCTCTCGCCCACCTCACCTCCAACAATAAAAAAAAGCTTTGTCTCAATGCCATAGCTTGAAAAAAAAAAAAAGCTGAGTCGTGAAAGTTGGCGACGACTTTCACGCAAAGTACAAAATAAAAGAAACGAAAAAGAGACACAACGGGCTCGAGGGAAGACGCGGCACCTCAAAGTTTACAGCTTGCAGTCAACGCGAATAATATGACTTCATCCAGGTGATGTGAACCACATGAGAAGAATGTAGTGTACGAAAGTGACGGGATGGGTCTGCTGGCGCTATTTCATATTTGACTTCGTTTAAGTGACGCAGAACGCAGTGAAGGCCGAAATACCGGCACAACAATTTTCGCGGGCCAGGACGAAATTCGGTCTGCAAAGCCGGGCAGTGGATGAGGCTTGGGAAACGTTGAGAAGGCTCAGCAGGTGGATGTGAGAAACGTGCCATCGACGGCGTAGGGACTTACAGGGCGTCTGTGTAGGATGGCGTGGGAGATTCGGCTCGTGATGGTCGCGAGGAAGGGATGATTTGCCTGATTTTATCCCGAATGACGTCGATAAGAACTGTGATGCTCGGAGGTGCCGCTGCACGACACTTCTGGAGCTCCTCTCGGATGAAGTGCTGTATTAGCTCTGCAGGGGTCTTCCTGCCATCACGCTTAGGCACAACCAAGCAAGCAGTTCCCAGGGCAGTCTGTCGCTCATACTGAGATAACTGCCGAAGCGTGCGCTCCATAATTTTCACCTCACGGATGAACTCTGCCACCGTTGTTGGCGGGTTGTGCACGAGGCTCGCGAAAATCTGTTCCTTTATGCCTTGCATAAACAGTCGTACTTTCTTGGCCTCTAGCGTTTACAGATCATCTTGTCGGGACAACCAGTCCTGGAAGTGCCTTTTTACTTCTTGGAGCATACTTTGGAGCAGGAAAAGTACTGCTATGGAACAGCCATAAGGGTTTTCGGAGCAGAAAAAAAAAAGGCTAGTTTATAGGAGCTATTAGTGTTTTAGAAGCAGGTAATAAATTTGCCATACATTAATTGGAGTTCAGAGCATTGTTGAGGCACCTCATAAATATTAATATTTCCTATGAACTATATTTACCAGACAATCAATGTAAATTTCATGAAGTGAATGATAACATGTTGGCAAAAAGGTGCTACAAATCAAGCTACAATTTAAAATACCCGTATCTGTGGCAGAAATCAAATCAAACCGGGAAAGCTGAGCACCACATTTTAGAAGTAACCACAGTCCCACATAGCTCTCTAGCCCAAATAAGCACTAGATAATCGGTACGGGATAAAAGCAATCCTTCTCATTTTCACATTTTCCCACATTAGCCTCAATGTCTAGCTGAAAAAAAAAAACAGCCTAATGTTTAATATCCCAGCTCTTGTGTCACAAATGAGGTCAGAACTGACGATGCTGCACACTAGAAGAACACTGCAATGATGGCACACAGATTCTTTTCAGTTTCTTTAGAGCTTATGACTCAGTCAAGCAATAAACGTTCGTCATTCTCATTTTGGAGCAGGGTTTGGAGCAATTACTAACAAGAATTACTGTTTGGAGCAGCTATTCTTTTTTGAAGCAGTTTGGAGCAATTGGAGCAGCACTTTTATCACCGAACATGCGTGACATGTCTTCCACAAACATGTCAACACTTGCTCGGCATTTGAAATCTTGCAGACAGGGTCACCTCAGCTCTTTCTACTCGGGGTTGCTAAAGGCCTCTCGGAGTGGCCAATCGAACTCCGGCCAACAGGTGAACGAAGCCTCATGGCTCTCGTACTACACTCTCGTAACATCAACAAGGGAGATGTAGATGTTTTTCAACCTGCGGCGATTGTCCCAGTCATTGATGGCAGCCACCCAGTCGAAATTGTCCGAACAGTCTTCCACACTCCCGCCGGGATCAGCGTGGCAGGGGTAAGGTGGGTGAGGTGTCTTGACGATGCACGGTACAGCAGCGAATGAGTCCTGCTGATGCTCAGTTAGGGTTGCGGTCGTTGAAAACATTTTCTTTGGCGAACTTGCCAGGGGACCGTATTGGGGTGGTAGGCGTTGAAGGCAACAGCTGGTTCCATAGATTTCAGCAGAACCCGATGTACTGGCCTCGGTTGTTTCCGGTTTAGGACCAGCAGGCATAGGACGTTGGAGTATCCAGCACCCCTCACCAGTTTTTCGCGAGAGGAGACGACAAGGGGGATGACACGGTGCGAACAACGGTTCACTTCCAGTCACAGCAACCACCAACACTTTCTTTCTCAGTCTCTACCGCCACTAGCGCATAGCGATATTATACACACAGAGCTAATTTAAGTGACAACCCATTGCCCCCTTGAAGGTGAATTAGCACAAATGCCCCTTTTTTCCTTCACCAAAACAGGCACTTCTGATCTCAATGCATCCATGACACACAAACGCAGAAGCCTTTTATGACGACTAACTTTTGGTGGTGGTCATAGCGCCTCTTGGCAGGATCATACACAGCACCCACGTCCACGACCACGTCGCATGTGTCCAAGACAGCCGGGTCTCTAGATCTGTACATTGAAAAGGCAGACAACACGAAAACTAATTAGCAGGGTTGTGTACCATATCATAAATGTAGTGAAAACGTAAAGTCCAATCATGTTGCATTCAATTTTTACACAATGCTTCCCGTGCTCTTTCTACAGCCTGTTTATTATTAGTAACATAACCACTTTTTATTAGTAACTTGAGCACAGAGTGTCTGACACTCTAGGTTCTCTTTCAGGCACTTTCAGCAGAGCACCTACTTTGGCTTCTCAAGATATTAAGAAAAAGTTTGTAAAATGTTAAAACTGGTAGACGATCAACAGTTATGGTTGAACACATGACATTGGAGCATGCTAAGTTCACTAAAGAGAGAGAGAGGCCAATCAATTGTCAGGCCAACTAATGAAAATTAACTGAATGAATTCAGCGAAAAAACAGACTTTTCTTGTGAGCAGCTCCGACAGTTACGGCATTTGGTGGAGCAGGTTTTAACCACACACTTATTTTTACACACACTCTGAGACACACTTCGGCAGTGCAACTAAACACGAAGTATAAGAGGAGTACCGACGTAAAAAACTTTCAGTTGTTTCGGTGCATTGATTAAAGAGCCTAGCCCTCAAGAGCCTAGACAATGTACTGCTGGGCTTGAGCGCGGCCTAGAAGAATAATTACAGTATGCATTTGTTCAGTCCCTGCTGTATCTTGACATCACAACATGATGCGAGGTTCTAGTCGCATAATCACGCAAGATATTGTGATATTTTCGCAGCCACTTCCCGCTGTGCCTCCGTTGGTGACGCGCAAGTGGCCATTTTGGAAGTGTCGGAACCTGACACAACAACTACCCAGAGAACCATGCGTAGAAAACAGAATTGGTACCGTCGAGCTAGCATCAATGTCGTAGGTGCCCCATAGAAAAATGTATTTCAAAGGGCCAATAAACAACCCCAAGGTCCGAATATTGCTATAAAAAGACACATGTACACTTTTGTTTAGTCAACATGCTCCTGCAAAAGTTTTGCAAATACACACTACACTCAACCCTCCTTATCAAAAAGTTGCATCTTAAAATAAAATACATTAGCTATACCTGGAAACTTGATATAAAAGTATGTTCCTAACACTATATCTATTGCAAGCTTATTTTTCATTTACTTTGTTATAACTGATGTTTCGTTATATCGAGGTTTGAGTATACATTAAAAAGGTACTGACACAAAATTTCGCGGCCGCGATGGCTTGCGGGGATCAATTTACGTGAATATTCGTATATCACCTGCAAAATATCAACAGCGAATATAGCTTGGAAGGTATTTTTAATTCATTTTGAAGTTTGCGTGACCGCTAGATTCTATCGTGCCATTGACCCCCTCGAAGGGGAGCCTTCGCGGACCCTCTACTTCCCTCACGTCACCCCACTACAGTCATTAAAATAAGTTATGATGACGCCATAGCCACCATTCTTCTTTTGCCACATTTGTTCCCACAGTTTATTACTCCTTGAAGGCTGGTCGCAAGTTAGTAGCCGTGGCACACCCTTTGAAAGTCCCGACACTGCAGTCTCGTTTCTTATTCGAAAGTAATCCTACATGCGGACCGTGCGGAAGGGTGTCACCGTTCTGTGTGCTGGTGTGGTCTAGAGCTGCACACGCTAGGTGGTGATAGTTGCACCCGGCGGCTTCTCGTTTTTGGAGTTCTCTCAAACCGAAAATGGTTGATAATGAGGGGCTTGTAATTAATTATCTGTTGCATGCTGCAGCAATCGATGTGTCATGACTGAAAGGCTCCCAGCAGCACATTGCAGCAGAAAAACACGAAGCCAAAGTTTTTTGTCAGTACCCTTTTAAGGAGGTTAGAGGGGTTACAACGTCAGTTTCAGTTGGTTTCAAACACTCGTGCAGCCTTGTCACCCTTCTCCCTCACAGAGCGGGGAAGGCGTAGCCCATCGCCGTGACTGGTTTAGACCAACGGACGAGCTGCGTGCTACGTCACGTCGCCAATCGGTCACTTAGCGTCACTTCGTGTGAAAGGAGGATTGGTCAGGCATAGGAAAGGAGCGCCGTAATCGTTTTTCGAAATGGAGGCTCTGCTTGAAGTGCAATGCTGTAATATTCGGGAAACGTGATCGCTGTGATCTACTCTATGAATTGCCGAGGTTCTTTGGTGGGTGTAAAAAAAAAATCTGAGCCTACTGACTGATCCTTTAAAATCAAAATAAAACATGTTATTGGTACAATTGTGGTTTTGGGTACCGCATTATTAGCAGCCTCAGGTATATTTGTACAAGCCAGCATAATTCAGTGACCAGCTTACCTAACCACAGTGGCATCCTTGTACTCGGGAAGCTGCTTCAACAGGAAACACGCAAGTGCATCGTCGCAGTGAAAATTACCACTGTGCGTTCCAATGGTCTTGCCCATGGCTGCTGGTTTCTTTGTGGGAGGCTCCCCTGACATCAATGACACCGGCCTGCACGAGGTCAAGTACCCGGGGAGTTAGAGAGGGCAGAAAGGAAAATCTGTGAGTGCCTGCTACATCATTTCTGTGAACCCTAACAGAGCTTCCGGAACTGTGAAACTTAACGCGGATAATAAATG
Organism: Rhipicephalus microplus; assembly: GCF_013339725.1. NCBI lineage: Eukaryota > Metazoa > Arthropoda > Arachnida > Ixodida > Ixodidae > Rhipicephalus > Rhipicephalus microplus. The sequence continues at coordinate 79,366,558 of NC_051175.1, read as the reverse complement.
GGAAGACAAACACTACCACTGACTCTAGAGTAGAATTTTCATTGAATAGTAAGAACACATTGATACTGAGTGACATTAACATCATCACAAGAGCGAAAGACCGTAATTCACATGACTATCAAAGCCTACCGCATTAAAAAACACAGGACCAATGAACTAGCCATTCATCAAATGCAGTCGCTACGGAAAAAATAAAACAGAGTATTTTGATATGCAGCTATCATTTACATTATAAATGCAGTGGAAGGTGGCACCAGCCGAAAGGGATTGCTCTGCTCATCACACAATTTTGCACATCTCATGCCTTCACTGTTCTAATTTCTACCTAATATGATTGCTAACTTTCAATAAACACTTTAGCACAGTGTCACCCCCAGTAATTTACTTTTTGTTCACCCCCCTCGTATATTCTTTTGCTGCTCATTTTTGCATCACGTGCCCGAACAAGCTCGGCAAATGTTAGCACTTGTGCCATTTTTTTCTAATGCGTGGCATGTATAAAATTACTGAAACTGATTAGCTATTCGCACGCCAACAAGCAGCTCTCGCCAAAGGATGTTATAAGTGAGTTTTTATGCAAATGCGTGGCTTCTAGCCCCTGCATATAATGATGGTACGAGGAAAACATTGCATGCATGTATTAGTGCAAAATTAATGGAAGGCATCTACTATGTCACAATGAGATTGTGGTTTTAGCAGGCAAAACCTCAGATTTTGTTTCCATAATTACTGTAATTTACTGTATCTTACTGTTATTTCTAGTTCAGAGGGCTCGGTAGTATGTTTAGTTGTCCGGATAACCTGTTCGACTAGCTAACAGTGATTCCGATAGTCGCCGCGTACACCTGCAAGGCCAGATTATCAAGTTAGATGTGTGTTTGCGTCTCTGTTTCATATCCTGCAGTTTGGCGTAATTCTTAATCGCATAAACTACCAACACGCACAGTTTACTAACATATTCGAGGCTAAATAATAACAAGCAGCGCAATGCATCTGCTAATTGTATCAGTGTGTGACTTTGTCACATTCATGTTTCGAAGTGTCGTATACTTGTTGTGGCATAACAGCTTACCCGACCTGAAGAACGGGTTTAGATACTTTGGATGACTTCAGGTGAACAAAATAGTAGTCACGTATCGCCAGTTTTTATCAACGCGGCAAACGTAAAATTAAGATTGCGTCAGCACCTAACAAGAGGGTGGCAACTTTTGCCATATCTTCCTTACACTGTCTCTGCAAAAGGCATGAAAATAATAAAAGATTGTTCGCGCCTGCCAGGTAGTTTACAAGGTAGTTTACTGCCAAGGTAGTTTACAAGGCAAGAAAACAAGGCGTGCTGAATCGCCCAAGTTTCGGGTTACAGCAAAACACGCATAGTGACAACTTACTTAGCAATGCTCGTTTGACACTGGGAGGGCTCTTACAACAAATTTGATCCTGAACGCCCATGCAGACGGGACCACGGACCCAAATATTCAACCAAGCCGGACTTCTAACAACGTACTCACCGAACGAGCGTGCAAGATGTTTCAACTCGCAGACTGCAAACAGATCGAAAAGATTTACTTACTACACGCACGACGACAATGCGACGGAACATATATATCACTGCGGAATGTTTCGGTAGCTGCTCAGAAGAGCTTTCGAGAAAACTCGGCCAACGTACCCGCCTTTCAGAATCAAACGCACACGTTTTTCGACAAACCGGCGGCTCGAATTGGCTCAAACTTCCGGGGCGGCTACGTCTTGTGATGACTATCTAGCAAGTTCCAAGTGAGATTACTGAAACGAATTGAGAACCACAAATCTTTGCTGAAGCATACGAAATGAACACTGCCCCGTAACACTAATTGAGAAAGAAGCACATAACTATTTTTGAAAGAGAAAGGCATGAACTCAAGTGCCGCAACAAAGTCGGAAAAAATACATTTACGAACGAGTGTGGCAACACTGATCTACAAACGGCTTGCTCTTTTGGCGCGCTTTGTTGCTTCTTGCGTTCGTTACTTTGTTTGCTGCCGCGCGCATTTGTCGAGCACGTTTTCGTCAGTGCAGCGGGAACGTTGTTTGCCGCAGTCGCAGGTAGCGTGAGAATCAATAGCTCATTGTTTCGAAGGGCCTCGTACGTTTCGCACCGTTGCTGTCCTCCCGTACAGTCATGGCGAAGAGAAAGGCGAATGCGACCGAGAAGCAAGGCGGCGCGGCCGAGCCGGCTGACAGCGTGCAGCCGCAGACCACTCGGCCTTCGTCTCCAGGTAAAGTGAGCACCCCTGGCAGCCGAAAGCGCTCTCAACCCGTCGTGCTGCCGCAGAAGCCCGCCTTATCGCCCCGAAGGGCAGCGGCGTTGAACGAAGGAGACGACGCTGTACGTGGAGCTGGAAGCCCCGTTCATTCACAGGCGAAAAAACCAGCGCCTGGCAGCACTGCTGCCAAACGAGTACGCGCGGCAGACAATGCTCTCGCCGAGCAGACCTCCGGAAGTCCAAGCCGTTCGAAACCAGGCGTCGAAGACGTAGCCACGGCCGAGCCGCCTGTCAAGGCGAAGCGAGGTCGTCCAGCGCGGGCTCCGACGGCTAAGAGCGTGGCCACAGCAAGCGCCCCGGGGCCCGTGCACGGAACTTCCGAGAGCCCAAGCCGTTCCCAGACAGCTGGCGTCGACAAACGCGCTGTAGCGACCGAGAAGCAACCTGCCAAGACGCGGAAGCGAGGGCGTCCACCTACTCGTCAGATCGATGAGCTACAACCTGCATCGCATAACCAACACGTCGAAGTTTCGCCGAAGGCGGCGGGCAGCAATGCCGGAAGAGCAGGCCGTTCGCCGTCGATCCCAGCCAAGCGTGGTCGGCCATCTAAAGACAAAGCCGCGATGCAGCAGCAGGTCCATCACAATTCTCCGGCTGGTCCATCAAAGGTTGGAGAGAAAGACTCTGGAAGCCAGAACTCTCCACAGCTGCCGAAGACGGCGGGCAGCAATGCCGGAAGCGCAGTCCGTTCGCCGTCGATCCCAGCCAAGCGTGGTCGGCCATCTAAAGACAAAGCCGCGATGCAGCAGCAAGTCCATCACAATTCTCCGGCTGGTCCATCAAAGGTTGGAGAGAAAGACTCTGGAAGCCAGAACTCTCCACAGCCAAAAAGGAAATCCTTAGTTGACACCAAGCAGCTCGGTGTGACTGGCAGTGCTGGCAGGAACATGGATGTCCCTGACGTGACTGCCAAGAACTCACCGAAGCCAACCAAGGCCATCAATCGAGGGCGTACATCCACTGCCATCGACACTGCCACATCAGAGTCTCAAGAGACTGAAGAACAAAGCCCATCTGCCAAGCGTGCCATGACCAGTGCATCGGCTGATGGAAAAAAGACTGGCACTGCTGCTCAAGGAGCGAAACGAGCAGGTCGTCCTGCAAAGCAACCCAACACGGCAGGTGCAGCTGATGAAAAGTCGAGGCGAGGTGCCAAAAAGTTGCCTACCACAACCCGAACCGCAGCACCTAAGAGTCCTGGTAAGCAGAACAAGAAGCTACCTGCCAGCAGCCAAATGGCGGCTTCTTCTAGTGGTGCTGGTAAGAACAAGATGGCACCGAAGGGTCGTCAGCAGCCAAAACCGAAACGAGGGAAGCGGAAGAGTGCTGATGACCTGTCGGATGTTTCAAATAGCAGCGACGTTACGCCTCCTGGTTGGGAACGGAAAACGCGGCGCAGCGGGCCATTTGACCACGTCGGCCTGTGGGTGAAGTCGCAGCTCGCGGGCGAGTTGGATAGCAGCGATGCAGGAGACATTTCGGTAGCCTCGATCGACAGCATAATTCTTCCCTCTGGCATGTTCAACAGACTGACCGGTGCTGGAGGTAGCAGTGAAGACGTTGATCCGTCCCTCTCGCCCAGAGAAGAAATCCTTTCGAGATGCGAGGCAAAGTTCGGCCGGGACACCTTGCCGCATTCCACGACGACCACTGGTGAGGCAATCGGCATGCTAGTGCACTTTGCGAGGATGCGAGGCCTTCGCTTTGGTGCACTCAGCGAGCTAGTCACAATCATCAACAAGATGTTTGCTCCTGCCAAAGATGTTCTGCCTGCTGGCAAAGCTTTAGGGATGGCACTTGCCCAGATGAATTAGGCACTCCTCCAAGTTTTAGCAGTTCCTACTTTGGTATGGTGGCTACAAGACACGGTTCACAAGATTGGTTTATCCTTACAAGGAATTACAACATTCTTTTCTTATCCCATTTTTAGAAGCCCAAGGACACAAGCATCTCAGTTGGTAATTTTATCTTGTCAAGCACTGCAAATCATAAGATATGTTTTCCTCATTGTATTTCATATTTTAGAATTTAGTAAATATAATAAAAGTTTATCTTGGAAGCCAAGTGTTTGCAGACTTTGGTGCAAGATCTTGAAGTACTGTATATACGCTAATCTTGAATCACACTGAACTGCGTGAAAATGCGAGTGCTTCAGTTTGAGCAATGTGCCCAGACGCAGGAACACACCAAACTTTTCTTGCATGTATCAGTCGTCTCATTTATTTTCTGGATTTCGGGAAAGCACTGCATAAGATTATTGAAAGATGGGTTTGCTCACGTTAAGTCACTTGGTCAAGACGAGCACACAAGTCTCTAGACTCCTCTTCGTATGGCTTAAAGTTATCACCCTTGTCAAGGCTTAGGTCAAACTATATTGATCTTGCAGTGGCTACATGCATGCACTCAGAACAAGACTTTATAAGGTAGTTCAGAATTCTGTTTTCGAAGAACTGGCGACCATCAGAAATGTGTCGAGAGGTGTTGGCCAGAATGAAAGTTAATCATATGGTACAATCAACCACACTCTTTAAATTGCGGTTTATTGTGCTGTGTAACTACTTTATATTAGAACTATTCTGTGTTGCTGCAGAAAATTGCAAAAATCACCAGGCCTGCTCAGAACATGCAGCATAGTCAGCGAAAGCTAGAACAGCGTCCTTTCCAAAACCCATTGTAGACCATTTTGGGATAAACTGACATCTCTTGGGAAGTGGAGAGGCACCCAATATGCCACTATTAGTTATTCTGCGGATGAGCGAGGTATCCACTACACAAATCTAAGGCACTTGGTGCTGTGGCTTATGGCGGTTGAGAAATATGGCCGAGTTTTAAATGCGAAGCATTTCTTGGCAAACTTCTGCGACATTGAGCGTATCTACTTTAGCGAAATTTAGCTCTCCTGGCAGTTTCGATAATATCTGTGCCAAAATTGGTATGGCATAGCATGTCTGTACGTCGAGCCAAAGTAACTAGTCATAAAATGAAAATTGTGATAATGTCACTGTAAATAAAATCAGTGCAAGTAACACTGTAGCAAACAGCTTCGATCAAGCAGCGCGAGTTCGTCGTCTTTCTGCAGACCAGATCCTTCAACACGCACAAGTAATGATGACATTAGCCACGCAACAACCAGAAACCCACTACTTGCTCGTGTCATTACTTCCCCCCTCGAAAAGCATCGACTCTATGCTTTCAGATGTAAGAAGTCAAGAGCAAGTCTTGAGCGTGAGTAATACGGCTTCATCCCAGCCACGTGAATTATGTCTGGCTGGGCACCACGGCGGGAACACCGCAAGCTGGGCTCTGCGATAACTTAGTAGTTTACATCGTTGAGGCGCTGAAGAACCGGGTAAGGGCCGAAATAATGACGCAAGAGTTTCTCAGAGCGGCCCTGTTGGTGTACAGGACTACAGAGCCATACTTTTTTCTACGGGGTGGTAGGTGACTTCTCTGCGGCAAAGGTTGTACCTATGAGCATCGTGTTGTTGCTGAGAGTGAATGCGCAAGTGAGCTAGTTGTCGAGCTTCTTCGGCGCGCTGCGCATACTGGCCAGCATTTTCGGTGGTGGTCGTAAAGGCCTCATGTCGTCTAACATCGCCAGCCTGAAGCATGGCGTCTAACATCGTGGTAACTTCACGGCCGTGAAGGAGGCGGAAAGGTGTATACCCTGTAGTTTCTTTCACGGGGGGTGTTACATGGCGAAAGTTACGAAAGGGGGACAAAGCTGACATAAACAACTACCGTCCTATAATAGTGACATCAGTGGTCTACAGGCTGGTGATGCAGATTATAAAGGAAAGACTGCAGGCATGGATAGAGGATGAGGGGGTGCTGGGGGAAATGCAGAATGGGTTTCGGAAACACAGGAGGTTGGAAGACAATCTGTTCTCACTGACGCAGTGCATCGAAATAGAAAAAAAACTCAGGCCCCTGTGGCTAGCATTTTTGGATATCAAGGGAGCATACAATAGCATGGTTCAAGAGGACTTGTGGGGAATGCTAGACACACTGGGTGTGGAAGATGGAGTCACTAATCTTTTAAAGGAAATCTATAAAAGTAACAAGGTAGTTATAAAGTTGGAAAAACAGGTATCCAAGCCCACAGAGGTGAAACGGGGACTTAGGCAGGGGTGTCCACTGTCACCCTTGTTATTCATGATGTACCTACAAGGATTAGAGGCCAAATTAGAGGGAAGTGGACTTGGCTTCAACCTCTCTTTAGTGAAACAAGGAAAACTCATTGATCAGGCACTACCAGCAATAATGTACGCAGATGATATAGTGCTAATGGCCGACAAGGAAGATTTGCAGAGATTGATTTATTCATGATGTACCTACAAGGATTAGAGGCCAAATTAGAGGGAAGTGGACTTGGCTTCAACCTCTCTTTAGTCGAACAAGGAAAACTAATTGATCAGGCACTACCAGCAATAATGTACGCAGATGATATAGTGCTAATGGCCGACAAGGAAGATTTGCAGAGATTGATGGACATCTGCGGTAATGAGGGAGATAGGTTAGATTTTAGATTCAGTAAGGAAAAATCAGCAGTCATCATTTTTAATGATAACGAAAGTAGTGAGCTTAGAATACAGCAGGTCACACTAGAGATAACAGATAAATACAAATATCTGGGCGTATGGATAAGCAATGGGATCGAGTACCTAAGGGAACACGAAATATACGTGATGACTAAAGGTAACAGAAATGCAGCTGTGATGAAAAATAGGGCACTGTGGCATTACAATAGGTATGATGTTGTGAGAGGAATATGGAAAGGGGTCATGGTTCCTGGGCTGACGTTCGGCAATGCGGTCTTGTGGATGAGATCAGAAGTTCAAGCAAGATTAGAAATTAAGCAACGAGGGATAGGTAGGCTTGCTTTAGGAGCTCACGGGAATACACCAAATCAGGGAGTACAAGGTGATATGGGATGGACATCATTTGAGGGCAGGCAAGCTAGCAGCAAGATAAAATTTGAGAAGCGATTGAGAGATATGGGAGAGGAGCGGTGGGCTAGGAAAGTTTTCAGCTACTTGTACATGAAGAATGTCGATACAAAATGGAGGAAGCGAACCAGGGAATTGACTGGTTAAGTACTTAGAAAACAGCAGGTGGCGAAACCAAAAAGAACTATCGGTTAAGATGAAAGTGAAGGAAACAGAGACTGACATGTGGAGAATGGGCATGATTAAGAAGTCCGCACTAGAGATCTATCGAACTTTTAAGCAGGAAATCGCCAAGTAAAGGATCTATGATAATACTCGGGGTAGATCTCTACTGTTTGAGGCCAGGGCGGGAGTATTGCGAACCAAGACATATCGGGCCAAATACGAAGGGGTAGATATAGTATGCATTGCGTGTGGAGAGGAAGAAGAAACCGCCAAACACTTGATAATGTTCTGTAAAGGGCTTCACCCTATAGTTCAGGATGATGGCGCAAAGTTTTTCAAAGCACTGGGGTTTAGAAACAGGGAGTGCAAAATAGACTTTAAGCGGGTAGACTTAACTAGAAGGAGGTTATCTGATTAGCTGGCTAAAGTCAAGGCACGAGTGAAAATTAATCCCTTCACTGCAAAGTACGAATCCTCAACCTCACTATTTAAAAGGGGAAAAAAAAGATACATCTAATGGTTAGTTTACTAAGTATTACGGCTAGGTGGCGTTAGCCGCCGCCCGATCTAAAGGGTACAGCCACATCCATCCACTCATCCTTGGAAATAATATAACTAGATGGCGTTAGTTGTTTTCACAGCATAACCATGGAGTGAATGATGATGAGTGGGGCGAAACATCCGTCCGTTCGAGCTTCTGTCCATCCGGACAAATGGACAGACGCTTCACCTTACTCAACATCATTCACTCTGTGAATATGCTGCGATTTTTTTTTTTCATAACAGGGCAGAAGCATTCAACAAGCCACTCGTTGCGAAAATTACATCTTGTGACGCGCAGTTGACAAGCAATCGCCAGCCCGATACATTGGCGTTACAGGGAGCGAGGGGTAGTGCTGCACACGCTTATGGGAGGAGTGACGGATGTTCTTGAAGATTTACTAACACGAGAGTGTTTTATGCCAGGGTCTACGAATACTTCAGTGACAACCCTTCGTAATTAATTGACAGTTCTCATGGCAATTCTCATAGTGCGATGCCCGGTTGCGATTTTACGCTTTGGCAACGCAATATTATAATGTGAGGAAGATAGACTTAGAAAAAAAAATCACGGAATATGGACGAAGTGAATGATGGTGAGTGGGAAGAGCAGTGGGATCGCTCAGTGTTACCGTAAATCACCCGTGCCATTGACCACTCACACATGTAAATGACAGCCCTGTGGTGTAACTGGCACGGCTGATAAAAAACGTTTTTTTTTTTTATCTAGCGGCCGTGCGTGTAACTGGTATGTTGTGTTGAATTGTGAATTTCGGATCGTCTTGCCTTCATTATTATACTGCCTTGAGGTATCGTATCTAGGCTAAAGTTTGCAAAGACGAGGTGTGAAGAACGTTCCCCTGGTGGGTGTAAGTTGTTTCCAGTGTAGCGAAGCCTTAACACCAGTCATACTAAATGCATCAGTAGAGCATTCTAGACCTCAGTATACTGGACAAGCCAGCCATCATTATCATCACGGCTACGGCGCACGCCAATGGACAAGCTTCAGATTTTCGCAACGTCTATATGTTGCACTGGCGTGCTACTCTCTGTGGGGATCAGAAATGAGATCAAGAGATTCCACAAGGGAGCGAAGAAAAGAACAATTGAAACTAAAGGTATAAACAAACATGAAATATGTGCAAGTGAACCCGGTAAAAGTCTTTACAGCTAGGTTGTTCGGTAAGACTTTCCTATGTGGAGTATTCAATCGATCATAGAGCCTTCTAACAAAAACAATTTCGAACAGGTAATTGGCGGCCCTTAACGCGAATCCTCGCCCGACCTGACATCGACAGTATCGGGTCCCTTTACGATGCAGTTTCATACATCGGGTGCTTTTGTGGTATACTACTCGACTATCGATCGAACCTAGATTGACTCCCACTCAATCACTGATATTTGTCTTTTCAAATATAAGAGATTGAGCGGGATTATAGTTATATAATAATAATGGTATATTATAATAATTAATACCTGGAATTCACGTGCAAATACCACGATATTGTTATAAAATGGGCACACCCTGGTAAAACCAGCTTTATCTTGACCCTTAAATGCTTTGGTACACGTCATTCACCGATAAGGACAAACGAGGGGACCATTGTGAATACACAATAACAGTATTTACGCTATGATGGATTTTGTGCAACTAAAAAAAGTCAGGACCCCCCCCCCCCCCCCCCGCTAGAAAGAGTGTCTGGATACACTTCTGGGCTTTTTTAAAGTGCAGAGCTCTCGCACAGCATTCATGGGCTTCAAGCATTCTGTATCCATCGAAATGTGAACGGTGCGGCCGGGATTGTCCACTGCTCCACCAGGGCAGACGATTGGTGTTAACTATGACGTAATGTGCGTGTATGTTTAACACGGGCCTCCTTTCTATGTCCATCGCCTAATCAGGCACTTGAGAATTTTGCCTGAAGTACTGCAAAATGACTTGCCTCTCCGCCAATTCCCGGTGATGGGTACGAGCTCTTGACCAGAAGCAATTAAAACATAAAGAGACGAGAAAGAAAGAAGCAGACGAAGGCTAGCTCGCGAATCGTGCGCGTCGAACGTGCGGTTCAGCACGCGACACGCAGCAGAACAGGTCTACGCTAGACACCGCCTGGTAAAACGAGCAAGCAAAGACCCTAAGCGAGCAAAGCCCGGAGACCAGGAATCGTCGAGCCTCGGCAAGCGAACTCTACCGCCTTACGATGAACTCGCCCAGCTCCAGAGACATGAGGCAACGCCGCACGCGAGTTCGACCCCCGGATTCGAGCCGCGGCCCTGATGGCCCGGCCGTTCTCGAGCCGCCCAAGTCTTCGTGGCTCGCCGTACTTCTCTGGGTTCGCTCTCGTGAGCATGCTCGTTCGGATCTTGTATCCTGGTCGGTATCCACCTGTTCGAGGCCCACACCCAGGAACCCTACCACAGCGAGTAAGCCTCGTCTCTAACGCCATTGGAGCTGAACCTGGTCACGACCCTCACGACAGAACACTACCGGTGCATGTGAACCGGTATCGCCAATGTATAGCCCATCGTTGACCAGCTGGACCGTCCCTTCTCCGGCTGTAAGGCGTGCAAAACTGCGGTTGCATCAGTTTTTCTTCTCTATTTCTGAAGATGGCTTGTCTCAACAGACTTCAACACCTGTTTGTGTTTATTCTTTGTTTTGTTTTTTTCTCAGTGAGATCTCTCACATAACAGTATCAAGCGGCTAGTGAGCTTCAGTTTCTTGTAAATAAAACAATCTTGCAGTTCTGTGATATCCATGCATCAGGAATGCTCGTAGCTTGGCGTTGAGTCAGCTTGACTGACTGCATGGTTGAAGAGTGGAGCATGTCCAACTGCTGTTTCATTGCTCGACTTTGCTCTAATAGTCAAGCCGCCGTGTGCCTATACGAAAGGCAGGTGTGCTTATGCAAATCCGGATACGGAATAATTCCCGCAGCACGTTTAACGCAGCACTCCCGTATATATTGTGGTGCACAATTCGGGAAGAGGCCGTTTGCTCGTATTCGCGTTTTGAACAAGTGGAATGGCGCGAAAGGCTAACTGCGGGTATTGTCACGCGATATATTGCGTGACAATACTCGCGATGAACCTTTTGCGCCAAAAATATAGCGACAAGCAGCTCGTGTCACAAATTCAGATGTCGGCGTCGCTGGTGTGAGCGAAAAATCACCTCGTCTGTGATCGGAACATCGACGAAAATGCAGCTGAACTATAAGTTAAAATGTTTGGCTCTTGTGGGAATCGCACCCAGGTAATCTCCGTAATCAAGCAGGTGTTCCACCACGAAGTCGCGATGCTGCTTTAAGCCCAAACTCCATAAGCGCGAAAATGCACGCGACAGCGACGAGCGACGCGACGTAGATCGGCGTCGCGCGATCAGTCGCTACATTGAAGTAGACAGAAAACACGAAAACACTACATTGAAGTAGACAGAAATCAAATAAAAAATTAGAAAGTTTCGCTCAAAGGAGAACCAAACCCAGGCTGTTCGCGTAGTAAGCAGGTGTCCTACCAAAGAGCCGCGCTGTTGTTGTTTTTGATGTTGTCGTTTATGCTCACCTTCTCTTGTGGCTCCTACCCACTGTGGGGATCACCACGCTATTGCTGGCAACTCCTTTCAGAAGAAAATATATATGAATGCCATGTAATGAAAGAAATCCCCTTTACGCATGCTATAGCGCGACAGAAGCGTAGCATCGCGCCAGGCGCCAAGACGTGTGAATTGTAGCGAGTATAGGCGTTTTAAAGGGACACTCATATTGGGACACTAAAGGCTGATATTGCTACGGGGGGCCAGAGACGAACGCCGTAGGGGAGATGACGTGAAAGCTCCACCATGCAGGCTGGGCTCCTATTTGTATGCCTGCCTTTGAGGGCTATATATATACATTGTGTAAACATATTCTTAAACACCTTTTCTCCACATAACAATGTCGATGTTGACTGTTCAAGTAGCGGTCCGGAAACCTCGTAGTGCTACTTTCGTGCCAAGCGAATGCTTGTTTTGTTGTAAAACCACGTTCCAGAGGTCCGCACTGTGTTTGCGCACTTCAAATAACCCGCCTGAATGGGCCTTTCGATGCAGTCGTTGCACTTGCCCTACGCTTCCCGCCTGTGCAAAAAGTAGCGGTAGCCACACCAGCAACTACGGCCATCGATGCTTGCCGCTATGAATGTCATCCGAAAAGCTGACAACATATTGGCAGAGCTCGCGACGCTGGGGCAGCGAGACCACCAAGGCCGATTAATATCCAGCGACCGCGGCACGACACTCAGTTGGGTTACTTTTCCGACATCCATTGGAAGGTCATGCCGGCTTCTTTGCTGGAACTTAGCGGGGCCCTGAAACACTTTTTCAAGCAACCATGGAATGAATTCACTCGAAGAGCGTATTGCCTCACGAATTCAACGCCGCAAAAATTTTAAGAATCCGTCCAGTGGGAGTAGAGTTACAAAGGTTTGTCGCATGCTGCAATTGCATTCTTTCTTCTCTCGTCCCGACGAAAGCGCTGGAAGCTAAGCAGGGATAGAATTACTGTATATTTTTATTTATTTTATTTATAGAATACTGCGGACAAAAAGTCCAAGCAGGGTGAGCATACATGAAACACACTAAATAACAGAATGAAACAAGGTTGGAAAGCATTTTTTACACAATTTCTTTGCTATAAGACAGAGGGGTTATGACTTAAAAAAAAGTAACAGCTGAACAACAAGGTGATAATACAATTCAAGGAAGTCATGGAAGAAGAGTATTTTCACAAATGGTCAAGGGCGTTGAGGAAATGCTTCGGTTAGTTTATTCCAATCATCTATTGTTTGTGGGAAGAAGGAGTACCGAAAAGTATCAGTCCTTGCGAAGATTGGTGTTAGGGAATGAGGATAGTGGTGTCGAGTGGGTCTGCTTAACAAGGGGGATACGTATGCTGGCGTGTCTAAGGGTAGCCTGTGGTTCACTATGTCTGAAAGAAACTGTAGCCGACTTTTTGTTCTTCGAATTAGTAATGGTTCTATACCATTTGCCGTTAGTAATGCAGTGGGAGAGTCGGTTGACATAAATTTACTATATATGAATCGTACTGCTTTTCTTTGAATTCTTTCTAGGTTTTGAACGTTAATTTTTGTGTGGGGATCCCAAACTATGGAGGCGTACTCAAGTTTAGGCCTAATTAAGGAAAAGTAGGAGAGGAGTTTAACACTAGGCGGAGCAGTCTTGAGCTTGTGGCGGAGAAGGCATAATTTACGGAAAGCGGAAGAGCAGATGTTATTTATGTGCAAATTCCAGGATAAGGTGCTTGTTAACGTTAAGCCAAAGTATTTATAGGAGGCTACTTTAAGTAAAGGTGCTTCAGCTAAATTGTATGTGTAGTCTAATGGGACTTTTTTGCGCGTTATGGGGAGATACACACATTTGTTTGCATTAAGAAGCATTCCCCATTGTTCACACCATTTTGATACATTGCCTAAGTTAGTATTAAGATCACATTGGTCACTAATGCAGGTTACATCTCTAAACAAAACACAATCGTCAGCAAATAAACGAACTTGCTACTCGAAGCAGGGAGGGATGGCAGGGCCACAGAAAAACGTCACGCGCGCTTCGCGACCTTGAGCACTTTTTTTTCTTCGAATGCGCGCCTTTTTTCACTGTGATCACACGCGCACGCGTGAACAAGTAGCGGCTTCCCGCGGCGATCTCTGTAACGAGCGAGCGCGCCATGTTCAAATCACACAACGGCTCATAGATGGGTCGTTGACGTGTGATTTTTCGGGCATGAAGCGCGATTTGTCGAGAGAAAAGAAAGCAATTTTTAGCTGACTTCGGTCATTTATTCTGAATTCCAGGCCGCACGCTGTGGCATAATATTTGGATCACGTGTTGTCGGGAGTCTACTACCGATTGGCAGCGTTTTCTGACTATGCTTAAAAAGTGTTGCGGGGCCTCTCTAAGCGGCGAACGCCGTTCGAGCATGCGGCAACATCACATGCACGCGGCATGTATGCCGCACCGGAAGACAAGGGACTTTACATGTACATACGTCAAACGGAACCTAAACAATATATTAAAAGAGCTCAAATACAACACAGCAAAACCGGTATCTAGGGCATGTATCCATTGTAAGTATGCGGTTGAGCGTCTCGATTTGAAAACACTGGTGTATTGTACAGATACACTGACATACTAATAAAGGAGGTTGTTGCAGTCTAAAGATTTCAAAAAAAAAAAAAAACGAGAGGCCTGCGCGGAAGGCGGACCACAGTCACAGCGAAAACTAGAAGAGCGGCCTTTCAGAGCCTTATCTAAACACTCATTGGGTAACTGCTGCAAGCACACATGCTGGGTACCCACTACCGCATTAATAATAAAAGTTTCATAGTAGTAGGCCGGCATTCGCTATGCTATTCTTCGACATTCTTCTGAGAAGCGTGTTATCCGCTAAACACTTGCAAGGAATTTTGTACCAATTGTTCATGCACTGGCTGACGACAGTGATGAATTGTGCTTGAAGTGGGTAAGTGCCACAGTTAATAGGTGATCGAGAACAATATTTCGTAATGGGTTGGAGCATTGGACGACCCACTCGTTAAGCTATTCGCATTGTGTGATGCCCATGGTTGTTCTTTTGCTGTTCTAAAACGCTCTATTGCTCATATTATTAACGTGATTCCTTTCCCGACATCAAGCCTGCCTTAGACAAGTTTGTGAAGGAGTGCCAAGCACCGGCGTAGCTCAGTGATAGAATACTGGGCTAGCTGGCACGCAGAGGACCCGGGTTCGAATCCCACTTTGTTCTTGGTACTGAGTATTTTTTTTTCTTATTTCGTGCGAAGTGGTTACGGACACTGGCGGCGGCGGACAACTATACGGCGCCGTGCGTGACCCGAGTTGAGATCTCGTAACAGCTTTCGTTGTAAAAGGTAACATATGGATCCGACAAGCACACACCAGCCTTCACAAGCTCCAATTTTCCTGATAGGAAGAGTCTGCGTGTTTGTTTGCCTAAATGCATGCGCGACGTTAAGGACGCCATCGGAACATGTGTTTGAATCGTGTTATTAGATTGTTCCAAACTAGAAAGTGCGGGGACAACTGTACATGAAAACACTCTTTATTTCAGGCAATCCTTTTCTGCGGCTCAACTGCAGCACGTCAAAATGTCGTTATAGGAGTACTGGCACGATACTTTTTACATTACAGTTTTTTTTTTTACAGCGAAAGCTGCATGAGATCACTTTTTGGGTCACGCGCAGTTGTTGTCCGCCGCCGGTGTCCGTAACTATATCGCGCGAAATTAGAAAACAAACCTTGCACCAATGACACATGTGGAGCTTGAACCCGGTCCACTGCGTGCCAGGCCAATATTCGACCACTGAGTTACGCCGGTGGTTTTAACTTGTCAGATTCGCCTTAGGCAGGCATGACCTAACACCAATGGCACAGTGGGGCTCTAACACGGGTCCGCTGGGTGCCAGCCCCAGTATTCTACGACTGAGCTACACCGGTGCTTGTGACTTAGGTAGGCCTGAGGCACACTTGATGGCGGGAAATCCACCGCGTTAATGCGACCTACAAAGCGTTTTAAAACAGCGAAAGAACAACCAGTCGTCGTACAATGCGAATAGCGTAACGAGTGAGCCGTCCACCAACCCTTTACAAAAGCTTGTCCTTGTTGCCCCATTAACTGTGGCGCATACCCCCTTCAGCCATCATTCCTCATCGTCATCAGCCACTGCATGGACAATTGGCACAAAATTCCTTGCAAGTGTTTAGCGGATGCCACGCTTCTCAGAAGAATGACCAAAAATAGCATAGCGAATGCCGGCCTACTATTCTAAAGTTTATTCTCAATGCCCTAGGGGCTACCAACAAAGTGTGCGACTCTATCACTGGGTTTCGTGCTGACCGGTTGTGCCCCGCGATCTCCGACGACAGCGCTGCTCTGGACGAAAGGTTCGCCATATACGCCATTTCCTGCCGCCGACAAGAGCTCTCGCTGATTGGTGCCCCGTGCACGGACTCCTGCGACCGTGTCCATCTTTCCTATCTTCTCCTTACTTCCGTATGTGGCTGTCCCTGCGCTTCGCTGTCTCCTTCCGCTCCCTCTATCTCTATACATTTTAATGATATCCTTTTAATCCCTCCTTACCCTCACCCTTGTGAGCTACTGTTGAGGTGTTCTCCCATTCAGAGACAGTTACGGGGCTCACTTTTCTCTTCTTTTCATCTAACAATCACTCCCCCGCAAAGAAAGTGTGCTTGCAGTAGTTACCGAATGAGTGTCTTGAAAAGGCTGTGAAAAACCGCTCTTCTAGCTTTCGCTGTGACTGTGCTGCGCGTACTGCGCCGGCCTGGCGTTTTTTTTTTTTTCGTCAAATGATAGGTCAAGCCCCCGAGAGCATAGGAATTGTATCAGTAAGCGTTAGTGCGCAGTGAAAAATTATTTACAGCATGCTTTTAGAACCTAGTCTTGGTTCCTACTGTATGCGACGTCACGATGGATGGATGGATGGATGGATGGATGGATGTATGGATGGATGGATGTATGGATGGATGTATGGATGGATGGATGGATGGATGGATGGATGGATGGATGGATGGATGTACGGACGGACGGATGGATGGATGGATGGATTCGGCTGTACCCTTTAGATCGGGCGGTGGCTCACGCCAGCTAGCCATAAAGTTAAGTACCGTGTGTTTACGGATTGAATTTCACTTGCGCCTCGATTGTAGCCACCAATCAGTTAGCCTCCTCCTGGTTATTTCTACCTGGGTAAAGTATATTTTGCCTTCACTGTCCCTAAACCCCAATGCTTTGAAAATTTTAGCGCCATTATCTTCGACTATAGGGTGGAGCCCTTTACAGAGTATTATCGAATGTTCAGCCGTCTCCTCCTCCTCTCCACACGCAATACATACCGTGTCTGTGTCTTCGTATTTTGCTCGGCACGTCTTGGTCCACAGTACTCTCGTTCTAGCCTCGAAGAACAGAGAACTACCCCGAGAACTATTGTAGATCTTTTCCCTTGCAATTTCCTGCTTGAAAGTTTGGTAGGTCTGCAGTGATGATTTCGTAAGCATTCCCATCTTCCACATGTCCCTCTCTGTTTCCTTCACCTTCTTAACGGATGTTTCCTTTTGGCTTGGTATTCTGCTGTTGTCTAAATACTTGCTTGACGATTTTCAAGTTCGTTTCTTTCATTTAGTATCGACATTCTTCATGTTCTAGTATCATGTTCATGTTCCATGTTTTAGTACCGACATTCTTCAGCGGTGAAACTGTCCTACTGTGAAAATTGTTAGCCGATTGTATGTGTTCGTGCAAAACTACATCCACTAGCAGTCGATGCAGTAGGCAGGCATCGCCGACAATTTCCGGCCTTGAAAATATACTAACAACTACGGTCGCACCGGATGATCACGGCGCTCATGGTCTCACTTCCGGAACAGGTGTCCAAGCCTGCAGAGGTAAAACGGGGGCTTAGACAGGGGTGCCCCCTGTCACCCTTATTATTCATGATGTACCTACAAGGATTAGAGGCAAAATTAGAAGGAAGTGGGCTGGGCTTCAACCTCTCTTTAGTCAAACAAGGAAAACTTATTGATCAGGCACTACCAGCATTAATGTACGCAGATGATATAGTGCTAATGGCCAACAACAAGGAAGATTTGCAGAGATTGATGGACATCTGCGGTAATAAGGGAGATAGGTTAGATTTTAGATTCAGTAAGGAAAAATCAGCAGTCATGACTTTCAATGACAACGAAGGTAGTGAGCTTAGGATACAGGAGGTCACGCTTGAGATAACAGATACATACAAATATCTGGGCTTATGGATAAGCAATGGGACCGAGTACCTAAGGGAACACGAAATATACGTGATGAAAAATAGGGCACTGTGGAATTACAATAGGTATGATGTTGTGAGAGGAATATGGAAAGGTGTCATGGTTCCTGGGCTGACGTTCGGCAATGCGGTCTTGTGCATGAGATCAGAAGTTCAAGCAAGATTAGAAATTAAGCAACGTGGAATAGGTAGGCTTGCTTTAGGAGCTCACGGGAATACACCAAATCAGGGAGTACAAGGTGATATGGGATGGACATCATTTGAGGGCAAGGAAGCTAGCAGCAAGATAAAATTTGAGAAGCGATTGAGAGAAATGAAGGAGGAGCGTTGGGCTAGGAAGGTTTTCAGCTACCTGTACATGAAGAATGTCGATACAAAATGGAGGAAGCGAACCAGAAAATTGACGGGTAAATACTTTGAAAACAGCAGGAGGCCAAACCAAAAATAACTATCGGTTAAGAAGAAAGTGAAGGAAACGGAGACTGACATGTGGAAAATGGGCATGATTAAGAAGTCCGCACTAGAGATCTATCGAACTTTTAAGCATGAAATTGCCAAGGAAAGGATTTATGATAATACTCGGGGTAGTTCTCTACTGTTTGAGGCAAGGACGGGAGTACTGCGAACCAAGACATATCGGGCCAAATAGGAAAGGGTAGACACAGTATGCAGTGCGTGTGGAGAGGAAGAAGAAACTGCCGAACACTTGATAATGTTCTGTAAAGGGCTTCACCCTATAGTTCAGGATGATGGCGCACAGTTTTTCAAAGCACTGGGCTTTAGGGACCGGGAGGGCAAAATAGACTTCAAGCGGGTAGACTTAACTAGAAGGAGGTTATCTGATTGGTGGCTAAAGTCAAGGCACGAGTGAAAATTAAACTCTTCACTGCAAAGTACGAATCCTCAAACTCACTTTTTAAGGAAAAAAAATAAATATAGTTTTGGGTTCATTAGGTATTACGGCTTGGTGGCGCTAGCCACCGCCCGATCTAAAGGGTACAGCCATATCCATCCATCTACCCATCCATCCGGAACATGTGCTGCGCAAGCGCGGTGCTTTGTGTTTATCCGTGCAGTGCTGCACTTGTCGTGTGAGGAGCAAGCAATGGACGATGCCTTCATTGACAACGAAATTCTCATCGCTGCAGTGCAGCATAGACTAGCATTATGGATGGCAAGCCACCGGCAGCACAAGAACAAGATTGTGAAGGCCGCGATGTGGCGGGAGGTAGCTGCAGCCGTGTTACCGAATGTAAATATTGATGGTAAGTTAGCACTTGGTCGTTCGTGCGACATGCATCAGCGCTTCAATCTTTGTATTTCCCATTATGCAGATGCCGCCGAGCTTGTACAGAAGCGCTGGAAGTCGCTACGCGGCAAGTTCTGGCGGCTCTTCGTAGCAAAGAAGAGCGGTGCCGGCCTGGACGATGTGGAGTGTATCACGTGGCCATATTTCCAGCTTCTATACTTTCTCAAGGATACCATGAAAACAAGGGCGTAAGTCAATTTATTAATCGTTGTCAAGAACATTGCTAAATGTCATCTTTTTAAATAGAAATAATGTGACACTAAAAATTCTGTGATTTTCAAGTGTGCATATTGTTGCGTAGCGTATGTTTATCAGCTCGCGACTGCTTCTGCGCAGAGCCGATAAGACGAGCGGACGAGACGACGGTGAGTTAAACAAGGTTTATGTACAGCATATATACAGAGGCGTTACAATTTCGGCACTGGGGCCGACAGAGACTCGAAGAGCCGAGCTCTCCTCTCTAACACATAGGTCAGCCTTTCGCCTAAGACCGCTGACTCACACACATGTCGGCACTCCGACACGGGGACGCCTCTCACATAGGACCGCCGATCGCGACGCGCCGCAGGGCTTCTTTTATTTACACCGGGTCCAACCAAAATGTCCAATCAGAAGCGCCGCTGGTCGTCCGGGCAGATTCCGCCAATGGGGTTCGCCGCGCGATGCGTCAGACCACCAGACATGAGGACGCCGGCTCGCTGTCACGTGCGCAACTGACTCAATGCACGTGGGCCAGAGATGCGCCGCGCGTGTTCACGCCGTGGAGTTGTTCGCGCCCGGCGGACTGCGGGCTGGCCTTGACCCAGATTGCCTGTTTCAGAGGCACGGACGTTTGACGAGGACTCGCTGGCATAACAGCACCCCCGCCGCCAGACAATGCACCGGAAAGACGAGCTGCTTCCACGGGGCTCGGATGTCAGGTGCGCTCGTTCGCCAGGTCCCTCCAGGTTCGCCTCCAGGGCCATGGGGAGACTACAGCTCCAGACTGTTCCGGGAACACATCCCATTTTGACGACGGATCCCAGCCCCACTGGCTTGTCGCCACAACTTGCTGACCAGCTTCACTCGTCTCTTCTGACCATCTTCGGTTTCAGCACTTGTCGATGGTTCTGCAACTTGCCAAGAACGGATCGACAACAGACAACACACGACACACGCAAGTGCCTTCGGTCACCCGACAGAACACCAGACAAAGTATAGTACAACATATACCTATCTACGTGTCTATCGGAATTTTGTTCCCTCTACATCAAGAGGCACATGTGGGACACAAAACTCTTAAAATGACAACTCAATTTTTTTTTCCACGTACAACAACGTAACGAATTAGAATACCACATAAAGTTGGCCCCTTGAGATCACTCTGAACGAGAGCGCTCAGCCCAGGTCGTGATGAGGTCAAAATTTTGCCCCGAATCGCCAGCGAGAAACCGAAAGGTTGAGAAGTTACTAGCTGGAACGCACTGCTCAATGCACCTGCATTAGCGTTTACCTTTCCCTTTTTTTTTTCTTTAGCGAACGTCAAAGTTGCGCTGTGGAGCAACATGCTCCACCTCAGTAACCGGCCACTTTTAGGCGACGATACCTATGCGGCACCAAGAGCGGCTCACACTTGCGACGCTGCACAGGGGAACAACGATACGGCTTGCTACTGATTGACTCCTCACCGCTTAGCTCGATATCGTGTTCGATCACCCTCATGTTTCCGGGGCGGTCCAAAAACACGTCTTCAAACTCGGAACCAATCTTTCTCAGGTCCTCTTTCTCAGGTCCTCCTTCACTTAAGCTAGGCTCTAGGTTTATCTGCTCCCAAATTACTTTCGATCCCCCTTCGATCACCTCACTAGAACTCAAATTTTCTGCTCCCTCTTCCTCTGAAGCCTTCAACAGCTGATTTACGACCGCTTGATGTTGAACATTGGGTTTCATCAAGTTGTAAATTTTGTTCTGCCGCCTTCCTACTTGCACCTCATAAGTTGTATCGCAAGGCTTCGATAATACTGTGGCGGGCCCTTCCCAATCAACCTCAAGCTTGTTCCTTTTTGGGTGGCTGCAGCCGCATTACCTGATTATCAACTTCAAAAGCGCGCTTCTTCCCCGATTTCTCGTAGTGCTCCTTCGACAGCACTTTTGCCGCGTTTTTCTGGCTTTCCACGAGCGCTTCAATTTGGCTTTCCACTAGCGCTTCAATCGAGAGATCCTCACTCTGCCCTCGAATGAGCGTCTCTCGATCAACTCTCGGCAGCTCGCTCCAACTTTCCGCTATAGGCGAGAGCGTTGCAACCCTCTCGCTCTGACTCAATGGCGCCACGTCGTCTCCCCCAGCGCATACCGCGCCGGCCCCTCCCGCGACGGGCCGCTCGCGTGACTGCTCACATGACTCATGCGGAAAATTTCCTTTCTGGGGTTCCGTCGACCCGCCGACAAGGTCACTTGAGAGTTCACCGCATGGAACCAAGTCAAGCTTCCGCGAAAGCTTTCGCGCTTGCGATCGCGTGGGAGCCATGCACGCTAAGTTGGGGAAGAACGATTTGCCCTGCTCTTTGAGAAGCTGCTCCGAGTTGTTGGAGAAAAGATAAGAAAAACGACCATTCAGCGCGGCAGACACAGCCGCTTCGGTGCAAAGCTTACCGAACGGGCCTTCAATGACAACGGTGGCGATTGGTAAGCGAACACTCTGCTCCTCGGCGACCTGCCTGATCCACGCGCATTCTCCTGTGAAGTCATCCGGAGACACCAATGAAGGATGGACAACGTCCATGGTTGCCGCTGAGTCTCTAAGTGCTCGGCACGTTTTCTCATTGACCCTAATTTCTTGGAGATACGGCTCCAACAACCGCATGTTTTTTTCTGATTCTCGGATCGTTGCGAAGGCAAACTTTTCCTGACAGTTTCTCGCGATGTGCCCTTCCTTTTTACAGTTGTAGCAGATTAGCGGCTTCCGTTTGTTTTCCGGTTCTAATGCCTGTGTGGTAGAAACCTCACTCGATTTCTCCGCTTCTGTTTGCCCTTCCCCTACACTGTCCTTCGTAAGAGACGGGTCCTTCTTGAAATTACGGTGCGGAGCGGGTTTCCGTTGATCAGGTTTCCTTGAAAAGCCCTCTTTCCTTTCATCCTTTTCAACGCGCGCTGCCCTGCTATGCAACTTTCGGCGAGTATAATACTCCTCAGCTAACTCAGCTGCCTTGTTTAACTGTACGTCCCCAAGTCTGTCCTGCAGCCAAAGTTTGACATCCTCCTCGATGCAGCGGTAGAATTGCTCCAATGCAACGCATTCCACCACTTTATCGCGGTCGTCATAAACACCTTCGCCCTTGAGCCATTCAATCAAATCGGCTTTAAGACGAAACGCGAAGTCAACGTGTGACTCATTCCCCTTTCTAGCATACCGGAACCTTTGCCTGAAAGCCTCGGGTGACAATTTATAACGTCTTAAGAGCACTTCCTTAACCTCGTCATAGCTCTCAAACGCTTCCCTCGACAAGCAAGTTATCGCGTCGGACACTTCGCCGGGAAGAAGAGCTAACAGGTTCCGCGCCCAAAGACACCGCTCCAAAGCGTTTCGCTCACAGACGTGTTCAAACTTGACGAGATACTTCGCCATGTCCTCGCCTACTACGAACGGTGGCAGTTGGTCCCGAATTCTAAAACCGCTGACCTGAATCGTCGGAGAAGCTACGCTAGGCGCCTGCGAACACTGTAGGATTGCCAATTCTAGTCGTTTCAACTCGAGACGCTCCTGTCTCTCGGCCTCCTCGCGTCGTTCGCGCCTTTCAGCTTCTTCACGTTCGCGAGCTTCGCGCCTTTCAGCTTCTTCACGTTCGCGAGCTTCGCGCCTTTCAGCTTCTTCGCGAGCTTCGCGCCTTTCAGCTTCTTCGCGAGCTTCGCGCCTTTCAGCTTCTTCACGAGCTTCTCGCCTTTCAGCCTCCTCACGTTCGCGAGCTTCTACTTCTCGCCTTTCAGCCTCCTCACGGCGTGCTTTAATATCCACCCAGGCCTCATCGACTTCCTCAGCCGACACTCCCTCATCCTTCATGATATCAAGAATCGCTTGCTTTCGTTTCGCACGGCCCAAAGTAATGCCGAGTTCCTCACAAATTTCGATGAGTTCCTTCACTTTAAGGTTCTCCATCGTTCACACTAGCCTCTTGCTGTTTGCCCCTGTTAAGAATCTACTTGCCGTACCCACTATAAGCCTACTAGCAAGACGCGCAAGCAATTTTTCACCCTCCCGTGTTTACCACCTCCGCATTAACTTTGGTTTCAAAGCACTTCAACTTGGCTTGAAACGATCAAAGCTCACTTCAATGCTTCACACAGCCCTTTCTCTAAACTACTACAACCTGAGCTAGAGTAGTCTGGTGAACTGAGGGGAAAACATCAGGCACTCACCGCATCGATGTCGCTGACGCCGGCCGATCCCGCAGCTGCCAACCACTGTTGCGTAGCCACCTCCGAAATCCCGCCGCTGACCTCCACTGTTGAGAACGACGGACCGATCCCACCGAAGCCACCACTGTTGCGAAAGACGGCGACGCCAACACGGTGCCGAAGGCGCCACTGCTTCCGACTCCGCCGGGAGGTCACCAGCCGTTTGGTAGCGTATGTTTCTCAGCTCGCGACTGCTTCTGCGCAGAGCTGATCAGACGAGCGGACGAGACGACGGTGAGTTAAACAAGGTTTATGTACAGCATATATACAGAGGCGTTACAATTTCGGCACTGGGGCCGACAGAGACTCGAAGAGCCGAGCTCTCCTCTCTAACACATAGGTCAGCCTTTCGCCTAAGACCGCTGACTCACACACATGTCGGCACTCCGACACGGGGACGCCTCTCACATAGGACCGCCGATCGCGACGCGCCGCAGGGCTTCTTTTATTTACACCGGGTCCAACCAAAATGTCCAATCAGAAGCGCCGCTGGTCGTCCGGGCAGATTCCGCCAATGGGGTTCGCCGCGCGATGCGTCAGACCACCAGACATGAGGACGCCGGCTCGCTGTCACGTGCGCAACTGACTCAATGCACGTGGGCCAGAGATGCGCCGCGCGTGTTCACGCCGTGGAGTTGTTCGCGCCCGGCGGACTGCGGGCTGGCCTTGACCCAGATTGCCTGTTTCAGAGGCACGGACGTTTGACGAGGACTCGCTGGCATAACAATATATTGAATGCAGTGTACACCATGTAGGAAGTTCAAGTGTTGGTTGCTGTTACATGTGGCCAATGCAGCAGTGTGCAGTGATATAAAAAAAATTACCCGTTTCAACAGCTATAGTAATCTAAGCAGTGTGGTACTGACAATACTAACATTAATGTCAACCACATTAAAGACCTTGAAAAAACCTTTTGCTGACACAATGGTGTGCATGTTTCCATTGTTGAGCAGTGTTGTCAAATGAAAAAACAAATGTTTTTTGTGCATATTCAGAGAGCCCTCTTTGCATCATACATGTTCCTTTTTTTTCGCTATTTCACCCACTACGGGGGTCTTGTGGTCATGGTGCTCAACTGCTGACCCACAGATTGTAGGATAAAATCTAATTAACAGCAGTGGCATTTTAAATGGAGGTGAAAATGCTTGACGCCTTTGTACTTAGATATAGGTGCAAATTATAAAGAACCCCAGGTGGCCGAAATTTCCAGAACCCTTCACTACGGCGTCTCTCATAATGACATGGTGATTTAGAGATGTTGAAACCCAAAAATTATTTTTTGCTACTTCAGGGAGCACTAACATTTTTTTTTTCATTGGTTGAGTGTTGCATCGGCTTAACCTTGTACTAAGTCTTTTCACAGATACCTCAACAATGCGCTACCCAATATTTGTTGATTCAAAGAGCGAATTAGGGGTGCAAAGGTGTCACGACCCTCCCCACCAATTTTTTCGGGGTAGGTGTTTCCTCAAAATATCCCGCGTGAGTCGCATATTTCATAAAAATCACCTCATCGAATCGAAACCACTGAGAACTCGTTCTTGAAGCTACAAGATTAAAAGCATATTATAGAGAATCGATTTTGTGAGTTACTTGTGTTAAGGAGCTTTAACACTAAGATTGAAAAAGGTAATTTTGCACTAAAGAACTCGTGAATCAACCCAGATTCGGGCGAAACTGTGAGTCTGACTGAGTAGCTATGTTGGTGAGTTTGGGTCCGTAGTTCAGTTCTGTTCTGAAAAAGTACAGTGAGACTGAGCACTGTCATTGTGGCGAGTCTGAGTCGGAGTGAGTCCTCATAGCAAAATGTATTTCTTAAGTGAGTCTGAGTGAGCTGCGATTTCTTTTTTGACCTGGTCATGCCATGGCTAAGGTGAAAATTTGTTGCATTCGTTGTCAAAGCCTTTTCTCCAGACTTGCATGGCATATAATTGGATACCATGAGCCACGATATGTTCCACAGGTGATTGATGGTTTATATTTACCCAGGAATGGCAAGAAGACATTGGTTGTTGGAATGTGAGAGCGGTAATGAAAACTGACATTGGCAGCATTGAGGCGAATGCAAAAATATCGGGGTTTCAGCAGAAATTGAACCCACAAGAGGCCAGGCCTGACCTCTTATGCCTTAAAAAGGGGGAGGGGTTCAAGTTTGCCACCAGTTTTATATCACCTATGACTGGTTGTTTTGCTCGCCACTAGATGATGCAAAAAGAGGCAGTGGTTATATATATATATATATATATATATACACACACACACACACACACACACACACACACACACACACACACACACACACACACACACACACACACACACACACACACACACACACACACACACACACACACACACACACTTGTGTTCGAGATCATGAGCATGAGCAAATGTATTGGCTGTAAGTAAACTGCATAGTTGTGCCTTTATGTTTAACGTTGCCGCAAACATTCACACTATCCCTACACCACATGGATGGTCATATTGCATCAACTAAACGTTGTAGTTTGTTGAAGAATAAACAATACTTACATTTTTTCTTTACCTTAAAATTGACCGCAATTCCAGTGAAAGCACTAAAACTACTCTAGGAAGCCATCTTATATGTACTGTTGACATCCTTGCTATAAGGTATGTACGCTTCTCTGCTAGCATCTGTTGCAGTTATTGGTGAATCACATGTGCTGTAGTAGCAGAGTTTGTCTAGTTTACTACATCAATGTTGCCTGCCCACCGTTGGCTTTATGCGTAAGGACATGGCCACTGCTGCAAAACACCTATTACTGTTTGGTCAATTAGCCTGGCTTCTGGTATGGCTAATATGGCTTGCTATATATTTAATTTATGAAAATGTTATTCATATTGTTTTTGTTTTTTTTGTTTTGCCACTAATAATCCTGTCCATCTGTTTGCTAAGATAATGTACTATGGCAGGGATTTTGCTTGATGTAAAATGAATTGTGATCACTTCATCTATCATTAGCTGTGCAATTTCAAGCTGTATTGCCGGCACAGTTAGCTTCTTGGTTTTCTTTTTGTATGTGGTTCGTGCCATAAAATTCTAGATTACATAAATGCAGTGTAAGTACGTTAATGTGATTTTAGTTATGTTTACATTGTTTGACCTTAGATTGCCTCATTGCCAAAGTTTAATTGAAGTGCAAGTAAATAAGTGCATGGGCCCTTTGTATGTAGTCTGGAAAACATGCAAAACCAGATATAGCAAAGTATTTTAGTGTGGTAGAGTGTGAAATACCAAGTGGTGTGCTTAGGGAAAATCACAGTTTAATCCTTGATTCTATTCCAGTGCAAAAAGAGGTGAAATTATATTTCATTTTTATTTATTTACAGAGTTCCTGCAACGCCATTGTGGCATTACTGCAGGGGAGTTTACACACAAAATTCAATGTGGTTGCTAACATTTCTGTGAATAATGACGCTTTAAACATTCTGGAAAATAAAACAACATATAATAGTTACAGCATGCAATCGAAAAATATTTTAGTACAATGTGACGTGTGGCAAACAGGTACTAAAAGTGAATAAGCATGCCTCGATGTCACAACGATGGAAAAAAAAAAAAGCGCTGTTGTCACTCAGGTTTACAATATCTTAGGGAAGTTTGTTCCACTCTCTACTTGTTTTTAAAAAGAAGTAGTTAGTAAAAGTTGTGGTTTTGAATGTGTATTCTCGTATTTTATGTGTGTGTTGGCATCTTGTGGAACGATATGTTGGTGCTACTGGGTATTCACCTCTAAAGAGGTTATAGTATATACTAGGCAGAAGTTTTAGTCGAAGTTTCCGTATTCCAGATTGTAAAGTTTCCCAGCCTAATGTGACCTTTATATCTGATATACTAGCAAATAGGTCGTAATTTTTGCAGACGAAACGAGCTGCCTGGTTTTGAATTTTTCTATTGTTTCTGCAAGATACTTTTGAGCTGGGCCCAGGCAACACAAGCATATTCAAGTATAAAACCTTACATGCAGGTAGTAGAGAAATTTCCTTTACCTTTTTTGTTGCACAGTGAAAGTTTCTGTGAATAAAATACAATGTTTTACTAGCCTTTAAAATCATGTGTTATATGTGCCTGTTCCAATGAAATGATTCTGTTAATAAATTCCTAAATATTTACACTCGGGTACTTCTTAACTGGCTTTTCATCAATGTAAGGTAATAACGTTCACACTTGTTGCTGCCTGCAGGACATCTGGAAATTATGTGAGCCCTGCAAGCTTGCAGAGCACTTCCAGCCTTTTCTGCAGTCCGGGTGCACCAGTAAGGCCTGCAAGCCAGGTGCAGGCTGCCAGGCAACCACCGAGGCCTGATAGCCCTACTACCAGCATAGGTATGAATGTGCAGGAGCTTCTGCAGGACATGGTTCAGTTTGAAGACCAGTGTTTAGAACTGTCGGAAGCTTCTGCACATTCAGATGATGATGCTTCCGGGCCATCAGGGGTTGTTTGCCCGTACGCCCAAGAGAGGACTGCACCAGAGCCTGCTGTCGCTGATGGAAGCGCCGAGTCAACACCAACCCAGCGAAGAAGTCGCAAAAGAAAGAATGAAGAAGAGTTAGATAGCATTACTCAAAATGTGCAAGACTTGTGCGAGACATTGAAGAAAACTGAGTCAAGAAACGAACATGAATATTTTGGGCTGTGCCTTGCTAAATACTTAGAGAAGATACCAGAAAAGCGACAGTTAGAGCTGAAAGTGAAGATCATGCAATTAGTAATGGAGTATGTGGACTAGTTTCTTTTTATTTCAATGGCTGAAGCGATTTTTTTTATTAAGGTACGGGGCCAAGTGCAAATGTCATTTTCACATTTTCTGTCATGTTAACTGAATCACTCATTATTTTGCTGCATGAACTTTCTCTTTAAACAGTTTTTTTGCAAAGATACAAGGAAAAATGTTACACTACCCAACAGTTGCGAAGAGAAAACTGAAAGTGCCAGTTTTGTGTGCATCATAAGATTAGCTTGATATGTGGTATTTTGTTTACTCTTTAATGGGGTTGTGAAAAGGTCACTTCACAACGACAATGCGGCGCCATCAGTAGCCACACGCTCTAACTATATCATCAGCCTGAGTGAGCCTGCATAGACGCTCTGACTATCTAGAAACGCAGAACTCTACGGCATCTGTGAGCGCGTGCAAGAGGCGCTCATCAGCGTCTGCCGTATGCAGTCCGCATTCCACAAGAATGCTGCTTAATATGACGTCAGCTACAGAGTTCAAGTTGGCGCCTGTTGCTTATGGCAAAGATGTGATAGGTGTCCGAATTGCATGCACTCGCAAGTACAGTAGTGTTTCGCATTCCTCGATAGGCAAAGCACTACTTATGCCGACGTCGCCTAGTTCGTGCGTGTGGATGTTGGTGGTTTCGCATCGCTGTTTTAGAGTGAGCGTTTTACGACTCTTTTAGTCTTCGTATTAAATGTGCAAATATGTAATAATGCTTTATTAGCATTGTCAACTGACATTTTTAGTCATAAAAACCATACACTTCTCACCAGGTTAATGCACAGCATTGTACATGCATCGTTTGCGCTCAAGGACACGTATGTCAGCCCGTTAACAATTACATTTGCTCTCTCATTTAAATAACGTCTACAGAAAGAAAAAAGGCAAATAGCAGCTTAAGCGTAACTAGTTACAGCGCTTCTGATCCCTTTGTGTAGGTTCTGCACCTGTTTCAAATGTTTTTGTTCACTTTCTTGAAACCTACATTTCTGGTATTTTTTCGTACGTAAACAGTCATAACGTTTTTGCTGATAAAATTTTTTGTTAAATTTTGGCACATTGATAATAACCTTAATAAGCAATATCGTGCCACAATATTTATAGCTGCCAGGCAACTAACGTGACTTTAGTGAGAGCATATAAGTTTTGGCTGTTTAATCACTATGCTTTTAATATTCATTTGAAGAGATTTATTTTGGTTCATTGCACAGGGCAAAGCTTCTTTTATGTGCCTAAAAAAATTAGAATTTGTAGAATGTGGAATTTGAGTGCACACTTATTTTTTGCTATTTCAGGGAACACTAACATTTTTTTTCATTGGTACACAAAATTGGTACACAAAATGCACACTTTAAATAATAATTTTAATTGCAAAAAAAAATAGGGCTTGCCTTTCAATGCTCGCATATGCCTATAAAGATCTGCTTTATGATGTAGACTAATGATCTCCAAGTCTTGTCACTTGAAAAAAATAAAACACTCCGATACTTTGCTTTATACCTATAGGCTCAAGGAAAGCGGGAGTGCTTGAAGGGGTCATGACACCCAATTTTCGATCTTGTTCTGTCGGTTAATCGTTGTGCATTTCACAAATTAGCTGGCAGAATGGTAGCGAATTTGCATGAACACTTAATTTGTAATTGAGTGTTTCATAAATACACAAGTGGCTGGACAGTGGGGCAGCACTCGTGAGGAATTATGTAACAAGCAGCTAACTTTTCAAGCATCTGCATTCCTGCAAACAGTTTTTTGTCAACTGTATGTGAAACCCTGCTATTTTAGCTTTGTTCCATTCGGCACTGAGATTAGATTATTTGCTGCAGCTGAAACTTTGGTTTAACAGAACGGCTACGCTCCTTAATGTGCATTGTCACATTCGTCATGGCAAAAGGCTAGTCGCTGGGTGTGGGCAAGGTTTTCTTTTATTGTAATATTTTAAGGTTTGCTTTTTATAACCAGTCTGGGCATAATATACCTTCTACTTTTAGTGCTCACTGAAAATGAAGTTTATGAGTGATTGTGACATGGCCCCTTTAATTTAGTCATGAAATTTGTGATTAATTAGTCATTAAGTTTGTGACTTATTTTTATATTTATTTTGTGTATTGTAAGTATTATCAGGGTTGCACAGAATGAATTTGGGGAATATATGTCATTTTGATTATGTCTGTTTTTTATAATAAAGGTTACTTCAGTAATAAATACCAAGGTATGGTTTGTTCACATGGTCATTCGTGAATTATATGCTTGTGTTGTGATGAGCTGTATCTACAATATGACACAAAGCATTTATGACACAATGTGCCTGCATTTCATTGCTAAAGTGGCTGCACTCACGCAAAATGTTTGCAACACGTAAGTTACTAACATAAATGAAAAGTGCAGTTGCTTTGCCTGCATACCTTAAGGGGTACTGACACCATATTTCAAAGGCGAGTTTAGTCTGACTTACTAATCTCCTGTATACACAGATGACTCTAAAAAAGTATAATTCTGACAAGGTATTTCATTTCAACATTAAAATCAAATTTCTCGCAGGGCACCTTACAACATTGACACTAAGTTGACGTCGGGACTTGAGTACTAATTTTGGTGACTTCACGCTACATTCTGGCTAGTTGTGATGATATCTGATACTGAAACTTCCGAGATGGCTGCTTGTGTCGTGGAAATGTGACCATATCTTGCACTAGCACGTGACGAAAAGCTCATACTTTGTTGCAACGACAGGGGACAGTAGGAATTGAAACTAGCTTTCAGAACACTATAATTAGTTTTTCAGGGCAGACTTGCACATAACGGTATGTTTTCTAAGCTTCTGAGTGCTTGGCCTTTCATTGGTTGCCTTTCATTGGTCAAGTGAAAATTTTTTGCCAATATCCTTTGAAAAGGACAATTAAAAATTCTCTCATGCACAGCTTTTCAAAGGACGAAAATGTAAAGGCTTAGCCATTTCCATATGTACGAGTCAGATTTATTTGCACTTCATAAATATTGTGTTGATGAAGTGCATTTGTTTATGAGACGAGAGTAAATATAATTGTTCGAACCCATTGATCCCAGACATTGTCCAAGTTGGGTTTTAAAAGACAAATATTGAAACCTAAATGTCTGTAGATTATTAGACATGTATTAGCCTTAACATAACTTTTTTTGGTTTTAAAGTAAGCTGGAGTTAAAACCGGTGTTAAATTTCTCATCAAAGCCATTAAAGGTTATAAACAATTTAGCTATGTCTTGCCTTAAGTTGGTTGGCCCTCACGAAGTCGTGTGAGCACAGGTTATGGTCTTTTAGATATAGGTTATCCACTTGATACAGTGACTGCTGTCACTGAGCATTTAAAGAAGTTGGTAATGTCAAGCTTGAGCATGGTTGCAGAAGGCAACAGGGAGAAACTCATTGTAAGGATACAGTACATTCATTGCGTATCTCAAGGGCCTAAGAAAGTAGGAAGTAGACAGCGTTAACATTGTTTTTATGGCTTCCAATAAGCTGGGTTACATTTGTGTCCCAGTGCAGAGGAATGAGAAAGTTAAACACAAGAAGCTGATAGATATTTGTTTCATAAATCACACCAACAAATTCACTAATTACCGTACGAGTGTAGTTGACAGGGATGCTTTTTTTTTATTCCCCCGAGTGTACAATATGGTGGATCGGTTGAGCAACAGTCGATGCACTGTTTCATGACACACAGCGGCGCTGCTATGTCTTGTAGAAAGATGCCTATGTACTGCGGTAGCCACGGCTTTCTATGCAGTCAAAGTATTCAATGGCAGTTAAAGTATTCAATGAGTATGTTATGGTCCCAGTGATCGTATTAAACCTTGTCACTGCCCCCCCCCCCCCCCCCCCCCCTGTAACATTGAGCATCCACTTGGTAGCTTGTGTGCTCTGTCCGATTGAAGTTCATAGCACTCACCAAACATACGGTTTTGCAAAGGCACAAGACCATTGCATAGTCACTGAAAATGTTACATTGTCCCTGTTTGTGTCAAGATGACACCGCTTTAATTCACAACATGTGGACTCTGTAAAATAAAAAATTTTTCACAGAAGAATACTTTACAAGAACACATTCAAATTTGAGGAGGATAGAAGGTATGACAAGATGAGCCAGGGAACACAGAAAACAAGAAAAGTGAAAAGCTGATTTGCGTGAGGAGTCAAATTATAGGTAGGCAAAGTCACTCAGGAGAGAACTCCCTCACACTCTCATCAAGCCGCGAGTCTGAGCCAAAGTAAGTGAATTATTTTGGCAAGTCTGAGTGAGTGAAATTGAGAAAAATATCAGTGAGTTTGACTTCCAGAGAGAAAAATTTTGGTGAATCTGAGTCTGAGCGTGTTTATGCGTGAGGTATACTTCATGAGTGAACGAGCTGCAGATTTTTTGCCAAGCTATAGTGAGGACTATATGGTACATCGCTATTAAATTGTTCAGTACCTCTCTTGTTCAAACAAACCAAAAAATAAACTGTTTTTGCCTCTTGAAATCTCAATGCTGGAATCAGTTTTTTTTGTACATTTGCCTCGTCATCAAAAACCTAGAAACAACAGCCAATTTTTACCGCAATAAAGGAAACAAACATCAATATGAGGCTATTGAACTATAGCAGTGTGTGTTTGCAGAATAGTGCTTATCTTTAGGCAGCTCTTGATTCAAAATAACATAAAAATTATTTCTTTGCTAAACAAATTGCAAAAATGACAGCACTGAAAATAGAATTGTAGTTTAAATCACAAGAACAGATGCCAAACGCTTGACACGTATTAAGAGAAAAAGTGTAAAAAATTTCAAAATATATTGGCATTTTTGTTTGTCTTCTTCTTTAGTCATACTGCTTACCACTCACCATCACTTAATTGAGGGTCATTGCAGGCAAGGTGAGAAATAGAGTCGTACAAGACTAAACGCGTGAAGAACGTTACTTGAACAACACTTGTAACATATACCACACTTGTATAGGTAGCACAGTTACATACATTTTCAACTCTTATAATTTGCAACATAACATGATGTATGTAACATTTGCACTGGAACACAGTTAAACACAAGAACACTTACAAAGAATTAAGAAAAATGAGTTTTTCAAAAAGCGACTTTTCTATTTTTACTTCCTTTTCGTCTACAATTTATTTATTTAGTCATACTGTTACTCCTTTCGTGAGGGTTGTTACAAGAAAAGCACAATGGATAACTTCAGACACATATAACACTGTCCAACTAACAAGCAAAATTATAGTTGAAACAGTACACCAGAAAATCAATACACCGAAAATCAGTTAATACCAGAAAATCATGTACATTTATGTTTGCACAGCTTCCTCAGGCAAACTATTTCATAACTTAACGGCACCAGGGAAAAAAGAAAAACGAAACAAATCTGTACGGGTTTGTATTGGTTACACAGTGAGGTGATGAGCTGTTCGCAGAGACCATTTGTCAAGCTGCTGTTTAATATATATGTATTTTTATTAACTTTTACTTTTACATAAAATATCTGAAAGAATAGTTGCAATTGACACTTTTGCTTTCTTACTTCTAAGAGTTCTAACTCACACTCCTTCAACATGTTTGTTACCGAGTCTGTTTGCCTGTATTTTGAAGAAAGACTAACAATCGATTACAATTTTTAAATATTGGAACTGCTGTGGCACTGCACCAGTTTAAAGACTTTTGAAACAGTAGAGCGAGGTAATAAGACAACCACTCTGCATACTGCCACAAAAAAGCAGTTGGTATACCGTCAAGTCTGCCAGTTTTCTTTGTGTCTAACAGTAATAGCACGGTGAATATTCCTTCACGAGTTATGCAGATTTCATCCGCTGTGCGTGTCAGTGGAGAACGTAACTGATACTCTTGGGTATCTTCTTCGGTTTTTATGAACACTGTAAAATAGCTGTGCTGTACGTCGAGGAAGCTTCCGACGCAGCTCGGCGAAAGGTGCTTTAAGAGGCAGGTATGGCTACCGGCGAGCGGCGTGCTACTACTACTGCCACCAATCATCATCGTCTTCTTCAGTAGCAGCAGAGCGTTCGTTATTCAGATTCATTACAACTGCAACGTAGAATATGCTGAAGCAGCATAACTGTTGTGTAAAGAAATGTTCATCAACACATTCTAACGAGCATTACAATTTTCAGAGCTAAATATGCTTCAGTAAGAACACAATGGCTTATCACAATGATAGTAAATAATTAATATAGCTCTTATGGTTATGAAGAAAAAGGTACCCTAACTTTGCCTTAAATACATGGCAGCAATAGGGCTTACCCTATTCTCTTAACGTACCAAGGCACCTACATTGTTTCAATAATTTTTGCATGCAGATCCTGAATTCAAAAACTGCACTAAACATCAAAGCTTGAATGCTTGGGACCAAGCACCCCAGGCACTAGTTTTTAAGCTTTCAGGTTGATACTAACAATGCTAGCAATATACAAATCATTAGACTATTTAAATTCAATTTCAGGATTATAAAACAAAGCTACAAATTACAGTAAAAAAGTTGGAAACAAAAAATTTCATGGTGAGGGGTCCTTTAAGGAGGTAAGGTAGGGTAAATGACATATGTCAGTTTCAGCATAATATTTTAGAAACAGCTGCAAGTATTCTCATAAAATTTTACGTGCTCAGGAAAAATGGCACTGGGTATCTTCTGACGCCCTTTTTTATGCCTAGGTTGCTTATCCTTTATATAGCCCACTTCAAAATTTTAAAGGGTGTTCGTTTATTTAATGTACCTTTTCTCTGCAACAGCAATAGGAATGTAACCATATTTTCTAACTTGTTATAGCTCAGGCATACAAAGTTTTATAAAAATCAATTCAGTACATTTTGAGAAAAGGTAGGTTGAAGTTGAAAAATTTACAGAAAACGTACTTTGAGAAAAACGAAGTTTTACATT
Organism: Rhipicephalus microplus; assembly: GCF_013339725.1. Taxonomy (NCBI): domain Eukaryota; kingdom Metazoa; phylum Arthropoda; class Arachnida; order Ixodida; family Ixodidae; genus Rhipicephalus; species Rhipicephalus microplus. The sequence continues at coordinate 79,331,354 of NC_051175.1, read as the reverse complement.
CACATACTGCTTACACCAGAGGGCGCGTGGCACACTTCGGTGCGGAATTTAAAACGCGTGGAGTGGCTGCTCAACGTCGAGCTTCAACAGCTTCATTCCTCAGAGTACAATGATTTTTTTGGTGTCAAAACTGCAAATTCAATATTTTGCTGGGTTCACCCTATCATACCCCCTTAAGAGCAGCTGTCACACTGAAGAATGGGCAAGCAGTGCCATGCTAGGCAGGAAAGTGATGACACAGTTGTGCGTCCTTGCCCGAACTGGTAGTGAAGAGCGTGTAGGAGGGCTGCTTCATTGTCAGCCCTGGTAGACGCCACTGCCAAGGAACCTGGCCAGCCGTGCTGGAAAAGTAGCTGGCGAACAACCTTCTTGCAGCATCTGCATCACCATCGTAGTTTCGTGCCCGTGTTGGAGCCATAGCAAGGAAACTGTTATCTGGCACATGTTGCACACCATGCCGCCAGCGCCCTCCAACAACGTTTCCGAAACTGTCTCCCCTGTCCAAGAATTGATGGTGGGTTGTACAGAGTAAGGAAGTTGTGGAGGACACAGGTGGCCTTCACCACGAAGTCCACATGGCTGGGGTGCAGGTTCATGGTGCGAAGCAGTATCCTCCACCTGGCAGCAGTGATGCCGAAGGCATTTTCTGCACAGCGTCTGCAGACGAAAAAGAAAAATGTTGCAACAGCGAATGAAGACGTGATACACTATGGTGCCTTCAAGGCAATGGGAAGTGCTTGCATGATAAAAGTACCGTAGTGGTGTGGTAATGCCGAGTAGTTGTGACAGATGAGCCATTTGTCACAATGTGATGAAAGACTATTTCCCATTTAGTGCAATACTTTCTCCATCTTTTACAGCCCACTGTGAGAAAACAGTGTGAAAATGGGATGAAGGAATGAACAATACAAGTTCCGAGTTCCTTCGCCGTCGCCATGTTTGTTCACTGTTTCTTCGCAGTACGATGTACCACCTGTCCCTTCATTACACCATTCTGTTATAGGCTGCTGCGCTTAAGTATTGTACTGTAATAGTATAGTGCTCTACATTTCTATATAGAGACAGCAAGTGTTCAACCAAATTTATTTTCATTAACCCGTTGTTGGCACTATCACGCATGACTGAGAAAGATGGAACACTAGACAAGGGCTTATTACTGTCAACAGCAGTAGCACTATGAACTTTGGCTTGTGTACTCAGTGTTAGCAAAAGGCACTCTTTGCCCATTTCTGCATCACCTATTTTTTCGAATGTTCACCGGAGTAGAACTACTGAACTTTGCTTGTATCACCACTACAACCTTGAAGTTTTTAACCGATGCTGGGCTGATTATTTTGAACCTTGTGGTATAGCAGTACGACAGATGCTCTACAATGGCTGGAATAGAAGCTGGGGTGAATAGAACAATACAGAAGGAGTTTCTAAATGCATCTCTCTTAAACTGTCCAAGCCACAAATTTGATCATGTGAGCAATGATTACAATTTTTCTGTGAAATGTGAAACATTGTGGTGGTCATCTTGTAAACAATAACACTTTTTCATGATGTGCGCTCAGAGGGAAGTTGCTGCCCACCAGCATGGTAATATGAGGTGACCTGCAAAATGCAAGTTGATTAGGATCTTCGCTCAGCAATGTGTGGCCGTAGTCAAAGCATTCGAGGAGCTCTCATCAATAGAATCAACCTCAAATGCTGCAACTACACAAGCATTTATGATGAGTGTGCACAGCAGAAGTCATGTAATGAAATGCAGCAGTGACTTTATCACAAGTCTCATCGTACAATTTTCTCACTGGAACAAATGGTGTGTGCACCTGCTATACAAAGACTAACTGCAGGCAGATGTATCCAACATATTGTGCTACTTGCTGTTGACCATTTAGCACAAGTCAACCCTGCACAGGGAGCTTTTGTCATGAAGTGATCGTAACGCTTTATTTTTGACGGACACAATTTTTTCAGCATTAAGATAATGCAGAGTATTTCCTAAAACCCGGCTACTACTGCCCTGTTTGAAATTTTCATTTCATGTGTGCAGTTTGATCAGAAAATAGTGCCTATTTTGTGGTAACTCGGTGCACCAGCACTCCTTCCCACAGCACAAAAGTTCTGCAAATGCCCTTGTTTGACTAAGACCCACAGGTTAAGCTATCGTGTTCAATCGCACGTGATGGGCTTTTTTTGCGAATGAAGGCTATGAAGACATGAGGTCAGCAAATCAGAGAAACAATCCAATACCTTGCTTGGCTGAGCCTGTAGTTGAAAATCCTCTTAGTGTCATTGAGCCGTTTTGCGGGGTAAGGCCTCATGAAGTCCTTACGAAGCTGGAATGCCTCGTCTCTCACAAAGGCATAAGGCACACTTGTGGAAGTGCCTGGTAGGCTGCCAACTGCTGGAATGTCAAGGCAGCCTTTAGAGAGGTCACGACCAAAGGATGATTCCTTGAAAATTCCCCCATCGCTTTGGCGGCCTTCTGCACCGACGTGCACAAGCACATATTTGCAATCACTGTCCACCACAGCCATCAGAACTATGGAAAATGTGCCCTGAAACAACAAACACAACAAAAAAATCCAGATCATGACCTATCTGTACAGCCGCAGTGAATGCAACAGTACTAGAATTACTATCTATGTTAAGGTTTCACGTATCTTCAAAAATGTGGCGTATATAACAACTATTTGCTTAAACGGAGGCAGTCAATCTGGTGATTTGCTGCACTAAAATTGTACAGTACACCAAGTTACTAAAGACGCATGAAGTTAGGTAAGACGCAACACCACTTGTGTATTCTTCACACCATGTGTCCTCTCTAGCTTTGTGAACCCTGTAATTTTACTGCAATTTAGAATCATCCAAAAACTAACACGACCAATACTTCATTTTGCCAATCAGATGATTGCAGTTTTCTGATTTGCTCTTCTATGTTCATGTTGCACTTATCAGCTACAGTATTTGTGTAAGCATAAATGAAAAATTTAGCTGAGAATGCACAGAGAGAATCCAGGTGAGCTTTTACCTAATAGTTGAAGAATTTGCTGCCAGATTTTGGTGGGCATGCAATAGCTACATGCTTTCCGTCAACGGCACCCAATCAGTTCGGGAACTGCCACCGTGAATTAAATCTTTCAGCAATACATTCCCAGTCTGCTTTGGTAGGTGTCTGGAAGTACAAACAAAAAATGTCGTACTTCAACAAGAAAGAACCTGTCATGCGACAAAACAAATATACAGAGAGCACACTATTAAAAGCAGTGATTTTCAAAACGGGGTTCAGCAGAACCCTTTCGAATAAAAGCCACGTACTTTACACTGCTGTCATGCGACTCGCGCCGCTTTTCTTTCTCTCATTGCAAGGGTCCCTCATTAAACAGAGGCAGTCAATCTGGTGATTTACTGCACTAAAGTTGTACAGTACACCGAATTACGAAAGACGCATGAAGTAGGAAGGACGCATGAAGTTAGGAGAGATGCAACACCACTCATGTGTGCTTCACACCATGTGTCCTCTCTAGCTTTGTGAACCCTGTAATTTTACTGCAGTTTAGAATCGTCCAAAAACCAACTAGACTAATACCTCACTTTGCCCATCTGGTGATTTCAGTTTTCTGATCTCCTCTTCTATGTTCATGTTGCACTTATCAGCTACAGTATTTGTGTAAGCATAGATGAAAAATTTAGCTGAGGATGCACAAAGAAAATCCAGGTGAGTCCACTAAGCTCCCCATAAATTCATGGCAGAGAAAAAATAACTTAAACATTTTGCTTGGCTAGTTAGAATATGGAACTCTGACGAACTTGCAGTGCTTATGAAAAAAAAAAGAGAAAAACACAGACACAGAAAGAAAAATATTGAATCATGCTGTAAAATAAGTTCAATTTACAGATGTCTTGTAACATTGTTTAAAACACATGACTAGTACAACTACACATTTCATCATCATTACATCCTGGCAGATCACAGAGCAAGCAGAGCTTGCTGGTATCCTGGTAGGAATTTAGAGAAAAAGTGGGCATGGGCTCATTACATTGTGAGAAGGTATGTTAGATTGCAAAAAAGGGATACAAAGAGTTGGGAAGTGCAGCCAAGTATTACAAAAGGTTAGGTGCAGTGAGTGGTATGAGTGTACATGCACGTTTTTGAAACACATGCAAGATATTAGAAGTAACAAATACACAAAAAAGTGGCCTACTCTTTGGGCAGAAGAGTCGTAAGTAAACAGTGTTTCAATAAACCAGCAGGGTGGCAGTGAGCATTTATTCTGGATACACATGTTTGCAATGCATATTGTGGTCTATCATGCGCACCCTGCTTGTATTGGGAAGCAATTCATTGCTGCCTATCCACCGTGATGGCCTAATCTAGGCATATACTTCAACGCAACAAAATTCTCCTTATATCACTTGTTTGTTAGTCAAGCTTTTGTGAACACGTATTGCAGCAATCAAGAAATACGCGCCATCTCGTCTCTGATTACGAGTTCTCACTTCACTTTAAGGCTGAACCTATCTATGCTGCTCCAGGCTTGCCTACCAGGTAACCAACGTCAAAGTGGAATTGTGAACTGCTTACCTTCATGACATGATCTTTTAGCATTTCCCAGATTGCTTCGCACGTTTCGTGAATGCGTTTCGTAATATCCACTCGATATGCCAGAGCAACCGAGCGGATATCTTGCCCTGATGCAAGGTAACTGAAACAATAAACATGAAACAATGAACAAATAAAGTGATTCAAAGCTATCTTTTTTGGCACTTACATTCAGTTAATGCTATGTGACATATTTTACCTCAATATCACTAACCTCAAGGTTATTGCAAGCCGTTCCCCAGGCTTGAGAGTTTCCCTCGACACGTGGATTTTCGTTAGGTCCAGAGCTACAAAGCTGAGCAGCACATCAAAAAGTGCTGGCCTCATTCAATAGAACTTAAAAAAAATCCATAATCGCCTTCGCGCATCCGTTTCATCTGTTGAAAACAAAAGCAGATTACAGTGATTGAGCAGATTTTTACAGAGGAAAAAAAAAACATGAACGGGAACCAGCAATGTACCTCTCTTAACGCCAAATCCCTGATCGAACATTCAAGCACATATGAGATTTCAGATATAATACAGCATTCCTTCGGTCGAATTTTCTCTGCAGCTTTCATTTTATAGCTGAATATGCCCTACGACTAAATGCATAGAAGTTTGCTTGGGCATACATGCAACATTTCCCAATTGGCTGTGCACTCACTTGCTACTAAAACCCAACGCTTCAAGAAGCCATGGAATTTGAATACAACATACGTATTATAAGTGCTCCATTGTCAAAGACGTGGTCGTCATTCGCTTTCTTTATTTCTTTTCCTTGCACGTTTATTTGTATATCGTATTATTGACTTTATTTGTGTTGATTTCATTTTATGTCACAGGTGTCATTGCTGTTTATTTCAGTCAGGAGTGATCGAACAGCACGACGTCACGTTAAAATGAGACTGGACGAGGTCAAGAAAGAGCTGAAGAACTTACCGCAGTGTGGTAGAGGCCTTCTTGCTTTCGCGTCAAGAAAACAGGGCGAATCCACCAACGGCGAGGCTGCCGCTGCTCGCGTAGTTGATTCCTCTTTTTTATGAGGAGCACGTGTGTCGAGGTCAAAACTGTTCTATTCCTGCGGGAAACCGCCGACACCGCAGGCATGGTTGCGAGAAACCCACGAGGAAAGCTTTGTGAAACAGTCAGACACACGTCCACCCGTCAACAGGAGCACACATGGAGAAAGAACAGAAGTTGGCGCGAAGTGCTGATGTTGATGTCGATGACACGCGAATACAATCGAAACTATTGACTTGATTTCTAATGAACAGTTTAAATAATTAGAAAAAGTGTCAATTTAAAAATAAAATATACTATTTTGATTTAGAAAAGCTCTTCCATGGCTTGAAGAAGAGTTACAAATGTTTGGAGAGTCAATCTTTTCAGGAAATGCTTTGGCAGTTTCACATCAAATGCTCTAGCAACACTGCGCGTCAACTAGGCGCGACGCTAGCAGGCGCGAGTGCCGACGCGTACCAGTAGTTGCGCGCCCTTTTCCTCCATGGGCGCGACTAGACGCTTTTGACGCGTAGGCGCGGGCGTACGCGTACCAGTGGTTGGCACTTTAGACCACACAGCAATACTTTGAGTCGGCAAGTAGGGATAATTGAAACGGGATTACCCGTGTACACAATTATGTGGGGCATAAAATGGTGCTACTGTAAATGATATTTTTTATCATTTTGCTTTATTAACAGAATTAGGCGTTGTTCCAAAAATCATTTTAACGTAAGTCGATTACATGACACTCAAAACGAAACAACAATGTCCCGCATGCAGAAAGATGCCTGATGCTCTTCTGGTGTTACCTTTTTGTTTTATTTTTCTGTCCGGACTGATAGGGCACTCATTGCAAAATATTAACGGCGCGGCTATGCCAGGGTATACGTAACGTGAGCCACGGACGGACGGATGGACAGCGAGCGAACTCACGAGAGTCAAGTGCCAACTCACTATACGTAACATCACTCCAGGAGCCACTGCTCCTCGGACGTGGGCAGCACGGCTTTCGACAAGCCATTCGAAACTGCTCAACCTCGTCCACTGTAGCTTACACTACAAAAAAGAAGAGATAAATATCACAACGGATAGCTTAGATAAAGAGTATACGTGCGACATCAATTGATATAAGGTGTGTTCCAGATATTGATTGATATGTGGGGTTGAATGTCCCCAAACTACCATATGATTATGAGAGACACCATAGTAGAGGGCTCTGGAAATTTAGACAACCAGAGGTTCTTTAACGTGCACCTAAATCTGAGCACACGGGCCTACAACATTTTCGCCTCAATTGGAAATTCAGCCGTCGCAGCCGGGATATGAACCCGTGACCTGCGGGTCAGCAGCCGAGTACCTTAGCCACTAGACCACCGCGGCGGGGCCTTTGTGTTTCGATAATACATACAGAAAATAAATGGACAGATTAACGTGTGAATGTTAAAGCGAAACAAGGAAATGTTTTTTACCACAAAGATCGTATAGTTGAGGATAAAATTGCAAGTTTGCGGCAACCTTAGGAAGCCACCTTCCCGACACGATCGCTGCAAGGCGTAACAAACAACTGACGCATCACATTTTCCATCCTTCGTTGTAAGCAATATACAGGTCAGTCATAGCAGCCTATATTTTTCTGAAGGACTTGGGGTGGGGGAGGGGTAAGTAGAGATGATTACCAAAGCAATGTTCAGCGAAGGACAAGAGAAGGAATGCCTGTGCCACGACATCCACAGCACGTCATCGTAAAAACATCGGTAAACGTCTAAGCCGATAGAAAAAGTCGATTGAAATTGCTGGTCAGTAAGACACGTACCTTCATCATCGGTACGTGTCTTCATCATCATCATCATCATCATCATCAGGCTGATGATGATGATGATGATGATGATGAAGACACGTACCACTCCTCAGTTCTTCGTTCGGTGCAGAGTTACACTGTGGTTTATAGAAGATACGTGTTTGGTAGTAGTTGATGTAGGCGCGCGCTGACTCTTCGCGATGGCCGAGTGTTCCGGAAGCCTCACCTATGGAGAAGTGTGCCGGTGTACTTCAGATGTGATTCAAGTTGTCGAATTCGCTGATACATCTTAAGTGAACAAAAGGTGTGTACGTGGTATACCTGCCGCGATGCGGTTGTTATTGATTCTTTTAAGTTACACGACCTTTACGCATGTTACGTTGCATTTATTCGCGTCGTGAAAAGAGCGTAAAGACCGCGAAGACGTTGCCGTTCACTTCCTATGTGAAAGAAGAAAATTCCCGGTCTTCTTTCTGAGCACCGTAAGCAGACCAGTCGAAGTGCTGTCCTGGTGTTCGGCGTGGATTCGTTATATTCGTGAAATTCGTGCCATGGTTTTACACAACCGACGCACCATCGTGACCATCCCGGACGTAAAATGGAATACCTCGCTGGCCAAGGCGTTAAATTCTCACTAATAAATTCGCGCTTGCATGGCCTGGGTAAATACCATGCAAAAAGAGGTCGCAGATTACTTAGCCACCGGAATATAGTGCTGGAAAATGTGGACCTCTCTCTATGCTTCCGAAAACCATCCGCTAAATGTCGTTGAGCTAAATTATTCTGAAACTCAAGAATCGACTCAAGGCGAGGTTCCAACGTCGTCGTGGTCTCAACTATCTAGCCACGCACTCACTCTTGGATTTTTTACGAAATCTTCCAAATCAAACGAAGCATGTTTTTTGTCACGTAAAAAAAAAAATGGAACTCGGCAGATTCAACGCATCCTTTCACGTTGCGCAAGTCCCTCGGGGTCATATCAACAAACACGTGGCGACACGAGATATCGACATCATGACTTATACCCAGTTGCACTAAAGAGGTACGACGTTCTCGACTTCGCTATTTATGAATTCAGGCAGGCGATGTTCTTCGTTCAGAAGAAGTAGAATCGCGACGGTCTAATACTGACCGGTCCATGGGCATCGCTGCTGACACTCTCTGTAATTGTCACCGCAGGCTTTCTTGTCCTTCTCAACGTGCGTCGTGGTCACCGACCCTTAGATGGCATCAGCCAGTTGATACTTGCTCGAGACGCACCCATACTCTTGATCTCTTCTCTCATTCGTAAAACTAACGAGAGTTGCACTTACAGCCGAACGGTCATCACCTGCTGGCTGTTGGCCGGCTTCTCCCTGGCCGCCTATACCCGAGCCGTCTCACGGCGACGCTCAGATCGCAACCAATGTGGGACGCTGATGACACTGTCGACGCGTCGCTGCCAAAACTGCGTAACGGTGACCTATTTCTTGCGTCGAACGTGGCTGCCACTTTCAGTACCTTACGGCGACGTCTTGCAAAGAACACAGCGACTTTCTCGGTGCGCCCTGTCGTTGGCCGCGAAGCGATGGGATTGCGACAACGGTAGGATCACGGCGAATTTCTAACGAACGCACAGGCAGGACGCCGAAAAGAACGCACCTATTGATCACGTTCGACCAAGAACCCGGTGAACTGTCGCGCCTCGCTGGTGCAGGTCCAAGGTAAATTTTCGATTTCGAGCGTCTTCGCCGGATTTCGGTCAGGAAGTACTACAGTCTGGGAAGGCCGTTCGTCTCCCTAGTTCGGAGGATGTTCGAGAAGGGTTGGGACATTTGTCACGACCGGATATAGAAACGTTCTGTTGCACGGTCGTTAAAGAAGTGACTGCGCAGGAGCCGCCTGCCAACTTACTCGTGAAAATGTACCTGTCTCTCTGCGCTTCGATAATCGGCGTGTTCTTGCTAGATGCCCTTCACTACCGCCTTACCTCGCATCGATCGAACCGGAAACGTTGATTGATTTGATTGACTGATGTGTGGGGTTTAATGTTCCCAAACCACCATATGATTATGAGAGACGCCGTAGTGGAGGGCTCCGGAAACTTCGACCTCCTGGGGTTCTTTAACGTGCGCCCAAATCTGAGCACACGGGCCTACAACATTTCCGCCTCCATCGGAAATGCAGCTGCCACAGCCGGGATTCGATCCCGCGACCTGCGGGTTAGCAGCCGAGTACCTTTGCCACTAGACCACCGCGGCGGGGCGAAACGGAAATGGGGGTTTGCGCACGCTATGCAGACAAGGCAGGTATTGCAGTCCGTTCTACAAAACAGGATAGCAAGGAGGCCGGCAAGTTGAAAAGTTTCTAATACGTACATATAAATCGCCCTTGACCGACACTCGCATGCCGTGCACGAATGTCCCAGCCACAGTCGTTCAAAACGCGGGTGTCGGAGAAGACGACATATTTATCGCAATTTCATCAGCCACATTCCGGAGAACCACACTTGTCAATGAGTAACGAATGAAACAAACTTACCGCGTTCTGCAAGTCCGAACTCTTCGTGACTGTACGTGACGTAAAACTAAACTTGAGCACAGTGTTCGTGCGCAGCATGTCCTTAAAACGAAAACCGTGACCTTCAGATCGCGCTCGTCATCTCATATCTCAATCAACAAGTTTGCCATGGAATTCAGTCGAGTACTCGTGCTTGCAACTTTGATTCATATGTGGGGTTTAACGTCCCCAAACGACCATATGAATAATGAGAGACACTGTAGTGGAGGACGCCGGAAATTTTGACCACCTGGGGTTGTTTAACATGCACCAAAATCTGAGCACACGGGCCTACGGCATTTTCGCCTCCATGCAAAATGCAGCCATGGTAGCCGGGATTCGATCCCGCGACCTGCGAGTCAGCAGCCGAGTACCGGCCACACCGCGTGCTTGCAACTTTCTTTTTCGGTCTATGAAAGGTTCGCTGATTATTTCTGTCACACTGCCTGCCGAGTTTTAAACGAATAAAATATTACTGAAATTGCGCTCAACACTCGTTTTTGTCTTTTTAGGCTCACACGAGTCCGTTTTTTCCTTTATGCTAACAAGTTTAGCACTGAAAATTAGAATGACCCACAAACATTGAAGAACCCCAGGTGGTCGAAATTTCCGGAGCCCTCCACTACGGCGTCTCTCGTATTCATATATGGTTTTGAGACATTAAACCCCACATATCAATCAATTACAATGGCCCACAAGGACACTTATTTAAACATGTCGTTTCTCCCGTGAGTGCTCTGTTCGTTCAGTATCAGTTAAGTAGCACAATATACATACATCTCATTTCACAATTGAGTCAATCTATCTCTTGAGTTTATTCTGTGTATTCCTTGTTTTGTATATGGGTGGTTAATGTATTCGTCTGATGGGAAGTATACAATAAAATTCCGGAAATACCTCTAGGAAGGCTTACACCGCGTACGTATACGCGATACACGACACCTGTGTTTTGTCGCGTAATGCCGGAAATTCCGATTTTATGCTTCTCTCATTAAGTGAAATTAGTCATCATAAAGAGAGCGATAACCCATATTCATTTTTGAAATTTCTGTTTTGTTTTTCTTCTTTTTTACCTTCTAGCACCTCCCCATAATGAGCCTCACATATTGGCAAACATCATCATCATCACTTCCAACACACCATAGTGGGTCGAGCCAACGCACGAAGACAACCAACGGCATTCCAATTGGCACGCGATCCACGCCTGGTCCGCCTTGTTGTCGCCCGGTGGAACAAGCTATAGCGAGCGACTCGGCAAGTGAAACCGGAGCCAGGAGTGATCGAAGCATCGGCAAGTGAGCTCGCCTTTGCAATGCATTCCCTTGGGTGCAACGCCAGACAGAGCCGCTCGCGTGCTGGAGCCCCGGATGCGGGCCGCGGTCCTGACCGCACACCGGATCTGGAACCACCGCAGCAGCCTTCGCTGTTCTCCGCGCTACTGTACGCCGCCCTCTTGAGCGTGCTCGTAGGCTCCTGCCTCGTCGTAGGCTTCTACCAACTTGAAGCCCACGCTCATCAACCCTACCAGGCCGAGTGAGTCGCGTCTGTATCGTCAGTGGACAGTCCAAGGTCAGGGCCCTCACCAGGGAGCCCGGCTGGTGTATGCACTACCTAGTACACGAAACTGGGCATCTTTGGTCAACCGGTCGTCCCGTGTTCTGAAGGAAGTTCTGGAGGAAGTGTTCTGGAGGAAGTTCGCACGATGGAGGTCGCCTCCATAACCTGGCTTCAAAATTGTATCGTCTCCAATGGACCTCCACTCTTGCTTTTCTGCAGTGTCCAGTGCTTCACATGATCATTTAACCAATAAACTTCTTATAAATAAAACATATATCTTCTTGGCATATTGATTTTATACGGTACTTGACATTTTTTACGTGCATAGATGTATTTATATTTGATGTGCAGTATAAAAATAATATGTTGCATGCGTATACGTTCCATGTTGCATGGTACTGCCATTGTACCATCACAAATATGATTCGTATTTATGTCTTGTTATATTTTTGTTCTTATTACTACAGACGTTAACTTTTTACATCTGCTTTGTTTAAACAACCCGTTGATTTAAATTCACATTTTATTAGGCCCTCTACAGTGGCCATGAGTCGGACTAGTGTTGTGTATTTTTAGGAGCTAACAAGAATTCGAAACAAAGTGGTGATGATAAAAAAAAAAACCTCGAATTCACCGATGTCCGTTGGTGATAATCTACGTCCATGAAGGACACAGGGCCGGTGACAAGTCTGCGACCGTCATACACGGCGAGCATCGTCTCACTAAATTAACAAGCATGATAGTAAGATTTTTTCTAGTCTTCTGACGGGTTGTTGCTGCGAAGCTACAGGCAATAACCAGTAGGTGCACCACGTCACAGAAAATAACAAATTTTCGTTATTTCCGTCTTCGCAAATGTATAATTTTCAGCTTGGTTCGTAGCACTGAAAAAAATATTCATAGCATATATCCACGAAGCAAATGGTCATGAGTGGAGCCAAGCGTCCATCAGCCCGTCCGTACCTCCGTCCGTTTATTCGTCCTTGTTTTCATCTGTCTGCGCGACCATCCATGCGTCCATCCGTCCGCGCGTCCGTCCATCTGCCTGTCAGTCCGTGCGTCCATCTAGTGAACACTCCAAGTACCACCATCTCCAATCATCTCGCATCCCGGTGGCTACGTACGACAATGACGGAGGATGGACAGACTCACGCCTTAGGGAGCTTCGCCCCTAAAAAAATGTTCAGCGCACGTTTCTGATTGTACTTATTATTATTAAGCTACACAACACAGTGCATGACAACTCGCTTTCAAGTCGCTCATATGCGATGTAGTGTCGTCAGCGTAAAAACCTTTCACTCTCTTAGTGTACACACAGTACACACACAACACAACCACACGCACGCACGCACAAGCTCAATGAAGTGGGCGCGGAGGCAGCACAACTGTGGCAACGGCTTACGAGCTTCGCTTTCACGTTATACAGGTCGTCTTGGTCTGGCTGCCGCTTGTGGTTCACTCCGGAAGGCCGGTTGACACCCCTGCCAAACAGCTGCAGTTTCCAGAAGGCTGCGGCTTTTCTACGGATCCGAGTGCCTGCGCTGACACACCTGAGCTTTCCAGGCCATTCGGGACATCGCCATTGTCAGAGACATTGTTCTTATCAAGCAACAAAAGCGGCAACAGCGAACGTCAGTGGTTTAGTGGGCGTGGAGGCAGCACAACTATGGCAATGGCTTACAAGCTTCGCTTTCACGTTATACAGGTCGTCTTGGTCTGGCTGCCGCTTGTGGTTCACTCCGGAAGGCCGGTTGACACCCCTGCCAAACAGCTGCAGTTTCCAGAAGACTGCGGCTTTTCTACGGATCCGAGTGCCTGCGCTGACACACCTGAGCTTTCCAGGCCATTCGGGACATCGCCATTGTCAGAGACATTGTTCTTATCAAGCAACAAAAGCGGCAACAGCGAACGTCAGTGGTTTAGTGGGCGTGGAGGCAGCACAACTGTGGCAATGGCTTACAAGCTTCGCTTTCACGTTATACAGGTCGTCTTGGTCTGGCTGCCGCTTGTGGTTCACTCCGGAAGTCCGGTTGACACCCCTGCCAAACAGCTGCAGTTTCCAGAAGACTGCGGCTTTTCTACGGATCCGAGTGCCTGCGCTGACACACCTGAGCTTTACAGGCCATTCGGGACATCGCCATTGTCAGAGACATTGTTCTTATCAAGCAACAAAAGCGGCAACAGCGAACGTCAGTGGTTTAGTGGGCGTGGAGGCAGCACAACTGTGGCAATGGCTTACAAGCTTCGCTTTCACGTTATACAGGTCGTCTTGGTCTGGCTGCCGCTTGTGGTTCACTCCGGAAGTCCGGTTGACACCCCTGCCAAACAGCTGCAGTTTCCAGAAGACTGCGGCTTTTCTACGGATCCGAGTGCCTGCGCTGACACACCTGAGCTTTCCAGGCCATTCGGGACATCGCCATTGTCAGAGACATTGTTCTTATCAAGCAACAAAAGCGGCAACAGCGAACGTCAGTGGTTTAGTGGGCGTGGAGGCAGCACAACTGTGCCAATGGCTTACGAGCTTCGCTTTCACGTTATACAGGTTGGTGAAACCGATTCATTATATGCTAAGAAGACAAGTAACCGTTGTTTACTGCTGCTTCCACGCCCACAGGTGTTATACGTCTTGTCGCGAGAGTGTACTAACGCCCTTTGCTCGCTACTCTTGTGTTGCGGTGACGTTGAAGCAAACCCAGGGCCTCCAAAAAGACCCCTGGGCCACTAGATGATGTCGAGAACAACACAGCTTCTTCTGATGCGCGTCATAAAGAAGTTATGGCAATGCTTTCTAAGATAAGTGCCCGCTGTGATTCATCTGCCGTTGAGCAGTACAATTTGGCAAAGGCGATCGACGAGGCTAAAGCCAACCAGCAACTTGTGGCGAGCAAATTATGCGAGATTGAAAAGCGGCTTTCGACGGTTGAACTGCGGACTAACTCGGTTGCGGACATTGAGAAGGAATTGCAGGTCACGAATGAAGCTATCGGCAGCACCACTCAAACAAATGACGCATTGGTGTCCCGTCTAAACGACCTCGAGGACAGAGCCCGAAGGTGCAACTTAGTGTTTTTCGGTATGCCCGATAAAAATAAGACCTGGCAAGCTACTGAAGAGGCACTTACCAACTTGCTCTCTAGTAGCCTAGGCGCCGAGTTCGAACCGAATGCAGTAGAAAAGGCTCTTTGTTTAGGTGGTCCATATATACGCGAGAAAACTCGACCAGTGATAGTAAAATTTGCAAGCCTTAAAGCAAAAGAACTTGTGCTGGCACGTCGATGTAAGTTGAGAAGTCATAAAGTCTTTGTATCGGAGGACTACTGTCAGGACAAGAACAGCGCGCAAGATGCTGCACAATTATGCAAAATCATTGCCTGGCCGACCCGCTTTTCAACTTCGTTACGACAAGCTCGTTGTTAACCACAGAAACTATTGTTATGATGCTTCCGCGGGCATTGCTCGCGAGACTACTGCGCATTCTCGCAGTAATGGCAGCGAATCCCGCATCAAAAATGGGGCGCACTCAATTTCCGATCACAGCCATGACCTTCACGCACGTTTATTGCCTGATGCCGCACTTTTGTCACGTGCGCGGACATCTAATGCCTCCTCATAACAATCAGCAAGGGGAAGTGGCAGTATCGTATCACGTTCTATTTCGGTGCTCTACACGAACATCCGTAGTATAATGGGAAAGCGCGACGCTTTTGACTCTTTTATCGATTCTTGTGAAGCCGACGTGATTGCCGTGACCGAAACTTGGTTGAATGCTCATGTTTGCGATAACGAAATTTTTACTACTTCCAAATCGTTGAACATTTACCGCCGCGATAGAGATGGAAGACAAGGTGGTGGTACTTTGCTTGCCATTTCGAAGCGTTTCAAGTCCTTTCTTATAAACGTGACGTCTACATTGGAAGTGATATGGTGCGGGTTGGTTGTGAATAATAAAACGCTTGTTCTTGGCGTCTGTTACCGCCCTCCAGATACAGACATCAGCTTTGTTCAGGAGTTTCACGATAACATTAATGAAATTACAATGCGGTACCCATCTTCTTCGATAACTATTCTCGGTGACTTCAACAATCCTACCATAATGTGGGCGTCATCGTTACCAGACGTCGTACCATTTTCTTCAAATGGCCAATGTTTTCTGGATACTTGCAACCTGTTTAATTTTACGCAGATGGTGAATAACCCAACTCGCGTCACCAATTCTTCATCGCACATTCTTGACTTGATTCTTACAACAATGCCCGACAACATTCATACACTAAGCTCACTTCCTGGTCTCAGCGATCACTGTCTGCTACATTTTTACACACGCAACAGCATGCCAACTGCTACTAAGAAACGCAAGGTTATTCATAACTACAATGCTGCAAACTTTGAGGCAATCAACAACGAACTCTCTCTTTTTTACGACACTTATCTACATGACTTTGATAATAGAACCGTGCAGGAAAACTGGGATCTGTTTGTTAACAAAATCTACGAACTTACTCGTACCTTTTTTCTCTAAAAGTCTATACCTGTGAGCTCTTGCTCACCCTGGTACAATACATGCCTAAAGCGACTTTATAATAAAAAGAAACGCTTGTTTCGTGCTGCGAAACTCCAGAGTACGGAGAAACGCTGGAGCTCCAACGAGAATGCTGCGCGAGTTTACTCGTCAGCAGTTTCGGATGCTAAGGCTAACTTTCTATCTAACACTCTGCCATCAATGCTTGTCAGCAACCCTAGAAAGTTTTGGAAAACCATTACAAATACCAACGACAGTGAAATTGCACTTGTTGACTCGGACGGCCTTCCCGTATCTTCCGAGATGTGTGCAGCACGTCTGAACAAAAATTTTGTCCGGAACTTTTCAGGGTCGTCCACTTCTGCTACCATCTCTTTACCAGCGCGCAACTATCCATCAACGTCTGTTATAGTGACTGAGGCCCACGGAATTGTAAAACTAATTGAATCACTCAGAATATCCTCTGCTTGCGGTGTTGACAACATAAACGCAAGAATCCTTAAAGAAACTAAGCATGCCTCATCTGTGTTCCTGTGTAAAATATTCCAACAGTCTTTGAATGAAGGTGTGGTGCCACGCGTTTGGAAAGAGGCAAAGGTGGTTCCGCTACACAAATCAGGAAACAAGCATTCTGTTACTAATTACCGACCTATTTCAGTTACTTCTATACCATGCAAACTTTTGGAGCACATAATCTTCTCTTACTTCGTCAATTTTCTAGAATCAAAATCGTTCTTTAGCACGTCACAGCATGGATTTAGGAAGTCATTCTCATGTGAAACACAGTTGCTTTGTTTTACCCATTCGTTACATATCATTCTAGATTGGAGTTCACTGGTCGACTGCATTTTTTTAGACTTTTCGAAGGCTTTTGACAAGATTAATCATCACCTACTACTATATAAGCTTAGGACCCTTAATATTGGTGGTGGCATTCTTGCTTGGATCAAGTTTTTCTTAATTGCTCACAATTCGTTGTTGCTAACAACTACAGCTCACCCTCTTCTCCCGTTACTTCTGGTGTGCCCCAGGGTTCTGTGTTGAGCCCTTTACTATTCCTTATTTATATTAACGATTTACCAGATGTTGTAACTTCTTCGATTCACCTTTTCGCCGATGACTGCGTTGTTTACCGAGAAATTTCATCTAACTCTGACGCTAACTCTTTGCAAAGTGACATTAATAATATTGCCAGCTGGTGTAGAACTTGGCACATGGACCTCAACACTAACAAATGTAAAGTTTTACGTATCTCACGAACTACCGGACCCCCTGTTAACTACATCTTAAATGACGTTGATCTAGAGTCTGTAACTTCGTATAAATACTTGGGCATTCATATAACATCTGACTTGAACTGGAAACATCACATTACCTATGTTATTAACAATAGCAACCGTATGCTAGGGTACCAACGACGCAACTTTAGCCGTGCCCCTCAAGCCGTGAAACTAACCATGTATAAAACACTAGTTCGTCCAAAACTTGAATATGCATGCTCCATTTGGGATCCTTTTCAACTGAACTTGACTCACTCGCTTGAAATGGTACAGAATAACGCAGCACGCTTCATTCTACCTAACTACCATCGTACTAGCAGTTTTACGTCAATGAAACACAGCCTTTAACTACAGTCACTTGAATCACGTCGCAAAGCATCTTGTCTCATACTTTTTCAGATGATATTCAATCATCCACTTTTGAAAGCTCAGTTCATTACCACTCCTGCCTATTACTCAGCTCGTTTAGATCATCAACATAAGGTACACGTCATTAGCTGCCGCACTAACACTTTTCATCATTACTTCGTCCCACGCACATCCAACGACTGCAACCATGCACCTTCCCTCGGACATGGTTTCCATTTCAAGTCACGACTTGTTTTCATCTACAGTATAGAATTACTTACGTGATGACACGTGAAGTGTATATTGTACTTATATATTTTTGTACTCTGTTTGCCCCATTCTGATGATACTTACACGTACATTCGTTGTACTGCCTAACATCGAATTTTCATGTTTTGTAATTTTTATTATTTTGATGTTACTATGTTTGCTCTTGGTTATAGTTTTTTTTCTGTACCCCACTGCCCTCTGTAAAGCTATGTGCGATCGAGGGTAAAATAAATGAAAATGAATGAATGAAAGAATCCATCTGCAGGTGGCATATGCTAACCAAATGTACTTGAACCATTAAAATAACTTGAACACTCTCTAACGACAATGCAGAATAAGTGAGCTGAGGCTATCAACTTATTTCCACTGCGCATACATGACAGCCTATACATCAGCAATATTACAAGGATGGATAGCCGGTCTTCGTTAAACTTTATGCACGTGTCTAACTTCTCTGTTTATGTGTAATTAATTTCTGGTGTTATGAATGTTTGTTATGCCAAATGGGATTCTAATGAATTAAAAAGGAATCATCTCGCTGCATGTCTCCTTTAAGCTATGAAACGTTACAGTGCGAACAATTTTCTCGACTGCGAAGGCGTTGGTGTTCATTTTGCTTCGGTTCTAGCGAACAAAGGCGAGGTGGAAGCTAATCACGTGACCTCCAGTTCTATGGAATTATGGCGACGCGGTGAAGGAAAGTCCGACGTAAACAAAAAAGATTATTCCAAGTGGGTGTTAAAGATGGCAGGATCGCTCCCGCTACTTGGATGAATGACTCTTTAGCAGGCGGCAAAGTGACAGTCCTCGTGGCTCATGACGCCCGTTTGTCCATGAAGGTCCTTCAAGAACGCTCATTACGCCCCCAAGCGTGACCTTCGCATCTTTTTTTCAAGGGAGACTATAAACACGAAAACAAAACTGTTTTGCTCGCCTTAATAAATTGTCTGTCACCACTTTTGCGACCGGAAGACGCCCCAGTAAACGAGTGAATACTCAAATAGAAAACACAAGCGACGGCGCCGCATTCGTGAGACACCTACACCGATTCGCAGCGACGTCACTGGTTTCAACGGTGCCTGCTACTTTGTACGTATGTATCTTTATCGATAAAACAAACTGCATGGCCTCCTTACACGGAAACAAACGAATCCCACCTAGAGAGAGAGAGAGATAAAGATGCAAGGAAAGGCAGGGAGGTAACATGAAACACAAGGAAAGCACACGGGAGATTATTTGCTGCTTTTAACGGGAGTCTATTATGCATGACGTAAATTGACAGAAAATAAAGAAGTCGAAAAACGCCCCCTCTATTAGTGGAATCTGAACCCACAACCTTAGCCTTCTGAAGAAAATAGAAAGAACATTTAAAGTTTCATGAATTAGCTACAAGCTAAAATGTATGCGAAAACGTAAAGCTAATTTCATCCGTGTAAACGGAGGAGCTTGATATCACATGACGACTATACGTTCATATGCTGCTCTGTTTTTTTGTATTTAGTCGTTGCTTATGTCTTTCTACATTGCGTTTTCTCCTTTACTTCATACTACAGGTCACTTCGCTCCTCTTTCTTATTTATTTATTTGTTATAATGTACATAGTAATGCTCCGAGTTACCATTTCACCTATTCCTTTTTTTCTCATTTTTGTCCTCCTCACCGTAACATTCCCATTTATTTATATGTTATAGTGTACATAGTTATGTTCCGAGTTACCAATTCACCTATTCCTTTTTTTTCTCATTTTGTCCTCCTCAACCTCATTTTGTTTGCGTTCCCTATTTTCATTTTTCTTTTGCATTATATGTGCTGTTAAGTATTACATTATGAACACATGCACATGCACGAACAGGAAAATGGGTCGTCGGAGCATTATCTCAAAATACCAGCCAAGTGTACTCCAACCTGTTCTTATTTTTCTAGTTACTTGAGTGCCGTGCATGCCTCAGAGCTGTCCTAAGCATGTATTGGAGCTGCCCTAAGTACACTTTTTTCACTACTTTCAGTGCCTTGCCAACAATTTCAATTGGTGGAACAATAATGACCTATTTTTTTTTAAATTATATCTTATCACTACCGTTGCGGTTACTCTGTTCCAGAAAATATGCTTCAAAGTTGTCCCCAGGGTTACTTTTTAAGCTAATTTCACCAGCCAACGGCAGGAAACTTAGGTATACTGTTTATTAACTCCTATCCTGAACTGTTCCCCTTCCGGGGCTCTGAAAACTTCCTGTAAGCGTCTGTAAGCGTGCGGTGAATTGCAGTGGCGAGATATATTTCAGTCTTTATCGCAATGCTGTTGCCTTCTTTGTGTAGGATTATGGCGCTCATGAAGCAGCTCCAGGTTTCTTCTAGTACTTGTGTGTATGGTTTGTCTACAAGCTGACCTCGTAGTGCCTGCATGAGTGATGAGATTTGAACCGATTCAAGTGATGTTTCGTAATCCGTGATGGCCATTTGTAGACGTTGACAGCATTCCGCGTATTTCTGTATCACGAGATTGACAGGGTGCGTATATAGTCTATTGTCGAGTAGCCTGTGTTAAATCCTGCTTCGTCCTGCGGTTGGTTACATTATGATATGCCCTAAATTTCAATATTATGTAAAATAAGAATTCGCACAGTCCCTTATGCATTCGCCTAAGCGCCGTCATTGAAAGGGCCGGTATTTTTTTATTAACCTTTTTTTTTCATTCCAAAACTTTCCTGTCCAGTGCTAAAAAAAACTCAGAGCTATGGAGAAGACATCTTTGCCGTTCATTTTACTATCAGCTTTTTCCGGGACACTTGCCAACAGGGGTGGCAGCTAATTAATGTCTAAAGGTTAATGAGCACGATGACCTTGTGCGCACGTTGATTAGCAAAACATGACTCGCTCGCCTACCACGTGCCACCTTTTACGTAATATACCAAATCTCGAGACGCACGGCCCCCAGTGGCGCCTGGATGGTTCGCGGAGCCACCTAATTTACTTACGTCACGTCGATTGGTTCGCACAGGAGAAACACCGGCAGTGGTCAGCGCTTCGAACGCTTTCGCTCCGCTTCTGATGACGACATGCGTGGAAACTTCCCGCTCATTCCACGAAGTGTAGCTTCGAGATCACGTGCACGCGATTCACAGCGCGGAGTAATTACATCATTCCGGGTAAACTCCTTACCAAGAGTGATCCCGGACTCTCGAGTCTCGGCGTACACATTTGTGTATGGAATTTCTTCTCCTCTTATGTTTAGCAATGATTTTTTTTCTTTCTAAGAGGTGGGGGGGGGATACTTACCCCACATTGAGAAACGTTCTCCTTGAACTTGACTTGCCGTCAACTCAAGGCAGCACATTTGAAACGCGTTCACGGTGCTTTACCAACGCGTGATTACAGTATACGTTGGGAACGTGTTTGTGCTGCACTCATCGCGGTGGCAAGATGAGTTGAAGTAATTGATTTGATTGATATGTGGGGTTTAACGTGCCAAATCCACCATATGATTATGAGAGACGCCGTAGTGGAGGGCTCCGGAAATTTCGACCACCTGGGGTTCTTTAACGTGCACCTATATCTAAGCACACGGGCCTACAATTTCCGCCTCCATCGGAAATGCAGCCGCCGCAGCCGGGATTCGATCGCGCGACCTGCGGGTCAAGCAGCCGACTACCTCAGATGATTTAAAGTAAAGGGGCATTTCTGGATACGGGGATTATTGCTTAGAATATGGATTAAGTTTCCTTTACGATCAAGTGTGTCGCCACATACGGCCATACTAGCAGAAGGAGCTGCCACGGTGTTCTGTGTGCCGTGTTTCATTAACACTGACAAACGACTAATCTATCCATTCCCACAGAAGTATAACATTTGGTGCATACGCTGTGACTGGTGACGTGCTTAGAGCAGTGGGGTTAGTTTTCTTCTAAAATAAACGCAATATCACTGCCTGCCAATAAAAATATATTTGATTGCACCTTACTTATGATTAGTCGTTAAATAGTCTGCATAGGTTCCTTCTGAAACCGGAATTGGCTTGAGTTGTAATCTGCAGGACTTT
Organism: Rhipicephalus microplus; assembly: GCF_013339725.1. Classification (NCBI taxonomy): domain Eukaryota; kingdom Metazoa; phylum Arthropoda; class Arachnida; order Ixodida; family Ixodidae; genus Rhipicephalus; species Rhipicephalus microplus. The sequence goes on along the minus strand of NC_051175.1, from coordinate 79,309,433 downwards.
GTGAAGATTGATCAAAAATGAAGAATATTTATTCAGAGTCAGTTATAATTCTTTGACAACACCATCGAAACAGTGGATCCACCGAGAATTTTCATAGGGAGCAGCCTCATTAAGGTGCATGCATACACGTATCGGCATGATGTTAGACCCGGGCTCGCGTACTGTATTCAAGCAATAATTTCAAATATACTAAGCTAAGATGACGTGGCGATGCTATAACATGCATGGAGTGTGCTGAAACTGTGAAGATGTTTACGTCCTCGATGCTTTCATTGTCCAAATAATAGGGAGTTATTGAATAGCGTAAGCCAAGATAGCAGCCAGTCGCGGGCGTATAGAGTTGGCATTCGTCACTCAACGGGAACTCGCAACAGGAGAGCGTATACGATGCATCGCGCAACGCGAACGCAAAGCTTTGCGTAGGCTATGCCGAAAACTCTCTATTATATGCGGATTGAACGCCTCCAAAACACGATATGATTAAGACAGACGCCTTAGAGGAGGCCTCCAGAAATTTCGACTACATGGGGTTCTTTAATGCGCACCTACCACGATAGTTCTTGGTGTACTAAAGGAAATTAATATTGAAATACAACGGTGCAGCTGACGCTTTATTCAAGCAACAGCAAGATGGCGCCGATGATGAAGAGGAACGGGCCGAAAACTGATGATGGTTATTGATAGATGAGGAAGATGACGTACAATGAATTCTCACACTAATTTCCCCCGTCGACGGAAGCGGCCAGCGTGGCCGCGAATTACGCTGTGAAACGCATACAATAGGGCTTGAGACGCGAAACGTGCACAATCTCTGTCCCGCGGCAGCGTTGGTCAGTGGGGACATCAACAGGTGTGACACGGTAGTTCACCGGTGAGGTCTGTTTGATAACTTTGTAGGGGCCAAAATAGCGTGACTCAAACTTTTCGCATAAGCCAGGCGTTCGCGCAGGAGTCCACAGAAGTACATCGTCGCCAGGGCGGTAGAGAACGACGCGGTGAGTGGCATCGCAACGATGTTTGCGATCTTCTTGGCTAGCTTCGGTGTTTACACGGGCAAGACGACGGCATCGAGCAACGCGGGACAGAAACTGGTCGCACACGAATGGTGAAGAGTTGACGGGGCCAGAAAAGAATGAAACGTCGAGTGGTGATGTCGGTTGGCGTCCGTATACTAGAAAAAATGGAAAATAGCCTGTGGTTCGTTGAACTGACGTATTATATGCATACGTGACAAAGGGAAGTAGGGCATCCCAATTGCGATGGTCCGGTCGGATATACATGGACGGCATGTCCCACAGCGTGCGATGAAGCCTTTCCGTTAAGCCACTGGTTTGCGGGTGATAGCTAGATGTTGTTTTATGAACTGTTTTTGATGCTTGAGGAACTTCACTGAGCGTGCTTGAAAGAAATGCCTTTCCCCGGTCGCTCAAAAGAACACGAGGGGCTCCATGACGTAGATAAATAGCATTCAAGAAGAAAGTTGCTGCTTTCGAAGCACTTCCTGAAGTGATTGAGGCCGTCTCAGCGTACCGGGTCATGTGATTAACCGCGGTGACGATCCACCTCTTGCCGTCTGATGTAGTTGGGAGGGGCCCGAAGAGGTCAATTCCGACGACAGAGAACTGCTCTGATAGACAAGGAAGTGATTGTAGGGTCCCGACTGGAGCAGTAGTGGGCCGCTTGCGGTGTTGGCAAAGTGCGCACGAGGCAATATATTCAGCTACCGTCGTGGAAAAACCTGGCCAGAAGAATCGATTGCGGATGCGCTCGTATGTTTTGTAGTAACCCAAGTGTCCTGACGTTGGGTCGTCGTGGGAAGCGCGCAGAACTTCAGTGCGTAGTGCGCGTGGTACGACGGGAACCCATCGGTGGCCTTCCGGGTGGAAAATGTATCGATATAGCACATCGTCCTCCAACTTGAATAGTCGGAGTTGTTTCCGGAGCCTGGCATTAGGGGAAGACGAAGCACCGGTAAGCCGACCAATGATGTCAGTGCAATAAGAATCGGCTCGCTGGTGAGTAGTAAGTACTGACGGACGGGTGGACGAAGGTAGGGTCTTTGATGATATCGACGAGGCGTCCTCCGTATAGCCAATTTGACAAGGGGATGTGACGTGCGCCGAAAACTGCGGCAAAGGGCATCGTGACAAAGCGTCGGCATCTTGATGTTGTCTGCCAGTCTTGTAGATGACGTCAAAGTCATAAGATTGTAATCGGAGAATCCAGCGGCCAAGTCGTCCCGACAAGTTTTTGATTATGGACAACCAGCAAAGAGCATGGTGGTCTGTCACAACAGTAAAATGTCGACCATGTAGGTACGGACGAAATTTTTGAATGGACCAGACAACAGCCAAGCCCTCTTGTTTGGTTATCGAGTACCTCTTCTCTGCAGAGGTCCGAGTGCGGCTTGCATACGCGACAACTTTCTCGCGAAAGGCATGGTCGCGCTGAAGGAGTACGGCGCCGATTCCTTGTCCACTCGCGTCAGTGTGTAATATCGTAGGTGCCTTGTCATCGAAATAACAAAGCACCGGTGGGGATGTCAGTGCCTGCTTGAGTTCTTGAAATGAGGCTTCACATTGATCATTCCAATCGAAGGAACCGGTACTAGCAAGGAGCTTGTGGAGAGGAGCGGCAATAGTGGCAAAGTTACGAATGCAGCGGCGAAAGTACGATGCCAGTCCAAGGAAACTGCGTAGTTGTTGGGAACGAAGGGTCGCGGAAAGTTGAGGACTGCGGAAATTTTGTCCGGATCGGGCTGGATGCCATATTTACTAACGAGATGTCCTAGAACTTTTATACCTGTGTTGCCAAAACGGCACTTCCTTGTGTTTAGTTGAAGTCCAGCGTTAGAGAGACATGTGAGCACTTGATCTAGGCGTTGCAGATGATCATCAAAAGTGGAAGAAAACACGACGATATCATCGAGGTAGCATAGACAAGTTTTCCACTTGAGGCCACGAAGAACAGTGTCGATCATCCTTACAAATGTGGCGGGAGCATTACATAGACCGAATGGCATTACGTTAAACTCGTAAAGACCGTCCGGCGTAGAAAAGGTGGTCTTTTCTTTGTCTGCTTCGTTCATTGGTATTTGCCAATACCCGGACCGAAGGTCAAGGGTGGAGAAGTATTGGGCGCCTTGAAATGAGTCAAGTGCATCATCTATACGGGGCATTGGATATACATCCTTTCGGGTAATCTTGTTGAGCGCGCGGTAATCAACAAAATCGTACCGATCCATCTTTCTTTTGTACCGACACAACGGGTGATGACCAAGAAGTGGTAGAGGGTCGTATGATGTTTCTGTTTAGAATATCGGTCACGTTCTCCTCGATGATTTTGCGCTCGGCCAAGGAGACTCGGTAGGGACGACGGCGTACAACAGTCTGACCTTCAGTGTCGATTCGATGATGCGTAACTGTGGTCTGTCCTAGTGCCGAAGCATTGGCGTCGAAGGAGGCCTGGTGTTTCGTTAGCAAATTCAGCAACGCCTCACGCTGAGAAGCAGAAAGGTCAGGATTTATCCCGGGAGCAAAGGAGGAGGAAGTAACAGACTGGGCCTGTTGTGGCTGAGCTGTCAAGGCGTCAAGAGACACCAAAGATACCGGTTGGGTATCCACATAACATGACACTGCAGAACCTTGGGGTAGGAGGACAGGCTCTGGGGTAGGGTTCAGGCCAAGGATTATCGCAGCACTGTCTTTGAACCGCACCCGGCTGGAGGGGACTACAACGCCGCGAGCTAGACAGCAGCTGGAAGGGGTGATATGGACGTCACCATTGGCAATATTCGGAGAAGTGATGGTGGTGAGTTGTTCTTGACCCGGGAGTAGTATGGGTTCGGAAGCTGTGAAGAAACGCAATGGTTTTTCGTCGACGCGTTCGCTGCAGTGATCGGTCTCAGTCATTTCGACTACACGTTGACGGCAAGAAATTAATGCAGATGCTGATGAGAGAAAGTCCCAACCTAAAATTAGTTCATGAGCACATGAAATTAAGACAGCAAAGGTGATGTGATGAAGAATACCATTAATGAAGACACGCGCTGTACATTGGGCCGATGGTCTAATTATTGCTCCATTGGCCCCAATCAAAGATGATCCAAGGTAGGGTGTCTTCACTTTCCGCAATCGAGAACACAAGTCGGCACGCATAACTGAAATAGTTGCTCCCGTGTCCACCAAAGCCAACACCCACACACCTTGTACAGTTACCAATAACATGTTTGACGGTCTTTCAGGAGAACTTGGGTCATTTCGCCGCGATGCAGTTTTCCCTCCAAAAACTGCACTGTTTAGTTTTCCGATCGCTGGGCAGCCAGTTGAGAGACAGGCCGAAGTGGTGAAACAGAGCGTCGGAGTGGCGAAGGGGAGCGTGGTCGGGATGCACGTGTATTGTGTTGTAAATGCGCACAGGAGACGGTGATCGGTGGTGAGAAGGACTGTCGGCATAACGGTAGTAACCTCGAGCACATGTGTCGTCTCGTTCAAAAGCGGTATAACCACGACGTTTATCTTGCTGCCGACGTCGACAGACCCGGGAAATGTGTCCTCGAGTTCCACAGTAGTAGCAAATAGGCCGTGGGGCCCGCAAGGAAGAACGGTAGGTAGGGTTCGGTGGACGGGCGACTAGAGGTGCGAGATGTTCGTGATCAGGTACAGGTGGTGGTACTTGAGACGGCGAGGGTTGCATTGCAGCGATCTGTGCATACGAAGCGGGTTGGGTGCATGGTGGAGCACTGTGGGTGCTTTGAAACGCTGATATTTCTTCCCCAATAATGTCACGCAGATCGCTAGAGGCGGGTTGAGCGGGAACGTTTTTAGAAGGAGGTAAGGTGTAGGCTTGCAATTCCTCACGAATTATGGCTCGAATGATGAATCGGAGCTCCATACTGTTTGCCAGGGGGTTCTCAGAGAAGTTGGGTCGCAGGCGGATTCACTGCAAGGTATCAAGCCGCTGGCATACCGAGACGACGTCAGAAACCGTCGAAGGGTTGTGTGCGACGAGGGCGTTGAAAGCGGTGGGTCCGATACCCTTCAGAAGATGCCGGACACGATCACCTTCTGGCATGGTGTCGTCGATACGGCGGCAAAGTGCAAGCACATCCTCAATATAGGAAGTGTAGGACTAACCGCAATGTTGAACGCGTTCTGCCAGTTTCTTGCGAGCAACTTCTGAACGGACGGTCGGTGTGCCGAAAATGCGTCGGAGCTGGTCTTTGAAGGAAGACCAATCGCGGAAGTCGCTCTCATGATTCAGGAACCACGTATTGGCAACCTGAGAGACCTAAAACTGGACGCGTGCTAATTTCGATGCCTCGTTCCAGTTGTTGTAGACACCTACGTGGTCATAGTTGTCGAGCCAGTCTTCGACATCTTCGCCAGGCAGACCGGAGAAGATTGGAGGCTCCCGAGGGGGGTTGTTGACCGGGCCAGGGTTGGCGGCTGGTGGTTGCGCCGACGGGTGGTTCGGTTGGGCTTGCTCTTGCGCCATGGTGCTCTGCTGGCGTAAGTGACGTCCCGAACGGAGCTCCAGTAGCTGGCTTTGGATGGAAAGAGGTCGAAGAGATCGGGAAGCACCTTCCACAACTTGAAATACCAGGGTTCAGCTGACGCTTTATTCAAGTAACAGCAAGATGGCGCCGATGATGAAGAGGAACGGGCCGAAGACTGATGATGGTTATTGATAGATGAGGAAGATGACGTACAATGAATTCTCACAATATATTTCATATTTTTCTTTTTTTCCGCACAGTTTACAATGCTGTTATAATTCATTGTCATGTTGTATTTTGTTTTCTTGGTTTTCCAACTGTTCCTTTCTTCTTTCTCTTTTCTTCTTTACGTCACATAATATCCGATGGTGTCCTATTATCGTATTGTTGCTATAGCATGAGTGACATGTAAGGCTATAGGCGATGCTACCTGTAATAACATTAGTTTTATTTATCTATGCACGGCTCCACAAGCATCACCGCATTTTGTATATGCGCACAAAAAATAAAATTAAAGCCAGGCCTGCACGCACCGTGTCGCATAGTCACTGCGAAAGCTGGAAGAGCGGCCCTTCTAGATCCCTTATTAAACACTCTGGAGAACAAACACTAAAAGTACATTTGCGTGGCACACACTGCATCATAATTCATAATTTTGCAAATTAGGGAAGTACCCAATCTTCGAAGAAGCGTGCTATGCGCTACACACCTGTAAGGAATTATGTTAATTTTGTTGATACTGTGGCTAGTGAAGAAAAGGCGTTATGGCTGAGAGCTTTGTGATTGATTATAAGCATTTGGCGACCCACTACCCAGTTACCATTGAATGACATTTACAAAATTTTATTCATTTGTCATAAGAATGGCCGACAACGCTCTCTGCGATGCCTGTCGTTGCGAAGAGACGCTGCAACACATCCTCTGCGACTGTCCGTTGTATGACATCCAAAGACAGTCACTGGCATCCGCTCTTGCGCGCATCGACAACAGCCAAATGTCTTTAGACATATTCTTTCAAGTACCCGAGAGAAGACATTGTAACAGAAGGGGACAAAAACACTGTTGAAATTCCTACGCGACACAGACTTGAACAAGTGGCTATAACAGCAATGTCACACAGCCCGAAAGACAAGACAGGACTATGACTGAGTGTGCGCGCGTGTGCTGCCTGATGTGCTGTGTTTTTCTATTTTCCCTCTCTCATCTCTATCTTTCAACTAACAATCTCCCTCCCATGTGCAGGGTAGCAAACTGGCTGCCTATAAGCTGGTTAACCTCCCTGACGTTCTTTTCCTGCTATTTTCCTTCCTTCCTTCCTGGTCATCATCAGAGTACAACGCTATATCACATACGTTAAGGTGCTTCTTTACCCGACAATAAGCCTTGCATAGGTTCTGTGAAGAGTGTGAAAGTCATCGAGAAGGCCCGAGGGCAGCCGAGATACGTTGCTGCTAGCATACGAGTTGAACAATACCTGTCTTGAAGCTGTCCGAGGCATGCCCACATCAATGGCGACTTTACTGGTGGCCTATAGGGATGTGCCCTAAACAGTTTGTCGAGAATACCTAGCTTTCCCGAAAGGGACGCACCGAATCTTTTAGCCTTCTGCGATCACTTGGACTGGAAACTACTCTCAAGCATAGACCAAACATCTATCTCAATGAGGACAGTAAGTCCTAAAAAAGAAACGTTTGGGTACGTCTCGAAAGTGACCGTAAATACCGACTAGTTTACCCTGCCCTACCTCGATGAAGCACGGTACTTAAGGTCAAACCCTATAACCACAAACATGCTCGTGACAGTGACGAGCGACGTGACGCGACGTAGATTGCCATCGCGCGAGCAGTCGCTAGCGCAGGCAAACCTCGGTCAAGCGACGGCTTCGGCGGGCGAACTCCACTGTTTCTTGCATGAGGCCGTCTACTCGTACCAATAATTCCGCGTAGTAGGCAATATGCAATGTAGAAATAAAATGAGTTGTACAATTAAACGGAAGGGGTTTATTATTGCCGTCGCAGCACTTCTTTTATATGAACGTGCAAAACAAGGCGTTATTTCTTCGTTGTGCACACGTGACTCGGGCGGAGCATGAGAGGAGGTGGTGGTTTCGAGGCACATGGAGAGAACCAGCACTACGTCAGTTATGTGCATCCTGTTCCGGCGTTTTTAGCGCAGCACTTCCGGGCGATGGGCGATGGTTTCCGAATCTGGGAAACCGAGTGCAGCTGCAAGGCCACCTTGCGCACCGCTTCCCGTGTCTTTGAGTTCACCACAACCCTTCCGACCTCGTCCCTGAGCAGGTCCTTGAGGAGCTTGGCGAGCACGTGCTCTTTCTCGGTCTGCTTGACGACGTGCACGCTCTGCTGACGCCCACCACGTGAGGCTGCGCGGAGCTGAAGTTTACCTGGACGTAGTTTTCGAGCATGTAATCGACGAGGCGCTGCGGGCCCTTCAGCCACGAGGTGACCCACATCACCGTCTGGTGGTCCGGCCTGATCTTGTGGGCAATCTGCGTCAGCTCGTGCTCCAGGCCCATGGACAGCATCCGGTCTGCGCCGTCGACGACAAGGATCATGCATGGGAGAAGCTTCAACTGCCGTGCCGTCACGAACTGCTGGAGGCGACCTGGAGTCCCGACGCAGACGTCGCATCCTACGGCGGGCTCGGCGTACTGCGTGTCCTTGGCGACGCCGGAATGAACGCAGACGCTGCGCAGTCCCAATAACTTCCCGAGGTCGTGGAACTGGCGGTGCATCTGCTGCAGTAGTTCCCGAGACGGTGCGAGGACGATGACTAGTTGGCCGTCTCCAACGCTCCGTGGTCACTGGATGTTTAGTGCGTGCGCGACGGTCGGAAGCACGTAGACATGCGTCTTGAGCGACCACGCCTGTACGACGCCAAGAAAGTCGGGACCACTTAGAACGACGGGCGAGCACTCGGCTTCGACGCAAGTAGGCGTACGGTCTGTTAAATATTGTGTGAACGACGCAGATAGTCACCATACGCAGTACCATCATGAGGGGATTAGCAGTGCATTCGGAATAAAGAAGAGAACTATTTCTCTTCAGTACCATCAAGAAATAATACTCCAGGTTGATTGTATTGAATAACTGGGTGCGCTGTGTGATCGAGGGCTGAGCTGGCGTGACCACGTTGAATATATTGAAGTTGAGGCTGCACGCGCCGTTGGAATGATGGGTGGGCTTGGCCGCCTCCGTTCCGGTCTTCGCAGAGGTGCGCTGATCATGATTTGTCGCATGTACGTTCGTCTGATTCTTGAATTCGGATGTGTACTATTCTCTGGTGGACCAGCATACAAAGTAGGCCCCCTCCTTCTCTTAGAGCGGGAAGCCCTACGTAGTTGTTGGGGTGTACCAAAGTTCACGGCTGGCAGTGTTTTGTATCAGGGGGCTCGGGTGCCCACCCTTGCTTGCAGATTTCGTATTTTAGCAGTGGGCACCTATTTAGAATTTTCTGAATCCGCTCTGGGAGGGCGACAGTTTGTATTCTTTGCCGGGCCTGGTGTCTTTTTCAATAAGCATTGGTCCCGTGTATATGGGCTCCAAGTGCTGTTTGTTCAAACACTTCTGGATGCTTTGAATGTCGATATTCTTACAAGAAAACGTATATTTACAGATATTTACAACGATTACACGCGATGACAATGCCTGGCGCACTGGCGGGCTGGAACCAGTCTCTATCCACTTCGTAGTCTTTTCTTTCAGCCTGGGACCCTCTACCGCTTTATGCCCCAATCCCACTACTGCCTTGTGGCACTACCCCGCAGCGTTAAAGCGCCCACCCGGCGCTTGTCACGAAAGGGGAGTGTTGGGTGACACATAAGGCTTCAGTCTGACGACGTGCACAAGAGTGGATGGTGGTGGCATTGAGTGCGCTTCGTCGACGACTCGCTGTATCTCGTAGGTGAGGTTGGTGATCTTGCGAAGGACTTTGTATGGTCCGTCATAGCGAAATAAAAGTTTTTCTGAGAGGCCGATGTGACGACATGGGGTCCACAAGAGTACGAGAGAACCTGGTGCATACGAAACTTCGCGGTGGTGACGATCGTATCGATCTTTCTGAGAGGCTTGAGAAAGCATGAGTCGTTCTCGGGCAATCTGTCGTGCTGCGTCGGCTCGCTCTATGGCATCGCGGACGTATGTGACAGGGGAGCTTGAACCAGCGGGAAGGAGTGTATCAAGAGGCAGGGAGGGTTCCCGTCCATAAAGAAGGTAGAACGGGGAATAGCCTGCGGTGTCATGTCTGGAGGAGTTGTAAGCGAAGGTGACGTAGGGTAACGTGGCGTCCCAGTCACGGTGGTCTGGAGAAACATACATTGACAACATGTCCGTGATAGTGCGATTCAGGCGCTCTGTAAGTCCATTAGTTTGTGGATGGTATGCCGTTGTGAACTTGTGGTTCGTGGAACAGGAACGTACAATATCCTGGACGACGCGAGATAAAAAGTATCGGCCTTGATCAGTAACGAGCTGTCGAGGAGCCCCGTGATGCAATATGATGTCATGTAGCAGAAAGTCGGCGACATCGGTAGCGCAGCTGGTTGGAAGAGCGCGGGTGATCGCGTAACGTGTCGCGTAGTCGGTCGCCACGGCAACCCATTTGTTCCCGTATGCAGAAGTGGGAAATGGCCCGAGAAGGTCGAGCCCTGCGCGGTAGAATGGTTCAGCAGGGATCTCAATAGGGTTAAGAAGGCCAGCTGGAAGCGATGTTGGTCGTTTTCGACGTTGACAAAGGTCGCAGCTGGCGACATACTTTTGCACAGAGCGATATAGGCGTGGCCAGAAAAAACGGCGCCGGACGCGATCATAAGTGTGGGTGACTCCCAGGTGACCAGCGGCAGGTTCATCGTGAAGCTGTTGGAGAACATCTACACGCAAATGGGAAGGCACGACGAGAAGGCGGTCAGGGCCATTAGGGCGCATGTTGTGGCGGTAGAGAACTCCTTCATGAAGGAAATACAAGTTCAGAGAAGTGGGTGGAGTAGCGGAACTCAGGCTTTCTATGATGGGAAGTAAATCCGGGTCGCGGCGTTGCTCAGAAGCGATATCAAGAAAGTCTGATATTGATAAGACGCAAGCCTCCATAGCTCTCTCTGTGGCGTCTGGTGGATCCACTGGATACCGTGACAGGCAGTCGGCGTCTTGATGGAGGTGACCAGATTTATAGACGACCGAGAAGGTGCATTCTTGGAGGCGTAGAGACCAACGACCGAGACGTCCCGTGGGATCGTTTAGCGAGGAAAGCAAGCAGAGTGCATGATGATCAGTTACAACCGTAAAACTGTGGCCGAAGAGGTACGGGTGAAACTTAGCGACAGCCCAAACAAGAGCAAGACACTCTCTTTCGGTGATGGAATAGTTCCTCTCGGCAGGGGATAAAAGGCGGCTGGCGTAGGCGATGACACAGTCACGTCCATGCTGACGCTGAGCTAAAACAGCACCAATTCCGTGGCCACTCGCGTCCGTACGAGCTTCTGTCGGGGCAGTCTGATCGAAGTGGGCTAATATTGGCGTAGTCGTGAGGGCTGCAATGAGCGCCGAAAGTGCAGCACTCTGAGGCGAATTCCAAGTAAATGGGACGTCTTTTTTAAGAAGCTCGGTGAGAGGCCGCGCAATATCGGCGAAATTTCGGATGAAGCGGCGGAAATAGGAGCACAAACCAAGGAAGCTCCGGACATCCTTATGAGAAGAGGGCACGGGAAATTGAGTCAATGCGTGAATTTTGTCCGGATCGGGCTGTACCCCAGATGCGTTAACGAGGTGACCAAGTACAGTTATTTCGCAGCGGCCGAAACGGCATTTGGAGGAGTTCAGCTGGAGACCAGCGTTGCGAAATACTTGGAGAATACTGGACAGTCGCTCTAGATGGCTTGCGAACGTCGGTGAAAAAACAATTATATCATCTAAGTAGCATAAGCAAGTGGACCATTTGAAGCCGCGCAGAAGGGAGTCCATCATGCGCTCAAAGGTGGCCGGCGCATTACAAAGCCCAAACGGCATTACTTTAAATTGGTATAACCCATCGGGGGTTACAAATGCTGTTTTTTCTCGGTTCCGTGGGTCAACAGCGACCTGCCAACAACCAGATCGAAGGTCAATGGACGAGAAAAACTTTGCGCCATGAAGGCAGTCAAGGGCGTCATCTATTTTTGGTAAAGGGTAAACGTCCTTCTTAGTGACCTTGTTGAGATGTCTATAGTCGACGCAAAACCGCCATGTGTTGTCCTTTCTCTTGACAAGCACGACCGGGGATGCCCACGGACTAGATGAGTGTTCGACGACGCCTTTGGCGAGCATTTTCTCGACCTCTTTCTGGATGACAGAGCGTTCGGCAGCGGAGACGCGGTAAGGGCGGCGATGAATTGGGTTGGCATCGCCGGTGTTGATGTGACGGGTCACAACTGATGTCTGGCCTAAAGGGCGGTTGTCAAGATCAAATATGTCCGCATAGGATGTCAACAGACGGTGGAGGTCTTGTGCTTCGGAGGGCGAAAGATCTGGTGCTATCATTTTGGCAATTTCAATGCTTGACAGGTTGGGCGCAGTGAGCAAGTTGACGTGCGGAGTATGTTGCTGCCGAAGCCGCACGACGCGGCGAGAGTTCGAAGAGAAGTAATGAACTCGAAGACTGGCTCAGCAGGCAATTGTCGCCTTTCTTGGAATTTCACGCGTGCGAGGTAATCGCACGAAACATCTTTAAAATGCTCATCCAAAAGAGCAACAGCATTCTTGAAAGCATCGCCCGACGCTGGCGTCGGCGACGCGTTGGTGGCTTCCAAAGTATAGAAGAGCTTTAACCCGGCCGGGCCCAACGCGTTGAGCAGCAGGGCCTTGTGACGCTCGGGCTTGCTGGCGTCGTCCGCGACCGCGTCTGCGTAGGCCTGAAACACTAATTTCCAGTCCGCCCACGGAAGTGGCGGATCTCCGTGCCAATGAAGAAATAGGGGAGGTGGAATAGGAGATGCCATTTCAAGCAAGAAGAATGGAGAGGCGCAGACGAGAAGAAAATTACGCCTGTATACTGTTTGAAGACGAAGGCTGAGGCGGCGTACTTGAATGAAGAAGGAATGAAGCGACGCAGCACGCAGTAGCCACCTTGCTGGGAACAAAGAGCGTCTAGGGTTAGCCGGGTAGGTCCATTAGAAGCAAGAAAAAGACGAACACGGAGAACGAAATGGGTTCTTACAAGTCCTCGTCGCCATTGCTGTGTTGGGGCTGGCTGGTCCCAACGAAGCAGAAGAAGAAGAAGACGGCCGACGGAGATGTACGCGGCCGGCGGGGACACCGACCAGCCCGAACACGCGGGTTGGCGCGACGCGCCGAAAGAAAGCACAACAACCGCACTCCACGGCTACCTAACACACACTCCTTTATTTTACAGTCGCCTTGAAATCCTAGGTACCAGAGCGGCGCCCTCTGGCATCCTCACATGTCAATCCGAAACCGAAACTGAAAACCCAAAACACAACAATACATCTACAATGACTCTGGTGTTCGAGGTGGAAAGCATTCCTATGATTGAAAAGGGGGAAGACTATGTAGACCCAAACGACCACTCACTAGATGTTGAAGATACGTTCAAGCCAAGGCTGGCAGATTTAGACAGTAAATTCCTCATCGCCCTGCGTCCAAGTGCCCGATGGAGGAAAATCAAGGCCAACTCTCAAACCGACAAGAAACAGAACAAGAAAACGAAAGGCCTCGATGACGCAAAAGCCATGCCCCTTGCGCGACTGAAAGCTTAGGTTCTTCGAGAAAGCTACAGAAGGTTGAAATGAAGAGAGTGTGCAAGGCACATCTTATTTCCGCAAAGTTGATAAATGCCGACTCAGCACAACAGTGGCGAATGAGAGAGACCAGACGAAGGCGGAAACAGAAAGGTTACAAGGTAAAAGCAGCAACTAACAGAAAGCAAAGGAAAAGGTTACTCAAGTATAGTTACACGAGATCTTTCAGGAAGAGTCTTATCTGCGAATTTTCATGCCAAGGAAACTCGTTCAACGACAATGCAGGCTCATCAACGTCAACGCGTTCAGAAGCACGAGTGCAGAACAAGTGCCGAAATCACCGCTGGAAAAGCATACGCGGTTGCATATCACGGATTTTCCCACATGAACTGACCTGGACTTATACAAGTGCTTTTGAACAGCGTGTGCTTCAAACTTGGTATGTGTTAGTGTTCTTCATCAACAATTGTTAATGCGGGGGCGCGGAGGATGTTAATTATTGTGTGAATGACACAGATAGTCACTATCATCATGAGGGGATTAGCAGTGCATCCGGAATAAAGAAGAGGTCGACGGGTGGGCTTCGCTATCGGCACGGTGGCTCGTCCTTTTCTCAACACTGTCAATGCGCTTGTTCTGGACGGCGTTGACGAGGTCGTCGGGAAACAAGACCTCTTCAAACTCCATGATTGGCTTGGCCATGGGCCCGCGTCTTTTGACGATGACGACGCCGTTGGTGCGCCGATAGTCGTTCACTTCAGCGGCAAACCGGCCGCTGGAGGAATAAGAAAGACAGGAGGGATAAATTAAGGAGGAAAAAGGTAGGGCGGTGGGACGGAGTACCATGAGAAAGGCAGCTTTCCAGCCCGGTCTGCCTGGCTAAAACATCCTGTAGCCTCGCCATCTCGCACCATTCTCGATTTAAAGGGACAATAATGTCAAATAACAATTCACGATAGAGCAAAGGCTCCGACGTAACATCTAAATCTAAAACGACGTCTAAAACGGCATTATTATCAACAGCAGAATACATGCGCCGCAATAGGACATTCTCAAAATGATCCCGATGGCGTCAAACGAACCACCTACAATTACTCACTAGTAATCGTGTAGAGGTCGCCACCCTTCAGTCATTTAGTTCGGCTGCCACTAGCAGGTGGCGCCCCTGAGATTGTATATATTCATGAAGTCTCTAGGGAGCACATTCAGGAAGCCTCTAGGGAGCACAGACATGCTAAGCAGCGGGGTGAACCAACAGAAAATGTTGAAAGAAAATGGGCAACCTTTCTAAGCTGTAGAAAGGATGCATCCCTTCTGATCAATGAAAATATTAGAAGGAAGGGAGCTCAGTGGCTGGCAGAAGTACATAAAAAAGATAGAAAGGCAGCTGCGAAATTTTGGAACCATCTAAACTCCCTAAGAAATGAGACGAGCCTAGAGCAGAGTTTTATAACTACAGCCCAAGGTGTTAGGCTAGAAGGGGACGAAGCTATTGAATATATAAGAACAAGGGTGACAGAAAAATTTCAACAAAGAAGTACTTTATGCACCACAATAGACAAGGACGAATCAAGTGGTGCAATGGCTCCATTTTCACAACAAGAGTGGGAAAGGGCTGAGAAAAGGGTTCCTAGTAGTACATCAACAGGCCCAGCTGGCATTCCAATTAGGCTGATAAACACATTAGGTCCGAAGTCTAAGCAGGCTTTGAGAGAGGCAGTGAGCACAATAATAATCGGTGGTGTAGTTCCCGATGGATGGAAACTTAGCAGGATGAGCATGATCTATAAAGGAAAGGGGGACAAAGCTGACATAAACAACTACCGTCCTATAACAGTGACATCAGTGGTCTACAGGCTGGCGATGCAGATTATAAAGGAAAGACTGCAGGCGTGGATAGAGGATGAGGGGGTGCTGGGGGAACTGCAGAATGGGTTTCGGAAACACAGGAGGTTGGAAGACAATCTGTTCTCACTGACGCAGTGCATCGAAATAGCAGAAAAGGAACACAGGCCCCTGTGGCTAGCATTTTTGGATATCAAGGGAGTGTACGATAGCGTGGTTCAAGAGGAATTGTGGGGAATACTGGACACACTAGGCGTGGAACATGTAGTCACTAATCTTTTAAAGGGTATCCATAAAGGTAACAAGGAAGTTATAAAGTGGGAAAAACAGGTATCCAAGCCTGCAGAGGTAAAACGGGGACTTAGGCAGGGGTGTCCCCTGTCACCCTTATTATTCATGATGTACCTACAAGGATTAGAGGCAAAATTAGAGGGAAGTGGACTGGGCTTCAACCTCTCTTTAGTCAAACAAGGAAAACTTATTGATCAGGCACTACCAGCATTAATGTACGCAGATGATATAGGGATAATGGCCGACAACAAGGAAGATTTGCAGAAATTGGTGGACATCTGCGGTAATGAGGGAGATAGGTTCGATTTTAGATTCAGTAAGGAAAAATCAGCAGTCATGATTTTCAATGACAACGAAGGCAGTGAGCTTAGAATACAGGAGGTCACGCTAGAGATAACAGATAAATACAAATATCTGGGCGTATGGATAAGCAATGGGACCGAGTATCTGAGGGAACACGAAATATACGTGACGACTAAAGGTAACAGGAATGCAGCAGTCATGAAAAATAGGGCACTGTGGTATTACAATAGGTATGATGTTGTGAGAGGAATATGGAAAGGGGTCATGGTTCCTGGGCTGACGATCAGCAATGCGTTCTTGTGCATGAGATCAGAAGTTCAAGCAAGATTAGAAATTAAGCAACGTGGAATAGGTAGGTTTGCCTTAGGAGCTCACGGGAATACACCAAATCAGGGAGTACAATGTGATGTGGGATGGACATCATTTGAGGGCAGGGAAGCTAGCAGCAAGATAAAATTTGAGAAGCGATTGAGAGAAATGGGGGAAGAACGTTGGGCTAGGAAGGTTTTCAGCTACTTGTACATGAAGAATGTCGATACAAAAAGGAGGAAGCGAACCAGGAAGTTGACTGGTAAAATACTTAGAAAACAGCAGGGTGCCAAACCAAAAAGAACTATCGGTTAAGAAGAAAGTGAAGGAAACGGAGACTGACATGTGGAGAATGGGCATGATTAAGAAGTCCGCACTAGAGATCTTTCGAACTTTTAAGCAGGAAATTGCCAAGGAAAGGATCTATGATAATACTCGAGGCCAGGACGGGAGTACTGCGGACCAAGACATATCGGGCCAAATACGAAGGGGTAGACGCAGTATGCAGTGCGTGTGGAAAGGAAGAAGAAACTGCCGAACACTTGATAATGTTCTGTAAAGGGCTTCACCCTATAGTTCAGGATGATGGCGCAGAAATTTTCAAAGCACTGGGGTTGAGGGACCGGGAGGGCAAAATAGACTTTAAGCGGGTAGACTTAACTAGAAGGAGGTTATGTGATTGGTGGCTAAAGCCAAGGCACGAGTGACAATTAAACCCTTCACTGCGAAGTACGAATCCTCAGATGCATTATTTAAAGGGGGAAAAAAGATAAATGTAATGGTTAGTTCACTAAGTATTATGGCTAGGTGGCGTTAGCCGCCGCCCGATCTAAAGGGTACAGCCACATCCATCCATCCATCCATCCATCCATCCAGCCATCCATCCATCCATATTCTGCCCCGAATAAAGTGGGAGGCCCTTTTCGTTAGCTGAGCAGCTGTCGTGCGTATCGTCTCTCTCCGCTCGTGCTCTGCCACGCTGGCGCGGCACCAGCCACAAGACATAGTGTCAGAAGTGGCTGCGTAACACCCCCTCATCGCGAACTCGCCCGTACCGCACGACGATGGCGCCGAAAAAGCGCAGCCTCAACCTCCAGCCGCCCGCACCGTTCGACTTTGTGAACCCGGGAACCTGGCCAGCATGGCTCAGCCGCTACGAGGACTACGCCGTCGTTTGCGGCCTGACTCAAGCATCCGGCGACATGCAGGTACGCTCGTTGTTGTACTGCATGGGGCCGGAGGCCCGCCCACTTCTAGAGACGTTCTCGCTCGACGCCGCATCACTCGCCTCATTTCAAGCGGTTGCCGCCAGCTTCACCGACCACTTCGTGCATCCGGCGAATGAACTGTACGAGTCGTCGCGTTTTCACCGGCGTGTTCAGTTACCCGACGAGAGCGTCGACGCCTACTACGCCGAACTGTGTAGAATGGTGAAGCGGTGCAACTATCCGTCAGCTGAGGTGGAGCAAAGGCTTGTACGTGATCGATTCGTCGTCGGCCTCTGCGACTCGCGCCTTTCGGACCAGCTTTGCCGGAACGCGAAGTTGACGCTCAAAGAAGCATGGATGCAGGCCCGTCAATCAGAAGACGCCGACAAAGAAAAAACGTTGCCTCAAAACTGCGCAGAGCACTCCCGCGAGCTACACCTCGACGCCGTACGAGATAAGAAGTTCGCCGCTCGCCGCCGCAACTAGGATAAGCGGCCTTCGCCCCCGCGGAAAGCAGAGCGCTCCTGCCGGCCGTCAACATGTGAATTCTGCGGCCGCGTGCCACATCCACGTTCTAACTGCCCTGCTCGAAACTCCGTCTGCAACTTCTGCAAAAAGAAAGGACACTTTGCGGAAGTGTGCCGTGCGCGGCAGGCAAAACAGAAGCTCGGCACCATTCAGCTACACGCTGTCGGGACGCCCGCCGCGGCAAAGTTCGTCGACATCACCGTTGACAACTACACAGCGCAGTTCAAGGTCGATTCCGGAGCCGAGGTGTCCGCCGTTCCGAGCGACTTCCCTGCATTGCCGGCCAAGCTCGACCCCGTCAACAGCCTGCTCACCGGACCTGGCGGTCAGCCGCTGCGCGTGCTGGGTTCGTACATGGCGAGACTTCGGTGGCACGGGAAAATGAGCTCTCAGCGCTTGTACGTGATCCAGTCTCTCACGGTAGCTCTTCTTGGACTGCCGGCGCTTCAAGCTCTGGAAGTTGTAAAGTTTCTCGACGAACTTCAGACTCCGAAAGCAACATTGCGTGCTTAGCTCTTCCAGGAATTGGGCACCCTCAAGGACGAGTACACTATCCTTCCGAGACCTGACGCCGTACCTTCTCCCTAAGTGTGCCTCGCAGGATTCCCATCCCGCTACGCGAGGTCGTCCGTCACGAGCTTGACAAAATGAAGGAAGGAGGCGTGATCCGCAGGGTCGACAACCCAACCCCGTGGTGCTCTGGTCTCGTTGTAGTACGGAAAGCCGATGGTTCCTACCGGCTGTGCGTTGACTTGACTCAGCTGAACAAGGTTGTCCTTCGGGAACGCCACATCCTACCAACTGTAGAGCAAGTCCTTGGCCTCCTTGGTGACGCAACAGTTTTCTCCAAACTGGATGCAACAGCCAGTTTTCATCAGGTTAAACTATCTGCAGACTCCCAAGAGCTCACAACGTTCATCACTCCATTTGGCCGATACTGCTTCTGCCGGCTCCCCTTTGGCATCACCTCCGCGCCGGAGTACTTCCAAAAACAGATGGCCAAGATCCTGGAGGGTCAGGAAGGAGTCGCCAATATGATAGACGACATTCTGGTCTTTGGGCGCACCCGCGAGGAGCACGATGCCAGACTGAGCCAGGGGCTGTCTCGCCTTGCAAAAGCAGGCATCACGTTGAACCAAGACAAGTGTCGTTTTGGTGTCTCCGAAGTCTCCTTTCTAGGAGTCATCGTTTCAGCACAAGGCATCAGGCCAAGTCCAGACAAGGTCGAAGCAATCAAAGCCATGGATGCTACAACAGACATCGCAGGTGTCCGGCGACTGCTCGGAATGGTGAACCATCTTGCCCGGTTTTTGCCTTGCATCTCGGAGGTCACAGCTCCCATCAGAGCACTTCTAAACAAGTCTGCGACATTGGGTGTGGCAGCATGAACAAAATGCTGCATTCGAGAAAATCAAGGAACTCCTGACAGCAGACTGTTGCATGGCCAAGTACCATCCATCATACGCCACCACAGTTTCGGCTGACGCAAGCTCATTCGGACTGGGCGCAGTCTTGCTGCAGACACAGCCCTCTGGAGAGCGCCGCCCAGTTGCGTTTGCTTCGAGAGCAATGACCGAGACAGAGACAGCGTTACAGCCAGACAGAAAAGGAAGCGTTGGCAACAACATGGGCTATCCAACGGTTTGACGAATTCGTCCGCGGCATCACCTTCGATGTTGAGACAGATCACCTACCACTCGTTTCCCTCTTCGGCAAGATGGAGCTGGACATGCTGCCGCCTCGCATACAGAGGCTCAGGTTAAAGACCATGCGATACCAGTTCCGAATGCTCCACTGTGCCAGGAAAGCTGTTAGCTACGGCAGATACCTTGTCACGCATCACCCAAAAGGCGTCTCTCCCCCTGGACACCATGGAATTGTTTGCAGCTCAAGTGGTCAGCGGCATGTCAGAAGCCTTGCCACTACGCCCAGAGGACGTGCGACAAGCACAAGAGTCCGATGGCGAATGCAGAGCCCTCACCTCCTTCTGCCAGAATGGTTGGCCACAGAAGTCCAAACTGCCACTGCACCTCTCCCAGTATGCCTCAGCAGCAGATGAGCTCTCTGTCTGCGACGGTGTTCTACTGAAAGGCGCCAGGATGGTCATCCCGCATTCTCTTCGGCCGACTGTTTTGACGCTGTTGCACGAAGGACACCAAGGCATCAACAGGACGAAAGCTCTCGCTCGAGAGTTCATTTGGTGGCCTGGCATTTCGGCAGACATTACCTCTCTGGTAACTAACTGCGAGCAATGTGCTTCCACACGAGTGAACCATGCAGAGCCCCTGGTCTCCACGGTCTTACCTGGACGTCCCTGGGAACTTGTCGGCGTGGACCTGTTCCACCTCCGCAGCCAGACATTCATCTTGGTGGTGGACTACCACTCCAGGTGCCCTGAAGTTGTAACCTTGAGGAGCACAACGGCTCAGGCAGTCATCGACGTTCTCAAAAGCATCTTTGCCCGGCATGGGATTCCGCGAGAAGTCAGATCAGACAACGGTCCACCGTTCTCTTCACGCGAGTTTGCAGCATTGGCGGCATCTTACGGCTTTGACCACGTCACCAGCAGCCCGCACTATGCGCAATCGAACGGAGAGGCGGAGAGAATGGTCAGGACCATCAAGGAGTTGTTTCGCAAAGCAACAGACCCTCATCTGGCCTTGCTCAGCTACCGGGACACCCCCGGAGTCGATGGCTTCAGCCCGGCCCAGCTCTTGATGGGACGACAACTCCGAACCAAAGTGCCGAAACAGGACTCCCAGTTATGTCCTCACTGGCCGTCGAGGAAAGACGTGAGGAGAAAAGATGCAGCCTACAAGCAGAAACAGGCCGCTGACTTTAACAGGCATCACAGAGCTCAAGATCTGTCATCGCTCCGAACAGGCCAGTGTGTCTGGGTACGACCTGATCAGGTCAAAGCTACAGTGCTTAGCCCAGCACGCCGACCACGAAGTTATGTCGTGGAAACGGAGCAGGGTGGCGTCCTACAGCGCAACCGGCGTCACCTAGTGCCTTTTGTAGCTCCTGCGCCGAGGGTGGAACCACCGCCGTCCGAGGAGCAGGAGCCACAGCGAACACTGCTCCCTCTGGAACCCCAGCGAACTACTATAGTGCAACCACCCGATTCCCTTGGACTGCCCCCTGCAGACAGTGACCGCAGTGATGGTGTGACACGAACACGTAGTGGCCGCCGTGTTGTGCCTCCGAACCGCCTGAACTTGTGATGTGCAGTGTCTGGCGTCCTCCGTCTTCCGTCTGGTCTTCAAGGGGGGAGATGTAGAGGTCGCCACCCTTCAGTCATTTAGTTCGGCTGCCGCTAGCAGGTGGCGCCCCTGAGATTGTATATATTCTGCCCCGAATAAAGTGGGAGGCCCTTTTCGTTAGCTGAGCAGCTGTCGTGCGTATGGTCTCTCTCCGCTCGTGCTCTGCCACGCTGGCGCGGCACCAGCCAGAAGACAATCGATCTAGCTGCACTAAATAAAAAAAAGCTTCCGTGCATCAAGACACGCAAAAAATCGCTGCTTGTTCGTTCTGTTTCACTCGTGAAAAAAAAATTGTCGCACGTTACTATGGGGAATGGCGCGAAGTGGTTCGAAAATTCACTTTCCGCGCAGTTAAACTGGACAGCTCGTGCCATCTAGCAAGGCCCAGTTAAACCAAAACACATCTGGCATCTCGGAGCCAAAGTGAGGAAGTTGATCAATGGCCTTTGTTGCTGCTGTGGCTCTCGCTGCTTTGGTTCTGCTGCTACTAGTGTCGGCGACCTGCGTCGTAAACCCGGGCAACGTTGGGCACGGCCACAGTGACGTGGGCATGGTCCCCTTCTTGAGACGAGTAATTTGAAGCGCGCTGACCCCATTCGGACCCCTAAAACGTGATTTTATTTCGAAATAAGCCCTTTCTTCGCACAAAAGCAACACCAGGAGGTTTCTGAACCGCTATTTCAAGAATCAGCGTCTACTTAATTGATTGATTGATATGTGGGGTTTAACGTCCCAAAACCACCACATGATATGAGAGACGCCGTTGTGGAGGGCTCGTGAAATTTCGACAACCTGGGGTTCTTTAACGTGCACCCAAATCTGAGCACATGGGCCTAAAACATTTCCGCCTCCATCGAAAATGCAGCCGCCGCAGCCGGGATTCGAACCCGCGACCTGCAGGGTCAGCAGCCGAGTACCTTAGCCACTAGACCACCGCGGCGGGGCGTGCGCAGCGTCTACTTAACAGTTGCTTTTAGTGTACCTTTAGTGTCTTGTCCAAACGCACGTTGGAGGAGATGATCCGCAAGTTCCCATTTCAGGCACCACGAGAAGATGCTGAGTGACACGGGATGCAACGTTCAACAATAAAGCACGTCATTCATGCACCGCATGGCATGTTTACGTACCTCCCAGTGTTGTAAATGCGGCAACTTTGCACTAAGTCGCGCAAAGCTTGGCACAGTGAAGCACGTATCCACCACCACTCACTGGGCAAACAATTTATTTATTTTTTTCTATATTTATAACTGCGGAGTCCTTGAGGGAATCCAGGCTGTAGCATGCTGTCGTCGTTGCTTGTCCTGATGCTCCATGTGTTCTCGTGCCTGTTGACCTTCTCTTGCAGCTCATACCGACTGTAGGGAATGGGCCTTTTCCTAGTCCGAACAGCACCCCATGTGGAGATCACCGAAATCAAAACTGGCGGCTCTTGGACTCCCAAATTGCCCTCTGCAGGCCGGTAGGCACTTTCTTGACGCCTGCGTTCGCGCCCCTCTTTGCGGAAAACATTGGCATGTTTGCGGCACCAGATGTCTATACGGGTACCCGTATGCATATGGATATTCATAGCGTCACGCCAACGGACTGGGAGCATGGCGCGACCCTAAGGAGCTTCACCCTTATAAAATGTTTATTTAGTGAAACGTAGGAAAACCTCGCTTTTTTGTTCACGTATCGTCGCATTGTGAACGCTGCAGCGTAATATGCACTGCTGTCTTTACAGCTGAATATCTATGCATATTAAGATGCGCTGCTGGCCTGTGAGGGACGTGCAGCACATTGTCACGGCAAAAGCCAGAAGAGCGGCCTTTCAGAGCCTTTTCTAAACACTCTTCTAAGTAAATGCTACAAGTACACTTGCTGGGTACCGACTACGCCATAAATAATCTTTGTGTAGTAGGCCAGCATTCATTATGTCATCCTTCGTGATTCTTCGGAGAAGCTTGGCATCCGTTGTACACTTCCTAGGAATTTCGTATAATTTTTTAAGGAGTGGCTGACGACGATGGAAAGTTATGCCTGAAGTGGCTTGCCTCTGCGCTGGGACACTCGGACAGGGAATATTTTAAAAGCTGTCGAAAAGTTTTTATGAAACTCGAATAGATTTGGTACTTGTATAAACTGCTGACAATTCTTTATTCAGCTTTCCTAGCCAAAGATCTTCGGTGACGGGGAGGTTACACAAAATAGTGATACTTAAAATTACGAGTCATACACAATTAACGTTCCATTAAAAAAGTTTATCTCTGAACTATTCTAGCTCTTACTAAACATAAATCATAAATCCAGTATGCATAATCCACCAGACTCTTGGCCGACCCTCCTGAATGGGTAGGGGCCAATATTCCAAGCATCATCATCATCATCATCATCATCATCATCATTATCATTATCATGGTCAGCCACAGTTAATAGGTGCTCAAGAACAAGTTTTTTAATGGGTTGGAGAATTGAACGACCCACTCGTTATACGATTGGCTTTGTATGACACCTGGTAGTTCCTTTAATGTCCTAAAACACTTTATTACGCATAATAAGATTCCTTTCCCGAGAATTAAAGCCCACCTAACGCCAGTTTAAAAACGTTTTTCATGCACCGACGTGGCTCAGTGGTAGAATACTGGGCTGATACGCTGTGGACGCGGGTTCGAATGCCATTGTGTCCTGGAATTTTCGCTTATTTACCGAGTTCTTTTCTTATTTATAGCGATACTGTTTACGAAAACCGACGGCGGCGGCGGCGGACAACTACGGCGCCACGCGTGACCCGTGTTGTGATCTCGTAACAGCTTCCGCTGTAGAATAAACTAATGCACTATACATAATACTCACATGATGATGTTGCACCCAAGCATACGGAATGTTTGCTTTTTGATTGACATATACGAACGCAATCAGGAGATAAAAGTCGGTGGTCTCTAAGCAAAACTTTTCCTCTGGTGGGTGAATCGAGGGACAGACAGAAACAGAAAGAAAGACCATGATTTCCCGCGTCGAAGTATATCAAGAAATACTCTCGTCTTTAAAAAATAAAAAAAACGGTCCCTTTCCCTCCGCATGCTTCGCAGAACGTTGATTCCCAAGGTACGTAAAATCTGCCCAAATTATTTTAAAATGCGGAGCATTTCTTAGTCACACGACGTCGCGCTTCGGCGTCGTTCACACCCCCACTGCGCATGCTCCCGTCTCGTGCCGGCTCAGCAACAGCGTGTCGCAGCGAGGGCACTCCAAAAAGGAGTGCTTAAGACAGAGAAGAAACTTGTGCCATGTCAAAGAGTTACCATTGCATCTGTATTCTCTGCTAGCGCTTAATAATAATAATAAATGACATACGTGACTATTGGCCGATCCGCTCGATTGGGTAAGTGACCATAATTATAAAGAACATCATCATCATCATTATCATAATCTGGAAGTGCATCATCTTGTTCGGCGAGAACGTGCGGAGAAGAAGAAGACAACGGCGAAGCATCAGGTCGATTTCACTGCTAGTTCTACGGTTCAAGATTCTACTGTGCTCTATTCAATGAGCCACCGCACAAGGTAAGCCATGTACAATCTAATCGCCCTGCGAGAACCGTTCCTCGATTCGTTGGCGGCTGATTTGGCTTGCTTTTTATTTAGGTCCCATGGCTGCTTTCCTGGCCGCTTTAACCCCTCAACCAGTACGTCGCCCTTACGAATCAGTCTGACATTTCATGTCGAACATACAGCAACCAAATTGTGCTGTCAAACAACCTGCCATTTCACCCTACATTATCGAAGCCAGGGAAAGAAGGTATCCTGAATCCATCTGTACTAATATTATGATAGCATTGTTAGGCGCGCTGCCCACATTACTTTGCTGGCTAGCTGGTTTTTTTTCAAGGTGCACCTCCATCTTACGCGAATAAAAGAAACTCTTCAACCTCTTTTAGTCTACAGTTTACATGATCTAAACGCCTCCCTCAAGGAGTGCTCACGGCTGCTTCGCTCCCTGCATCATACTCCAAAGCTGGTGTTTCATTGTGTGGCTGTACTGAGGAACTTGGAGGACAGGGGTTAATGTGAAAAACGATGGTATCCATGATCGTGTGCGGCATCACTTACATGCCACGCTCGTGATACGCTCACGGCCGTTATTATTGTTCATCATACACTTATCTGGCGCAGTATCAATCTTGGTTGTGCTGAGCTAGAGAAACGGCCGCCAAGGTACCATGAGGGCGATTAGCACCACATATCACACCTAAAAGATGGGCCGTCAACTTGTGCATTTCAGTATGCTTGTCGAATTTTCTGTCTAGATGCTGCTGCGACGAGTGATTATAAAAACTTCGCCATTTCCTGGTCTCGTGTAGTTTTGATTTTATATAACAGAGAGACTTCTCGGCGGCGATTGTGACCTGCTTCTTTATCGCCTTTACCGAGAATTGCGGGTGTTGGGGGTACACGGGTATACCATAAATTGGTTCGCCAAAAAATTTCTAGTATAAACGACAGCCCTCGAAGGAAGTCAAATTAATAAGTTTTTTTGTTAATTGGTAACGTCGATGTCATTTTGGTTGCGGCAATTTATAACCACCTTCAGGTAAAGCTTGTGTTAAGAAACGACAGTAGCCTGACTGTCATTGAACTTTTATTGAGAATCTGTATTGTCTTGAAAAAAACCTCTATGACTTAAATAATGTTGTCCTAACACGCTTAAACCCCTTGCATGTTGCAATTGGCATCGTTATGGCACGTATACTGTCACAGTGCTTTCTACAAAAAAATTTTTTCCAAAGATATGTTCGTCCACTGATAATTGCTCATCAGCGAGTTAATTACTTAAGCCTTACTCAACTTATATATACAATTAGTTTAATTAGGTTGTGTTGTCCAACAGAAACGAGCCCTCCGATAATCAAACCTGTTTCATACATCCATGTTTTACAGCATACGATCTACTTAGGCGGTACAAGTTTTTCGTTTTTTCATTCGCTCGCAGTTTTTCCAAGCCGGGAGACGTCCTATGCCTTGAAATCGGAAGCGACGACGACAAGTTCCTCGGCGAAGTGAAGTCTTCACCAACGTCAGCGAAATCCACTGCGCTTCGTCCCCGCTCGGCCTTGCCGAGTGCAGTGGGCGGGTTGCACTCGGTGACTGCGCCATCAGAGGCCTCTCTGTCGTCGCAGCTCAGGGACACTGCCAGCACCACGGCCTCCTCACGGCAACAGCAAACCGACAGAGGTGGCACACGAGCGAATGAATGCGAGGACCTGCGGAATAAGCTGAACCGCATCAGGTGCCGCCGGCGCCGAACGCAAAAGCGCCGGGCAGCTCGTAGCGACGACGACGACTTCCTTGGTGAAGTGAAGTCTTCGGCGGCATCAGCAAAACCCACTGCGCCCCGCCACCGTACGGCCTCGCCCAATGCCGTAGGTCAGGCGCCATCATTATGTACGTCGTCAGAGGCCTCTACCTCGTCGCAGTGGGAACAACAGACCGGTGAAGGTGGCACAGACGAGACTAAATGCGGAGACCTGCGGGATAAATTGAACCGCATCAGGTGCCACCGGCGCCTGAAGCCAAACCGCCGCGAACGTCAGAGCAACGCCGATATTCGCGCACGGTGGAGAGGCATTGCCGACGAAGGGCTCTCTTCGTTTGCAAGAAGACGAGCGGCGTTTCTGAGCGATGGCCGAGCAGGAAAAGCACGTCGTAGAAATGCGCCTTTCAGAAATGCTCGCAGGTTGAGAACCTACGTGGATCTCGACCGCCCTGCAGAGGAATTCTGGCACGATGACGAGTGTCTTCGTGGATTCCTCGCTCCCCATTATTGGCGACATTGGTTTCGTGCTGGGAACAGTACATCGGCCGTGGGCGAGCTTCAAGGGCAACGGGAGGCACATGCCGAACGCCGGACCTAGTTGTTGAAGCGTCGTCTGTGCGTTGTCATTAGCAATGATGGGCACGAAAAGTGAGAAAGTCGTACGAAAGAACAACGAGAACGGCGGTGAACATTATAGCCCCGCTCCATATTTTCCGAGATGCCTGACATTTGACGGAGTGCCCTAATGTCCAACACGTGTCTACACGTCCCACAAGTGTCACAGGCGGAGGTTTATATTGTTGGACTCATTAGTTAGCCATCCATGGTTGTTAATGATCGCTTGTAGAATATCACAAATACATTTCGATTATTGCCATGCCAGTGAGGTGATTGACCTGTAGAACAAAAAGCGCATGAGAGTATTCCTTCGATCAGCATTTCCCTGGCTCTGTTTCCTTTAATCTCTCGAGTGTACATATGTATATACACTGGGTGTTCCAGCAAACATGGACGAAGATTTGAAAAAGACCGCGCATTCTACGGAAGTAATATTTGTTGTTTATCAGTAGTATTGCCGTGTGCTTACAAGTTTTATTTTGACGAATTAGCGCGCAATAGTTATTTTATTTAGTCAAGTTTCCTAGTCTTGCTTGAAGCGGTAAAATATTAACTTTTCATCTTGTTCGCTTCAAATCACCACAGATTCGAGCGTTCTTTTTTGAATGAAATCTGCCTGGTTGTTTTTCCTCGAGAATAAAGAAAAAGCGCTCGAATCGTGTGAAATATGAAATAGACGCGTTTTCTCGGGCCCCTACTCGAGCCCTTACAAGCGTTCTTCAAGTTGATACACAGCTGCAGTCGCTTGTCACTGCATTGTACAAGACTTCACGCTCGAAGATGGGAGCTCGAGCAGCGTCTTTCGATGCGCGTCCATCGGTTCCCTGAACAAAGATGAACGCAGCCGTGTATCGACTAAAGAACATACTTGGAAGAAGCTCTGTATGGGTGACGCGCCCTGCTGGACGATTTGCCGGGCCGCATCGCAAGCGACTACGTCTATGGTAAGGCCCGGATGGCACGTGTAGGGAGAGGCAGGATAGTATATGTGGGGTGTAACGTCCCAAAACCACCATATGATTATGAGATACGCCGTAGTGGAGGGCTCCGGAAATTTCGACCACCTGGGGTTCTTTAACGTGCACCCAAATCTGAGTACACGGGCCTACAACATTTCCGCCTTATTAATATTATTTGTTAAGTAATAATAGATGATACAGACGCAATTGTAACTCTTCGAAGTAACACAAAATTCTTCGTCTTCAGCACCTGTTTTTCGATTGCACCGGCTGTGAGCAGCAGTGACTGACTGAAAAAAAAATAATCAAATAGTGGTTTTGGGACGTTAAACCTCACAAATCAATCATTAATATTAATAAATCCAATCAGCACGATACAAACGACTTTTGGTCGATCTCCTTCATAGGTAGGCACCGATCTTCCAAGAAGAAGCATCATCTTTATCAGGCAGCGCACCGTCTCGCTCCGCGAGGACGGAAGACAAGAAGAAGACGAAGCCTCGGGTTAGTAGCCATTGCACAACGAGCTTCAGGCTTATTGCGAAGGTTGAGCAACAGAAAATATGGGTTACGTAGACACACCTTATTAATGATATATAAAATGTACATGCGCCCAATACTCGAATTTGGGTGTATATTATTTTCGGGTGGCCCTACGTACAAAATTAAACCGTTAGTTCTATTAGAGCGAGAAGCGTTACGGTTGTGTTTGCGACTCCCCAGGTATGTCGCTATTAATGTACTATATCAGGAAGCTCGCATACCAACTATTCTTTGCCGATTCCGTATCTTAACAGTACAAACATACTTGAAATTTTATGGCTTATCAGCGAGACGGTCTGCATATGCCTTTATTAGTGACCCCGACGCCTTCTTCCTCGCTCACTGGCCACGCTTTCGTACTCCCCAGATTATTTTTGTACAAAAGAAACTTGAAAGCATAAAGGTGGATATCAGATCGGTAATTGGAACCAAAGCATTAAATCACAATATTACGATAGAATGTGATGAAATTTTTCCCCCACTATCTAAGTTTCAATCTTCGAGTTACTTAAATGACAGGTTAGAAGACTACATAGCTCATGTGGAAATAAAGAACATAATAGCCACAGACGCTTCTGTGAATAAAGAAAAGGCAGCAGTAGGAATCGTCTCAGATTACCTCGGTTGGTCATTCTCGGTAAGACTACCAGACTTCACTCCGGTTTTCGAAGCTGAGCTCCTGGCTATTATTTTAGCGCTACGAAAACTTCCTTCAAACGAAGAGAGTGCAATGATAATTACTGATTCTCTTTCGCTGTGTACTACTCTCACAGCTTCAGAACAATCAAGAGCTCTAGCGACATTACAAACATTAGTTCCACCTCATGTGAAGTTCCTGAAGTTAGTCTGGGTCCCGGGACACTGTGGCATACGGTTGAATGAAATAGCCGATTCACTATCTCGAGCCACACTTGATGGCCCTGTGATCTCGGTACTACCAGAATCGGAACACATAGTGTCGATCAGATATAGAAAATGGGCTATTTATACGGATATTATGGAAAATATTACTAAACATACGGACTATCAGCACCTAACATACCCCTGGAAACCTCAGTGGAGTCAATCTAAAAAGTTAGAAGTTATTTTAACCAAATTTCGATGTCGTGTCCCTCCATTAAACTTTTACTTGCACAGAGCTGGTCTGGCGATATCCCCCCTGTGTCCATTCTGTGAAGAAACGGAAACAATAGAGCATTACTTTATAACATGTAAAAACTATTCATTAATTAGGAAAAGACTTTTAATTGTTCCGTTTCAAGCAGTAGGTTTAAATTTAACTGCAGATAATGTTCTAAGTTTCGGTGCCTTTAGCTTGGGACATTGCCACAGGAGCGTATTCGATGCTGTATGCAATTTCATTCGAGAATCAAAGCGCATGTCATAATAATGCCTGCTTAAATATATTTCTGACGACACTTGTCTAATTTTGAATGAAATTTGCATATTCATTTGATTGTGACCGGGTGAGATAAGCTCGATTGTCTGGTCTACTCAAAATTTCTGTCTTCCACTGTAGTATTACCTCACCTTTTCTCTTCTTGATTCAATCTTCAATTATTTGTTTAGTTTAATATTCCTTTTTAGTTAATTATTATTTTCTATTACATCATTAGTTTTTTCATTAGTTTTTAGGATACTTCTAGATTTCATGGCCAATCCCCCATAGTGGGTATGTGCCAGTGCGAAGGGGCAACAACAACAACGTAGCCATTGTTTGTGCCATTCTTCAAGGTTTTACTCTTCTCTACTCAATGAGCCACCACAGAAGGTAAGCTGTGTACGATCGTATCAGCGCTACTAGAACCGCTGTGAAATCTTAGGTGGCTGGTTCAACTTGCAATTCGTTAGGTCCCATATCTGTTTTTGTTGACCGTTAACACTTTGCACTTGTGCCACCCTCACGACTCCACCTGACAGTGCTGAGTTGGGGGCTGGCTGGTCCCGGCGAAGCAGAAGAAGAAGACGGCCGACGGAGACGTACGCGACCGGCGGGGACGCCGACCAGCACGAACACGTGGGTTGGCGCGAAGCGCCGAAGAGAAGAATAACAACCGCACTGCACGGTTACCCAACACACACTCATTTTATTTACAGTCGCCTTGAAATCCTGGATGCCAGAGCATCCTCACATGTCATCCTCACATGTCGTCCCCTGGCATCCTCACATGTCATTCCGAAACCGAAAACCTAGAACACAATATCATCCCCTCCTCGAAAGAAGTACACCTATACACTGTTTATATTTATACATGATCGATGTACGTTAGAACACATGAAAATTAAGAGCATGGCACACCGAGCTCACACACTATGAGTCCTGAAAATGCACTGAAAAAATTTACATTGGAAGTCCTGAAAATGCACTAAAAATTGTATACAACTCCGTACAATATAGATTTGGATGCATTGGACCTTTGCACAGAACATAAATGTTCACGAACAGTAATGAACAAGAGTTCTACGTCACGTAGTCTTCGAACCGACGCGCCTTCTGCCGCTTCCACTTAGGGCGGGCCCTTTTGGGTGTAGAATCAGGTGTCTCTGCGCCTTGGTCACTTGTGCTCTGATGTGACACATCAAGAGCAGAAGAAGATTGTGAAGGCTCTACGCGAGCGTTAAAATTCGCGGTCTCATCAGAGCTCGCAGCATGAGCTTCGGAAAAATTTTGCGGACCGGAGTCCGGTTCAACGGTCTCAGCCGTATTTGAAGGTTTGAGGAGAACCGTATGACTTGGTGTACTTGTACCAGCGACACCGACTGGTAACTCCTCCCCCCTTGAAGAAATGCCTGTACATGGAGGCCACATGTAATAATCTGATGAATAGTTGAAAGGCGCGGACGGAACATGATGGGGAAGACATTTAGGTGTTGAAGGCGAATCCGTATGAAAAATAACAAGGCGCGAAGCATTCCAGATGTTACCATCACTTAAGCGAAACGAAGTGGAGCTAACCTGACCCAAGGCTTTGTAAGGACCCCGACACTTGGGGCGCTTGCCTGGCACACGAACCTTGACTAGATCGCCAGTGCGAACTTCGGACTGCTTTGCACCTCGACGGGTGTCGACATACTTTTTCATTGCTTGTTGATGAGAAAAGACCCTGGTACGGATTTGATCAGGCGAAGATACTGCTATGTTACGAGGCAAAAAGACTATGTCGAGAGCAACTCGCGGTTGCCTACCGTGGAGAAGTTGAGCAGGAGACACTCCAGTGGTGCCTTGTGGTGTGAACCTGTACAAAGCTAAACCTTCAGTCAAGACTTGCTTAAGGGGACGGTGCTCTAATTGGGCGATCTGGATATGTTCCTTCAGAACGCGAATAAAGCGCTCGATTTATTTGCCCATTTGATTGGGGATAGGAAACTGATGACCTCAAGTGCTGAATTCCTCGTTGTGAAAGAAAAGCCTCGAAATGTTGGGACTGAAACTATGGATTATTGTCCGTAACTATGGCACGAGAAAACCTTCCCGGCTGAAGATTGAAGACATAAACTCAATGATGACCTCAGAAGTAACCGTATGTGTGAAACAAAGCTCTGGCCATTTGGAATGGTAGTCGATGAGAGAAACAATGAACCGGGCATTTTGCGGAACATTATGCAAAGAACCGATGATGTCCATGCCGAGTTTCTGCCAAGGCCGATCAGGCCACTGGACTGGCTGCAACGGAGAAAATGCAGGTTTGGCAGACTTGTCTGCTGTTTGACATATATGGCAGCTGTAAACTGCATGCTCGACCTGCTTGTCTAAGGCTGGCCACCAGTACCTGTCTCGGAGATTCTCTTTGGCGCGGACAATGCCTGGATGGGCCTCATGGACAAGCTGTATTTGCTTGTACGGAAGAAGCAGGGGGAATCACGCGTTCATAGCGGAAAAGCAAGTGCTCTACACAAGACAGTTCCTGTCGGACTGCGAAGTAAGGCAAGAATTCAGAAGCAAGAGCGCATTTGGAAGGCCATCCTTCACGTAAATATTTGAGAACTTGAGACAAAGTGGAATCTGCAGCTGTAGCTGCCTGAAGCTCAGCTTTAGTAATGCAGGAAGTAACTAACGAAACAACTTCCTCATCCCACTCTTCAGTAACCGGTATCTGAAGAGGAAGGCGCGACAGTGCATCAGCAACCACGTTATTAGAACCTTTACAATATTGAACTCTGAAATTATAATACATGAGTTTGGCACACCAACGGGAAATGCGAATGGGGCGGCGGCCTTCGGATCCAGCAGAAAGAAGAGCAACTAGTGCTTGGTGATCTGTACGTAATGTGAGGTGCCGGCCCCACAAGTAAACATGCCATTTCTCACAGGCAAAAAGACACGCGAGAGCTTCACGCTCTACTACTGAATATCTGCGTTCAGCAGGGGTCAATGTACGAGATGCAAAAGCGATTGTGATCAGCTGATCACCTCTGAGTTGTTGAAACACTGCTCGCAGCTCAACATCGGACGCATTCGTCGTGATGACGATGGGAAGCTTCTCATTGAAAATACTAACAACTGGCTTTGAGGCCAGTATTGACTATACTCGAATGAAGCTCTGCTCAGCTTCAGCTGACCAGTTAAAAGGCCGTGCTTGACGAAGTAGAGTACGCAGTGGTTCAACAACATCAGCATAGTGAGGGACAAACTTAGTATAATAACCAACAAGACCTAAAAAGATTGCAAGACAATGGCATGAATTTTAAATTCAACAGGTGTCAAGCCACGGGAACTGACATTATGTCCAAGAAATTGTAACTCATTCACAGAAAAAATGCACTTGTTATTAAGTTTCATACCACATTCACTGATGCGGTTGAGAACAGTATGCAAGTTAGCATCGTGCTCTTCGCGAGTACGTCCCCACACCAAAATGTCATCCAAGTAACAAAGGGCGCCATTACAACCCTGAAGAATAATTGGCATCATTTTCTGAAACACTGCAGGGTCAGATGCAAGCCCAAAACACACGCGGCGAAACCGAAACAAGCCTTCGTGCGATACAAATGTGGTTAAGTCTCTACTGCACTCAGAAAGTTCAACTTGGTGATAAGCGGACGCGAGGTCCAGCTTGGAGAAACATACCGCTCCAGAGAGCTGATGAAGCAGTTCTGCAATGTGAGGAAGTGGAAACCCATCTACGACGATCGCCTTGTTCGGTTCTCGTAAGTCGATGCATAGTCGAAGGGATCCCTCATTTTACTTGACGACGACCAGTGGAGAAACCCAGTCAGAAGCAGAGACAGGCTCGATGATTCCGCTGGCTTGAAGGCGAGAGACTTGCTCACGGAGAAGAAGAGGAATGCGGCGCAGCTTGGCACGCACAGGGCACACACCTGGTCGACGCACAGGAGCGTTGTCGTGATAGATGCGCTAGTTTGCT
>NC_051175.1:78451561-78567235 GCF_013339725.1 Rhipicephalus microplus | reverse complement strand
TCAGAAAGCAAGGATAAAAGCCAGGCGCTGACGCGCGACAACGGATAACTGTGGTCAGGCCTTTGGGCAAATTCATGAGGGACTATTTTTTTTCCCTTCCCACAAAACAATACGTTCATTCGTATAGTTAATGGTAGAATGTAAGCCTGAATACACTCCAGTTAACGACACTTGTAGCATTGCAGGGCGAACAACGTCACGGACAACCGAGAGAGAGAGAGATAAATAAATGAGGGAAAGGCAGGGAGGTCATCAAGAATTATGAAATCCAGTTAGCCACCCTGCACTAAGGAAGAAGGAAAGAGAAACGAAGATATGTGGGAGACGGATGACCGAAGTACACGGCGAATCCACCGCGACAGCTTAGCAGTTAGCACGTATAGCGCTTCTATAGGCTCGAGAGATCGGGTTCGACTCCCCGCCACGACGGCCGCATTTAGGTGGGGGTAAAAAATGGCAGAGAACACACCTGTGGCTAGATTTTAGTGCACGTTCAAGAACCCTAGGTGGTCGAAATGGATCAAGAGTTCCCCACCACGCCACACCTTATAATCACGCCGTAATTTCTAAGCGTAAGAACCTTAGCAATTATTGTTATATAGAATTTCATACGGTGTGTCGAAGACTTGGTCTTTGGAGGTAGTAGCCTCTATTGAAACGTTGATTGGAACATTGAGAAGAAACTAAAGCATATCTCAATTAATAAGCACCCATGAAGAGCAGGGCCGAGTGCACTATAGATGCTTCGCAACCTCCGTAAACTATACACATTGTTTTGCGGACGTTATTCTAACACTACGCACTAGAGAAGGATCACGATATATTTTTGTGGGCTACTGCGCCTTCACAAGATTTCCAATATAAACGAAAAACGCAGTTCGCGGTGAATGGACTTAGTCGGACGTTCTATAGAGCAGCTGGCCGCCACAGTCCACAAGGACAAAGGCTGGGAGTGGCCACCGCATAGCGACCTACTTTGGAGGTGTCGTCGGTTGATACTCATTGTTCGCGGGGAAATGCACTTTGCTACACGCCCTTCGAAGAAACCAGATTAATGTCTACCGACACGACTATTACGGGCATCCGGGTTGTCTCGTAACCCGATTCTATTTCCGTAAAACGCTCAGGGCCGCCAGACAACCTTTTAATACGCAGCACTGACACGGAATCATGCATTGCTGCTGTAGGCAATTGATTTGTGATCATTTGTCCTGTACGTGTGCCTACACAGTGTGCATACTTTGATGCCTTCCCTACACACCGTGTAGAGTATCAAACAAGCAAGAACTACCATGTGCAACATGGTTAGTTTTTTTTTTTCTTGTGCCCCTTTCCGTTTTTTATCTCTCTATCTCTATCATACTCAATGTTACCCGAAGGATATACTTGGTCATGCCGTTATTTTGGCTAGCATCAAAAGTTTATCTTTCTTTCCCCTTAATCAGTAACTCTGATATTTCACACACTATAAAGATTATACTTTAGCTTAACCTATATTCTTTCAGCTTGAGCGGCCATTACGCCGTAATCCAAGTCAGTACCGACTGCGCAAATGTAATTTCGGGGCCCTTCAATACTATACTCCGAAGAAGGCGCGTGAAATGGCCCCCGTAATTATATCATCCGGAGAGCAACAGACGCAGCAAGAGACATCTCGCGGAGGGCGTAAGACCCTTAATCTAAACTCTGAAATCCTGTTGCATCTTTCAACAGCGTCGATATTTCTCAGCACAGGGGGTCTTCGCCTCCATCAGAGAAATGAGGCCACCACACGTGGGCGGGGAATCGAACCCAACCCCGCGAATACTTCATGATCTGAAAGGCGTCCGTTTCGCTTCTTTCTTTAAGCGCGTCGAACTGGGCTAGAATCAATGGCAGTTTTCGCAACCACCACTGTATACGATAAGCTGGACTCCTAGCAAATGAAAAAAGGAAGGCTGAGGACAGACGACCAATCCGTTCTGGGGAGGAAGCAGGCCAAGCCGTCAACGACGGGGAAAAGAGCTTCGAAATAAGCGCCATTGCTGCCGCGCCGTTGACCGAGAAAGAAACGCTCAGCGAGATGAGGCAAACCGCATTGAAGACGACGGCCTGCGTAGACGAGAAGATTGCAAGGACGCACCCGTCGGGCGACCTGAAGACCTCCCTTGACTGAAACGGGCTATGAGTCACCGCTTTCGCGCGCGTTCCTTGGCCGCCCCTGTGTTTGTGCTTCGGGCACTTCGGCTTGCACCCGGCGAACGACATCGACGCGTCACCTGGTGGGCGGATACTTTCAGGAGAGCGAGAAAAAGAGTCAACCAAGAGTCAACCAAGAAAAAAACAGGACAGAGAGAGAAAGATGGAGAGTGGTTGATTGAACTCCTGAAGAGGGTCAACCCCTAAACGTATAAGATTCCGGGCAAACAGAGCGTGCGCGTCGAAGACGGTCCAAGCAAGTGTACGGAACCTTGTGATATATCGATCAGTCATCGAGACGCCCCGCAGCGTTCGATGAATACCTATTCCCGCGTCTACGACGTAGAAGTGCATATGCGAAATATATGCGCGTACATACATGCCGTATGCGTTGCTTTAAAAAAAGCTGCAGAGGACGCGTTTGGTAACAATCAGTATTTGCAGCGAGAAAAACCTGACCGAAACGCATCTTCTTGCGGTCACACATCTCCAAGCAATCCATTCATTCTTCGCTCAAGCTAGCCTTAATCATGCGGCTTTAAATGAGTTCACTGGGCGATTGGGACCACGAAGTGCTTTATGGTCCCGATCCCACAGTGCACCGATCTCAAACTCACGAAAATGCTCTCCTCACCGGAAACTTAATGTACGATCACAGAGATTTTAATTCTTTTTCGCAAGGGCACGTGCTAAAATTATAACTTCTGCAGCTTCAATGCACCTCTCATTGCCAGCTATATGCGGCACTTAAAATGGGCTTAGTGCACAAAGAAATTACATACATACATGAGTATTTTTACGCATTCAAGTAGAATAGCAGTACAACCTTGTGCAGAGTATAACCGCATTAAACTCTTAATTATTTAAACAGCGATATTATATTTTACCACGCCTTTGCGCAGTTACGATCCTACGAGATACTACCCTGTCCACTGGTTTGGTCCTGCCATTTCAAGCCGGCGCAAGTCCGTTCGCGGGAAATTCCGGCTTAATCTCTCCGAAGAAGTTCGTTTATCACGATAACTCGCGCGGGAAATCACATATATCTCGCAACAACGTTTTTCTCCGCTTGTGCGAAACTGCGTCGGTTGCAATCCCGCATAACGTCTTCCAAGTATAATTGAGATTTTAAGGGGCGTTCCAATTCGTTTCTGCCCACTGGCGTTTCAGTCTATCGTGATTGCACGGCAAGCAGACACTCTATAAATAGTGACACATATCGATAGCCCTCGACGAACGATTCAAATATCACTGAAAGGCTTGGCAGGAAACGAGTGAAAGGACCTCCTGCGACGGTCACACGACTTTCAGACGCTTGAATAGCGCGCGTACTGCGACATTGTCTACTGGCAACCAAGGAACCTGTTCAAGGTATACAGACACCGATCGAGAAGGGGCTTTCCTGGAAACGACCGGGTCTCCCCCTCTCTCTTTCTCGAAGTCGAGAAAAACAAGTTTCCCTTGGCGGCCGAGCCGAACACATTGCTCAATTAGTCTGTCACGTCCTTTGGTCCACCCGTATTGACTAAAAAAATAAAAGCAAAAACAAAAAAACCGTCGAGGTCCATTCATGCATCCAAGAACAAGCGCCTTCTCCGAAAGCTTCTACTTTTATATAGTCCACGTCCTGTCAAACAAGCCATTTTATTGTCGTTGTTGTCGTTGTTTTTCTTCTTTCTTACTTTCTTTTTCTCTTTCCCTTCCTTTCTTTCATTTTCCTCGCTCTTTGTGTGGTCCGCTGATCAGCTCGTGTCCAGAGAAAGAGACCAAAAGAGCTACAGAGGTAGCACAGCCGCAACCATTGTCCCAGATACCTTATTTGCATGCTGAGTGTGGCGCCAACCCTTCCTTTCACCGAAATTGCCGTCGCCGTATTCCAGCCACACGGCGCGTACGCAAGAACACTTGGACAGCAGGCCGCCAAGGAAGCAAGGCCACGTCATGATTCCCGCGACGATCCCTCGTTTTCGTTCAAGTCGTTTCCTGCACTGCGCGTTTTTTTTATTATTTTCTCTCGCGATTGGAGGAGAGAGTTAATGAGCGCGTGCAGCACACAATGCAACTTCCGCTGCTCGAGGCATGCGCTAGTTTTCTCCTTTTGCCTTCTACTTGCATAAATAAAAGGTGTATTATTATTATCATTACCATTATCATTATCATCATTATTATCATCACTATGATCATTATTATTTTTATCATTTTTGTTGTTGTTGTTGTTGTTGTTGTTTTTCGCATTTCTTCTTCTATTTCCAGTGGCGGATCTAGATCACGGTGTAAGAGTAGTAAACTATTCTTACACCGTGATCTAGAAAAAGAGGGGGGGGGGAGCGACCGCCACTCCCCTAAAGCCCGTGCCAGCACCTCTACCTCCTCCCTTTGTCTGTGATATGAGCTCCTATCACCGATTAGGACGAAAAAAAAAGAGGGATACCACTGTAAGCACAAATTAACAGTACATAA
Organism: Rhipicephalus microplus; assembly: GCF_013339725.1. Taxonomy (NCBI): domain Eukaryota; kingdom Metazoa; phylum Arthropoda; class Arachnida; order Ixodida; family Ixodidae; genus Rhipicephalus; species Rhipicephalus microplus. Next base: position 78,562,597 of record NC_051175.1, on the reverse strand, counting down.
CCTGTTATGAGGTTCTTGCGATGATGTTATAACTACTAAAGACAAAAATTAAGACCGTCCCCCACCTCTACAGTTTCATTATTGAGACCCCTCCCCCCCCCCCCCCCCTAAAGTGAATGGGTGGATCTGCCGCTGTCAGCCACCCACCTTATTCGGGAGAAAGAGAGAGAGAGAGAAGAGTGGAAGAGGGGGTGTTTTAAAACCACTTTACGCCCAAGTAACGTTTCTTGCCTAAAAAAATAAATGATTGACTAAATGCATGCACACCATCTTGGTGAAAAACGAGAAAAAATGATATTAACACGCAGAAACAAGACGTATGTGAAAATATGCATCGCACTTCCACGTACAAACGCCTCTTATCAACATTATTTTCACAACAAATATTACGCGTTACCTTATATTACTCGTTATGTATACATAAGTAATTGGTGCTTATGCGTGGCACAACCTACTCCTCTTCTCTAGCACTATAGTTGCGACGAAAAGTAAAGAACAACACAAAACTATATGGTACAACACTCGCGCCCTTAGAACTAATACTCAATACGAAAATCTGTCCACGCAACAGAAAGTCGACAAAAAACAAGTATCCGCGCAATTTAAATGCATCACCCTTAGTCCTCCTGACACGCACATCTAATAGCTAAGGTCGATCAGCGCATCACTTGAGTCTATTGGACTTCTATACTTGAGTTCGTGCGTCACTTCTTTATTTCCGGCTTCAATCAATTGAAGTCTCAGCATTGCGAGTACGACGTCCCTGTGGAAGGGCAACATATCAAACGCATGCTTCAGTCACGTGTTCACCATGTTGGAAAAAATACAGTCACATAAGAAGAAAATAAAAAAAAACATGAGAAAATGAATCAACGGACGTTCATCAGAGGGAAAAGAATGCGCCATCGACACCACATGCACATTTTGTCTCCCAGGAAACTGCCGGACGATAGAGCGGAATCGCGGTTATCACAGCGATTGCCAGTCGCCTTAGAGATGAAAGCACCGCGGCGATAACGTTGATTCCTGTCTCTTCTTTGGCACCTGGAATGCAAGCTCATAAATGAAAAGAAAGAGTACGACATTTTGATAAATCCCGCATGTTATGAACTTATAATAGCCACTCTTTTCTCAGGCATCAATGCGCTATTATCTGTGCCAGAAAGAAGGTGACTTGCTTGGAATCACGCATACAGTATAGTGGTATCTAACAAACCCTGTTTTGACGGTATCGCGATATCTCCTGTTCGGAATCTACTAGCGAATTCCTTTGAGAGAACAGGAGTAGGGGGGAGGGCAGTGAGGAGTGGGGGGCAGAGCACTCCGCGCAGGGCCACTCAACCTGCCACAGGAACGCGGCGCACTCCGGGAGGGCAGGTGAAGGAAGGGCGTGATGAGTGGGGGACCGTGTATGTGATGGAAACATTCCAAGCTCCGGCATATTCTCTGTAGGGCAGCATCAAAGTACGAGTGAAATCGGTCATCCACATGTTCTTCATTATCCTAATACCCAGTATGTTTGTGCAACCCCGCATTAGGCAGACGTCCAGCTGTACATCGTATATAGCCATCCGTACAAAACAGCGGTGTCAAACTACACATGGTTGCTTGCTACCATTGCCGTGGCCGCGCCACTTGCCCGCTGAAGAAAAATTCAGTGACTGTGACCTTCAAGGGTCACGTGACTCGTCGTACTGCGCCTACGCCGCTTTTCAGGCGAGAACACTACCACAGCCGCTGGATGAAAAAACGCGCGGGCTTTTTCATCCAGCGGCCGTCGCACTGCAAACTGCTCCAGGCTGCTTTCGGCGCAGCGAAATCCCTCTCGCTCTACCAATAGATGACAGTGCTCCTGCACCTGTTCGACCACTGAAACACGCCGGCTCTGAAGAGAGCACTTTCAGCGTGCCTTTGAGTGCTGCTGCTCTCCCAACGGAGTTCGCCATATGAGGGAGCCGACAGATGGAAACACATATTGGGATAGTCAGGTTGAACAGTACGAGTGCCTCCGACAGGCTGGCCGACGTTTCGATAGGAGGACCCATCTTCGTCAAAGACACCTTGTCATCCTTGGCGTGTTAGTTATAAGAGGGTTAATAGTAACGTCATCGGCTAACACGCCAAGGATGACAAAATGTCTTTGATGAAGATCGGTCCTCCTATCGAAACGTCGGTCAACCTGTCTGAGGCACTTCTACTGTTCAACCTGACTATCGAACTATCTCCTTTTAAGGTATGTTAAGGCTGATAGATAAATATGTAGGGCTTAACGTCCCAAAATCACCGTATGATTATGAGAGACGCCTTGGTGGAGGGCTCCGGAAATTTGACCACCTGGGGTTCTTTAACGTGCACCCAAATCTGAGCACACGAGCCTACAACATTTCCGCCTTTATCGGAAATGCAGCCGCCGCAGCCGGGATTCGATCCCGCGACCTGCGGGTCAGCAGCCGAGCACCTTAGCCACTAAACTGCCGCAGCGGGGCGTATGTTGAAGGTTAAGCGCGGGTATGTGCCACAGGCGATGTGCCACGTGCCACTTTCAGGTGTGAAGCTCCTTAAGCCGTCGGTCGTGCGTCTTCGATGTAGTGTAGTAGTGTAGCCACGCTCTCGTTATGTGTATCGGAATGGCGTCCGCTAGATGGCGGAACTTGTATATAATGTAAAGAATTCATTGACGATCATTTCCTCACAGCTGTCAAAAACCATCATCATTCTTCGTTCCGTTCTTCTTCTCATCGGCGCCATCTTGCTGTTGCTTGCAATAAAGCGTCAGCTGAACCGTAGTAATTCCAATAATAAATATATGATAACAAGAATGCGACATGGTGGTATTTGAGAGGTTCACTATACGGACGGACAGACGCACGACGGACACGGTTGCCACGGAGCGGGACGGTAGGGCACGAACGGACGGACCGGATAGCTTCGCCCCACGCATCAGCATGCAGTGCCGTGGTAATGCTGTGATTTTTGTTGCATTATTTTTTTTTTACCCTGAGCACGCAGGCTGCATGAAACGTTCGCCGAAAGCACCAATGTTCCGCCAACGTTATCGGACAATCCTATACACGACCTGCCTCAACAGGAATGTCAAAGCCCGATTATGAGCACTGCAGTAATGCGTCACCCACCGACCCTTCTCTATCTGTAGCGTGAGTGCTCATTGCATCAGCTTAAACCTATTACAGCCTCTTTAGCGTAGGTATAGGTGGAAAAGCCTATAGTCACTGGTTTTCCGCAACTGCCAGTTGCGTAAAACCCGTGACTATATGCTCTTCTACTTACACCTACGTATGAACTATATACGTAGGTATGAACTATAGAACACTATAGTGGTCCATGAAGAGCAACCTCTATATGAACTAGTGTTTAAAAATATTGATAGCAGTAAAAATGATGCAGAACAGAAGGGCAGAGCAGCCTGAAAATGTAACATAAACTCCTTGGATGAAAATATCTTTAACAGAGGTTGTGTCGAGCCAACCTTTCGACAAGCGGACATGCCTTCCTCAAGGCGAAGCACCTGCCCAGAGTGTGGCCGATCGTCTAGTGGCCGCAACGCGTTGGACTTGCCTTTCCGACGCAAATATAGAGGACAGTGACGCATTGGAATATGACGGTCTAAAGCCGGCGCTTATCGCAGGAGCAACCCGGGCGAAGCATGACACCAACCTGTTATCAACCCGGACGTTTAAAAGCGATCGGATAAGTAAGCTAGTTCAAGGCGTTGACTGCGATTGGCGTGCATGAGAGTACGGACGTCCTTCCGTTATGATGTTCACAAGGCGCAGCAAGTTAGGTGAATCCGTGGCAGCAAATTGTGAGCAAGTTGCACATTGGTACACGCCACACTACAACCACTTTTCTTTGAAACTTTGTCATTAACTAATTACACAACACCTTATAAACACAATATTCATGTGCGTGTTAGTGACACCACATAGTTTTTGTTGTGCTGTTGTGATTAATCTTTAGTCAATAAGGATGGATCAGTGAAGAAGTAGAGGAAGAGGAGCAGCCGTCCGCAACAACGGTTGCTCTTTTAACTTCAACAATTACATTCTATTAATGTCACGGTTTCATCAGAAGGCAGGAACGTGGTTTACGTTAGTAAGTGCAGTCCGTGAGAGAAATATGGGAAACACCGGGAAGGCTACCAGATGCGGGTCTACGGTTAGAAGGCCGCTCTTCGGCACATCTTCATGCGCCTCTGCGTTTCATCTCTGCTGGAAACTGCGACCGTCCGCAGCTCTCGCACGCTTTCACCGTCCTATACAGAAAGCGCACGACGCGTGGGGCGATATGCTGTCGTCCTTAGATTTTTTTTTTATGGAACATGACGGCGGCGGCGCAAATACACCACTGTACGTATAAGTGGTATCGTGATAAATAAATGAACTCGTGTGTTTTGGATGCAGTACGTCATCTGTGATTCAGTGTATATGGAGATCTCTAAAGCGCAATCAGGTTATCGAACGAGAACAGCGTACGGGCGGATCCCTCTGAATCCACCTGAACGTTCCTCCACTGCTTTACTTTGAAATATGTGAATGTAAGCTGAGTATGGGTGTTGAACTTGACGCCCCCGATATTTTTTTAGGTATGACACTTTCTATAAGCTGACGCCCGATCCTCTTTCAGAAAATCCTGCATCCACCATTGCGTGAGATTGTGGGTTAACCCAGCCGTCAATGATGTGCTAATTGATTGTAAGTAAAGGGGAACGGGTTATTGCCAGACCGCATTAGTACTAGGCGGTAGGGCAAACAGAATCAGACTTCGACAGCGTAGCCCACGCGTTAGGCGGTCGATCATTGTTTACTCACCATGGTAGACACGACGACGAAGTTCGGTTGCTCGTCATAGTCATCCGGCTCGTGTCCGAAGTACACCGGCGGGGCGTCGCACTCCGACGACGAATCATCATCCACTTCGTAACTCATCGTGAAGCGCAGCGAACGGGCGTACTGCCAACCTCACTTATAGAATCAGCTCACAAGGACACACAGAAGTATATTCCTCGCCTTGGGACAGCAGCGACGATCATCACAATTCGGAGCACAAAAACCATCAAAAGAAAACGGGCCACAACTATTCGTGGCAAAATTTTCACCTCACATCACCGGAGAAGATGGGTAATTCGCTTGGTTCCTTGAAACAAGCACCTCAGAGGATCACCATGTGAAGTGGGCGCTGTCACGTGAATACAGAAAAGGAAAAGAGGGTAAACAAGAGGGAAACGATCACTGGTTGGTCACTGTCGGCCGTTCCAGGATGAACCTCGCGCAGAAAGATGGTCAACTCACGACGCTACCGACCGCGGCGCGCGGTTCCGACAACACACGAGGCGCGTCCTGCGGAGCAGCGGCGTACACAATGCACGCGCAGTCGGGCTGGACAACGACGGGCATCCGCTTCTGAAGCCACGCACGTGAAGAACCCGTCCATATCTCGCGCCGGCGATTCGTGAGACCGCGCTTCGTCGGCGGCGGCGGCACAGCTCAGCAGCCGACTGGGCCTCGCGCGCTGTAGGCCGCAAGCGACGGCTAGAGGCGCTCGCACGCTCGAAACTTCTTGCGGAAGGGAGCGCGCCGCTCTAGGAGGGGAGAGGCGAGCGCGCAGGCCGCTGGGATGGACGCCGCTGAAACAGGTTTCGGTTTCCGCCCCCCCCCCCCCCCTCTGACTTCTCCCGCCAAGACTCATCTCTCAGGAGAGAAGTAACGATCTCGGCGGGTATGTGTATCACGCGTCGTCTCAACCGGCATTTCTTTTTCGCCAAAGGCGGTCCCACTTCTTACAAGCGGCGCGTCGCCGCACCGCGACGGAAAAGATGAAAAAGAAGGCTTGAACAATGCTCGAGCTTCACGCGACCGCGTCGACCGACAAGTAGAAGCGTAGTTAGCTTGTAGAAAACTTGTCCCGGAGGAATCCGATTCAGCAGCGCCTTCACGGCGTTGGCTTACTTACTGGGTACTGACAGCAGCCTCGCGTTTTCCGAAGTCGACTCCAACGTCCCGATGCGACGATGTTGAAACCGAAGCCACGTTCAGACACACCATTTCTGTAACACGAGCTAGACGACAGGAATTTAATTGTTTATCGCGGGCGGCCGAGATAATGTCGGTTACGTGGGAGGCGGACAGAAGCGATGGCACTATAGCAGGTCCAAAGCTGCTGTTTCTTGAAGCGCTGACCCAACCCGAAGTTAAACTCCATGCCCAGGAGTAGTCCAATTTTGCACGTGTATATATACACACGAAATACAAACGCACGCATGACTATAAGTAAAGAGTGGTTGGACCCTCCCCTCCACCCCTAAAAAGGAATTCTGGATGTGTCCCTTTCTGGGCGAGTCGGTATATATGGTTCCATGCTGTGATTAACTGACAGCGCAAAACTAATAAAGGCTGTAGAAAGGACAGACAAGGATTGAGGTCACGGGTTTCTCCAAATGTATCTTCTTCTTCAGTTTTTGTAAGTTTTGTGCAATCAATTCATCACAGCACCAACTCAACAGCGTTCACAAGCACTTTACCTGAAGGTCGGGCTAACTCAATCTACCCTGTGAAAGTGGGCCGATACAGTCTTCCTTTTGTGTTCAGCCTCCCTCGGGAATTTCTGTGCCTATATACCGGTGATCGCTCACACGACTGACGGTCAACTCTCAAAGTGTTTAATCAATCCGCTTTTGTTGGCTTCACGTAAACTCGTTAAAAGTCGGTTCATCCCGCTATCCTGCACTTGCATACGTGATTCGTTCCACCTCTCCGCCATCCAGCATGGTGACCCAAATACGCGCAGTGAAAAGAGCTGAAGAGGTGGGCGTCGTATACCGCCTGAACGTCAGCTGCGCTCGAAAAAAATAAAAATTTATTTAATAAATTTGTATCTCTCTCTCTCTCTCGCTTCCTATGGTGTGCTTTTCTTTCAACACACACGCGTCAGAATCGACCCTTCCCCTTCCCTTTGTTCTTTTCAACTTCGTCTTTCCTAGCATATGATGTGTCAGTTCTTATATGCGTTAACAGCAAACACGTTCGTCCACCGTACACATCGACGTCACAAAGTCAGCCTTGTTTATTTTTCAGAGTACCTCTAGCTCAAAAAGAGTATTTCGCTGACCCACCTGTCTCTACACGGAACCGTTCACTGGAGTCATCCAGACTGAGATCTCCACAACAAACCGACAAAAACGTGCACAAGAAGTGTGTGCCTTTTGTAATGGGTGATAGGGTTTAAACTATGAAGTCATTATGATAATCCCATGTTATGACGCCCGATGGCAATGTACGTTTGTGCCACGCATTATTATGGCAATATTTCATGTTGTATTGTGAAGCATGTACACAGAACGCGTGTGTTTGCAAAACAAGAGCTATACTTTCACTGTATCATCAAGCAGGGCAAGTTATTTCCACTGTTTTCGCAAGCAGACTCTGTCTATAGAATAAATCAAAAAGAGTCATCGTTATGTGGCAGAACATCCGCTTGCCACGCAAACGACCCGGGTTGGATTCCCCACTGAGACCGAGAATTGTTTGTTTTGTTTGCATATTTTTTTCAAAATTTTCGGTCACGCAAAGATGATGATTTTTCACTCACAACTAACGACGCCAACGCCGGAACTTTGAAAAAAAATATTTGAAACAGGGCAGCGCTTACACGTGATACTCAGGAGGGCTAAAATTCGCAATATTTCTCAGCCAGTATACCATCTTGGGCCTTACTACTGTGTGCCTTTTCTCTAGCGGCAACTGTAAAAATTTTTTCGAGCTTGTTTTGCAGTATCGTTGACATGACGGGGCGCTTCACGCTAGGGTGCTGATCGTTTATGAGGCCCGCTTTTCCATGTAAGGGCCAGGCTCGTTCATAATTTGCTTTAAAATATCGATGTGGTACTGTTGCTATTATTTAAATGACACACATTGTCAAACAGAGCAGATTAGATGGTTTACGGGTTCAATCACGTGTCCTTGACCGTGAACAACACATGTACCACTTTATGCTTTCACCTGGAAAGTTGATGACTTGTATGATTAAAAATAATGCGTTGACAGTGCCTTTAGAGCATTGCTAAATGTTCGCCCTTGATACAATTGCCAATAGCCAACAAAAATTGTACATATAAAGCTTACTACCCTTATGATGCACACAATACCAGCACCTTCAGTTTCGTTTTAATGTGTGATGGATGGTCCGACATTTTCGCTTGTATCTTTTGAAAGAAACTCTGTAGACAGAAGCTTTATGCAGGCCCCGCCGCGGTGGTCGCTAGGGTACTCGGTTGCTGACCCCCTGGTTGCATGATCGAATCCCGGCTGCATTTTCGATGGAGGCGAAAATGCTGTAGGCCTGTGTGCTCACATTTGGGCGCACGTTAAAGAACCCTGCAGGTGGTCAAAATTTCTTGAGCCCTCCACTGCGGCGTCTCTCATAATCATATGGTGGTTTTGAGATGTTAAACCCCACATATCATCAGAAGCTTTATGCAGCAAAATGATGATTGATTGATTGATATGTGGGGTTTAACGTCCCAAAACCACTATATGATTATGAGAGACGCCGTGGTGGAGGGCTCCGGAAATTAAGACCACCTGGGGTTCTTTAACGTGCACCCAGCAAAATGATGGGCAATGGATTGCGCAATACACATATCAAAAAACTAAAAAGCAACATTTTAAGAAAAAATTCGCTTTTTTTCGCACTTGGCCTCATACCTTAAGAGTGAGCACGTCCGAACACTTCTGAGCTTGCGCTTCGTGCCATGAACCAAGCTCAGACGAATATATGCATTCTACATATGGAAGGGGGGGGGGGGGGCGAAGTGGGTGCTTTACCGCAGTAAGCACCCCTTCGTCCTTCTTTCGAAACCCTCCCTATGAGGCACTTACTATCAGAACACAGAACAAAAAAAAAAGTATTAGCACCCCCTCCCTTCTCACCCTTTCATGCTCACGCCTATACAGACGAAAATGTATACGTAGAAGCACGTCTCTTCATTGTCTCGTTTTCTCTCAAGCCAAAAAGCAAACACCGCTACAATCGTGTGACAAATGACAACGCAGAAAGTCAAAGCTCCAACAGGTTTCAGCGCAGAATACGCACCGAGGGTGATCACGGCTGGATTAAAAAAAAACGCCCGCATTCTTGTGGTATTTGCAATTCCATTTTACGTCCTCTGCCAGCGGCTGAAAGCCGTTATCGTCGGTATCGGCCTTTCGGGCCGGAGGGCGATAAGGATGGAATAGCATCACGTGAGAACAATCGTCGTAATACACATAGCGGCCTTGAGCTTTGAAACTCGGCTAACGCAATGCGAGATGCGGGCTGAAAATGCGATACTGGAAAGGGATTCCTCTATAGACGAAGCCATTTACACATCAAACACACCTAATGGAGGTCGGAAGGGGAGGAGGATTGAGCTCGTGGTTGGCTACCTTGCGCTGAGCAAGGTGAGGGCAAGCGTGTGAGGAGAAGAGAGTGCATACGTGGATCCTGAGGAGGTACAAAGCCAGTCCCATTCATTTACATAACAAGGAGGGAAAGGGGAGCCGCGACGAACTTCCCCCTCCCCCGAGAAGGAACTCTGCGCATGCCTTTGATTGCCTATAGGATGTCTAGTGTCACTAAGAGAGACGCAGAAGTAGAGTAAATCACCTCATCGTATATTGTGTCCAGCAGGAGATTGAAGAATCCGTCCACTTGCAAACGTGCAGGCCTGCTGAGTTCACCGCGATGCACTGAAAAACAATAGAAAAATGTTGAACAAACAACTTATGAAAAGCAAGAGAGAAAACGATTTGCTGCAGGCCTGCTGATATTTACTGTCACTGCTAACTGTTAAAGGACGACAGCCGAAAATTTCTTTTTCTTTCAGTTTTTTCCGACCCCTTGTTATACTCAAACCAATGCGTGGCTGTGCTATGTTTCACTCTCTTTTCATTTTCATCCTCCTCACACTAGCTCACGTCACTCAACCTCACTCACTTTTCCACCTCTTGCTACACCATACTGTACATAAATATATGTTATGTATCACTCCCTTTCCCTTCTCCCCACCGTCTTCTGTAGGCTACGGACGATGCATCTCGCTCTTCAGCTCGGCTGTAATAAGCTACAGAGTGTTGAACAAAATAAATGACTCAGGACACAAGAACCAAGCCTATAGAGTATGTATTATCAGAGTGCGACCTATAAAAAAATGTCTAAAAAAGTGTTTGTTTACCTTTAAGTGTCGTGATATATTTCCGAGAGAAATTCGTATGGAACCAGAAACGATCGACTACCAAAAAGCTTTATTGATCCATAGGATGGATTGTCATCACCATCGTCATTATCGTCATAATCAGCCTATCTTTCGGGTCACCGCCAGACGCGGGTCTCTCCTAAAGGTTTGAGATTTGCCCTGTCCCGTCCTAACTGATTCCATTTTATATCTGCCAATTTATCGATTTCGTCATACCACCTGACCAGCTGCATTTCTGAACCCTCGGTAGTCGGCACCCATTCCGCCGCTCTAAATTACCTTTGCTCATTTGACTATACGCCTAACGCGATCTGTCCAGGTTCACTTCTCTTTCTTCTCAACAGAAGTCATCAGATAACACAGCTCGTCCTATTATGTCTACCTATGTCCTAATGTGGCGCCTATGGTTTGTTTGTTTTTTTTCGATAGCGCACTACTTGCTTCTAATCTAGTTGAGTTTCTTCGGTATTCTCCGTGCGATGCCAAGTATAGAGACGTCAAGCTCAGCGACTCACTTCTGCGGGCCTCAGTGACGAACTGTGGGGTCGCTAAGCGTTTTTAAATAAAGGTCCACTCTTCGGCGTCTCTTTTCCTTCTTTTCCTCGCCTGCCAGCCTGCCGCAGTGTTAGCGTGGTTACGGACAGGGGGAGGGGTGGGGGATGCTCGTCGCGTCATCTCCTTACTATTACGTCAATATATGGAACAGACATTTGCACCCTACCCCTCTTAGGTGACCTGGTTAAGGGGGGGGGGGGGGGGGTCCTTTCCTTCGCTCATGTGGACGCCTATGATTACGCCATTCAGTTAACCTCTCTCTTTGAATTGAGATTGTCTACCGTATGCGCAGAACCTCATCCTTATTGCAATGCGAATTTCCTCTGTGTATCCAGAGCTGCAGTGATCGGCCTTTGTCGGAACAAAGGATTCTGGGTCATTGGCCGAGCCCATCCTCAGCGCAGAAGGCTTTGAAAGCTTTGCTGCGCTTTTTGCGGACAACTGGCCTCAGAGACAGACTATAGTGTCTTATATACTCTTTGATGTTGCCTTTCCTCTGTCACAATTTTTTTTTGTAATTTCTCTCTCTCTTCGCAACATTTTTTAACATCTTTTATTCCCTTCACCCCTTTCCCCAGCACAGGGTAGCCAGCCGGTCTAAGAACTCGCTAACCTCCCTGGCTTTCCGCTTAAACTTTCTTCCTCCTCCTCCTCCTTCCTTTGTGTAAATGTATACCCCTCTTTGTAGTCGGCCTATAGGCCGATATTCGAAAGTGGGAGCATAAATAGCCTTCAAACTGCTGCTACAGTATACGATAGCGGCTAACTATTGATATTCGAAGTGCGCATTGGTGTGTGTGTTCTCGCCTGTGATTCGTTCATGCATCTATGTATCTTAGTAATTAGTGAGTAATTAGTGACCACTAAATAATCTGCGGGCAAAATTTCGCTGCACTTACTATTCTATGCATACTTCTTTAATTGAATGATCTTGATGTGTAAGTATGCATGCACATAATAAGCGCCCGTTAAGTAAAAATTCAGTAATGTATCAATTATTCGAGTCAGCGCTATACACGCACTATTTTACAAACTAGCAAGTTTCACTAATCAGCATTTTACTAGCTTCGCTCACTAGGAGGTTAGTGCTTTTTGCGACAAGTACACGGTTAGCATTTAGTTTGTCAATAAGCACGCCTTTTCGCCCAAGAGTGCATGTTTAAACGAATGATGTTTTAATATTCTTTAAGCCTAAATGCGTTAATGCTAAAATGACGACTTTGCGAATGGTCATGCAGGGATTTGGGGAGGCGCCGCCTTGGTTACACGGGATCACCTGCTTTGTCTGGCTACCCGAACCAATGCTTTTAAAAGTCTCCTCTATCTGTCTCTGTACGGTTCACCTCGTACAACAGTTCATCGCAAACACACTTCACACAGCACACATCGTGTACGATTGTGTGCTGCGCTGACCTAAGACCTTTGTGATAGAGTTTCAGGCAAAGACACCCATGTGTGTGTAGGCAGGGGAGACTGTATTGCAAAAAAAAAAGGGGGGGGGTGTAATGTGTGGCGAGCCTGCGCACAAGCTGGTATCAAAAGCTTGCAGTAAACAAGCGTCTCTCCGGCGTCAATACGCATCACAACTTAGCGCAGCACTTTTTCGAATATGCGTCCAAGTCGCCGACGGTGGCAGAAGCAAAACCAAAGTGAAGTACGGGGAGACAGCAGGCGGCTGAGGCGCCGCCAATGGGGAAAACTAAAAGGTATAAAAGGGGTTAACCTGCCACCATATAGTTCCGCAAAACGCATACCTTTGCACAGAGCCGTGGTTACGTGAAGAATAGAAAAACATTCGGAGCAGCCCAATCTATATAAGGGCACAATTATAGTAGGCCTGCTGCTTATAAATGTACCATGCTTGTAATCAGCCAAGCCTTTTTAAGCTACACCTTTATTCTTCAATTTGAGGTTCTAACCTACTGATGTTTGAAGTTTGAAAAGCAGCACGCCGACGAAAATACGCACTATTTTCGGAAAAAGACGAAATTCTACTCCCATTCCATTCCGTCAAAATTGCACTTAATTCCATTCCCATTCTATTCCTGGGTCGCGAGAATGTGGAATGATTCCGGAATCATTCCAATTCCGGAGTGGCAACTCTGCAACACTGCTCCGGGGCAGCACTGCTCCGGGGCAGCACTGCTCCTTCCTCCGTGTTCCAGTCCTTCTCCGGCACGCCAGCTACGCGCCCTGTGACGTCACTACTCCTTGCGCATGCGTACCCCTACTCTACCTCGGGTGAAGTAGCTTACGCCGCAAGAGCTGTTCTTCACGGCGAACTCTCACGAAACACCGAAATTCTCGGAAAGGTATTCGAGATTAGTTAACAACAGTTAACTTCAATCGCCAAAACCGTTTCAGGGTCCCATTAAGCGGTCCCGGTAAACCCAATTGGTAACCCAATTGTAAACCCAATTGTTAGGGCACATAGACACTGGTACATTGCGCAACAACAAACATCACTATGTAATAGTGAACCCGTCACTACTCGAATGTACATGACAGACTTGATTAGAACAAATTGTGAACACTTCGTTATCAGAACAAAGAGTACACGATTTAGAGAACGGCGTACTCTACTATGGAAGGGCTTCTAGCCGTCCTTGTATCCTAGCTATGCAGCCGAAGCGTCTCCAACCATGATACTGTTCATTTCAATCCAAAACGTCCCACTTCCCTCTGCTGTTACTGTCGCATCCTTCAAGCTTGGTCCGAATTTGACTAAGCAAGACCTCGTGCCTCCAGTGAAGCTAAATCAAACCCACAGAGCACCCAGTCTTCTAACTTGATTCATATAAAAAAGATTCAGACGACAATGTGGGTACGGTTCTTGTCCGAAAAATGATTACTGTACGAAGGGCGCTTGCTCTGCGATTACGCACCACGTTTTACAATCTCGTCACAAGGAGGGTTATACTATCCTTGCCTTTTCATATTGCCCATCAGTCAGGGGCTTTATGCCCGCGTAGTTCACTATAACCGCGTTACCCAACGGCTTTCTACCTAGCGAAGCCGATTGGGGAAGGAACACCCAGGTGCCCGTCGCTCAGAACCCTGCCGCAATTGATGGAACGCACGCACTGATGCCTTTTCTTAGAGTGGCCGTGCTCAGATACTAATCATCATTACACGTACGTTCACTAAGGTAGCCCCACTAAGTTCGCGTCTGCGTACTAGTAATGCCGTTGCTGTGCTTTGCAAACAGAGAAAAGCATCCAGTGGGAAAGAAGGAAAAAAAAACGCATGAACATACTATAACGATGTTGGGTGGTGGCGCCATCTGTTATCAACATCACAAGGTGACCAACCACGTGGTCTCACTTGATTGTTTGCAGAACAAAGGACCGTTTAATCAACGTTTGTTCTCGTTGACTGCAACCACATGTCATGCTAAGACGGGTGGAATTCATGAATACACTTGAAAAATATTTCATGTTGGTGGCCGCAAGTTCGCGAGATTCTCCTTGATGCAAACAGAAATAGTAAGGATTACGCCAGCGACCCCTTTTTGGCGCCAAATATGGCAAAATTCAAACCGATACACTTCAGAATGCGCACTGCATGAAATCCGTTCTGGTCTCGCCACCGAAAGAGCGATTTTTTCAACAGAAACATGGAACGCGGTTTAGCGCAGCTGGTGATGGCGCCGACGCAGGTGCGCACCGAAATAACACGCCGCATATAATATCATTGTTTTTTTTTTTTGGTCATGAACAAGAGAACCGCCGCATTTCGACATCGTTAACTATTACATCTACGCAATGAAAATCAAACTTACTGTTCATATCCGGGCACGGTCGTAGAATTCGTTGGAGCTCGTACAGGTGTACAACGAGCTGTCAGCTTGGTATCGCGAGGTAACGATATTGTGTCGTCATAGCGACCAACGAATAAAAACGCCCCCTTTCCCTTTCTTTTCTCCCTCTCCGAACTTATGACCCACTGCTGTCCACCTGTTTCCTGACCTCGCCATGGGAAATCGATATGACCGCCTATGGCTAAGTTCTGCGGCCTGACTGCTAGCTCAAATAAAGGACGACGCATTGAAACACACACACATATGAGAGATACGTGACACAAACACATGTGTCTTAATAACACATGCAAGAGTGCGCGTCAGGGATTCAGTTTGCCACCAGAGGGACGCATTTTTCAAACGGCTCGAGTTAGCACTTTGAAAAATAGACACAACCGTGTCTTAAACGGAAGTGTCGGGCGGCTGGAAGGTTGGTTTTAATTAGAGCACGGCTCTCAGCCCGCGTCCCCGCGTTATTCGATCACGAGTCCGGAAAAGATTACGGTAATGCAAAATACTGTTGCTCGTAAAGTGCAGATGAGCAATTATGCACCGACCGGTTTCAGTAACCAAAACATGTAACAACTATATACAGACGATTCTGATACTGCCTCATACGAAACGTGAGAACAGTGTGAGGAAGACCTAGAATTGGTGACATATTGAGGCAAAGCATATGGAAGATACGTGTAAGCACGCTCAGTTACAGACTAGTTAATGTTGTTTTTATTATTAGTTTCCAATAACTCTTTCGTTTTTATTATTTATTGTTCTCATTTCTTCCTTTATTTTCTGTTTTGGTGGTGCAAGCCGCAGTCACAAGCAGCTTACTTTACTTCATTTATTCTTGAATTTTTTATCTGCTTCGGCGGCAAAAGTTCCAGAGTAATCCAGCTGGCCTATAGCTTTGTGTTTCGTCGTTTCAAGTAATGGTCTGTGCCTGGTTGTCTGTCTGGGGTGATTACTCACACAGACATATGTTCCTGCCGCTAGTTTTGGGTCGAAACCTTCCTGCTAAACATTTCAACAATGTATTCGACAGCGCTGTTCGAAATTTCGACGTTTAGTATGGCGCGGTTATTTATATTAGCAGCCAAAAATACTTGCGGTCAGAACGGAAACCACCCAGCCCAACTGTTAATTGGGCAGAATGGCGGGGGTGGCGTGCCGCAGTTCTGGAAGGAAGTATCATGTGTTACAGGAAGTATCATGTGGAACAGATACTGCGCACAACTTGAACGATTCATATCAACTTAACGAGGACCCTATAGATTCGAAGGGATGCTCCTCACACTACTTATCGCAGTAAAACCTCCACGAAACGATCACGGCTCGTGCGAATGTCAGGCTCATAAAAATTTTTCTATGGATTAGCCTGCAGTGTAATGGAATACGTTCTTTTTTTAACCGATCCCCCCCCCCCCCTCTCTGCGACGTTTGACACCAACGGACACTAGCACGCAAGTACGAACGACTGCGTAGCTCGCGGAAGACGCGGCGATCAACTGCGTGCGCGGAAACCGAAGCGTAGAGACTTTACCCAATCACGTAGTCTGCGAGAATGTGCGCATGAAGAAGTGTGAATACGCATTTTGTGTTCCTTCTAGCTTAACTTACAGATGGCAATCATACCATGCTTTTTTTTTTTCATTGCGTTCATGCGGCCTGCTGGTCGAGGTGGCGTCGTTGTACTGCGATTACACGTGCCTACCACGCCAGTAAAAGTGATGTCCTCGCAATCAGACATCTTACGAAAGGTGGAAGAGGACCGAAAAGAGAAGAGGACTAGCTTGGCGAAGGAGCTAGGCTTCGCAACGTGAACGTGCACGTTTGTTGGGGATGCACACAACTGTCAACTATCAGATTTGCACAAGTCTCCCGTGGAGGGACGGCGACGAATCTCAAAGACAAGACATCCCCAGTACCATCGCGGTAAGAAAACAATAGCAACAAAGAACAGTGGTTCGAAGTTTTTCTGGACTTCATAAAGAGCGTGCAAAGCACTCCCTCAGTCACTTACATCGCACTGCTCTTATGTAATGCGGAAAAGTATTGTAGTAAGTGACTGAAACTGAAAGAGCGAACCGAAATTGGTGACGAAAACGAGGACGACGAAGTGTGCGCGCGAAAGGCGAGCGTGAGTGCGGCCAATCCCCCATGTGGGTATGAGCCAAGATCTCCTAGGCGACAAGACAACACAAGACAAGAGCGGGTGAGCTTCGGAACAGCGACGGCAGAGGAAGAACGCGGCCAGCTAGCAAGGGCGCTAGGCGTTGGTCCTCAGGGGACCGAACTGACGAGCCGGTGTCACCAAACCAGCCGGGACGAACGTGGCATGTTCCTGAGGCGAGTGGCGCTTCCGGGCCGGGCCTGATATGCTGTTCTTGTGCCGAAGGAGCGTGCGGGCCAGGGTGAGCAGCTGATCCTGTTCAGACTAGGGTCCGGCACAACCAGTCACCGAGATCGAGGCCACGGTGCCACGTCGGAGCGGTCCGGCCCACCGCCAATTGAAGGTGCGACCTCGGTGTTGCGTCGGCCTCAGCGTGGGGCCGCCTGGTCCGGCACGAGCAGCTCGATGGTCTGCTCGATGAGCTCCCGTGCACTTGGCAACCTTCCAGTGGTGAGGGTGTGTCGTCGACGCCATCATCTTCAGCGGGAGTGGCACCCTACGGAATTAGACTTCCGAGTAGTGAGGACGCGTAGGTTACTCGCGTGCGCGTAGACATAAAGACTGTAGGACTGAGCTATAGAAGCCCGTTGTGTTGTACAGCCACAGCGTTGTGGTTGTTTTACGTGTGAAGTCGATAAATGTTTTTCTTGTCCTTGTCTTGCGTTTCTCGTCTGAGGGCTCAAGAACCACCACAAGTATGCAAAATTAACAGATATCTTTAGTTTAGTGTACGCAAGGCTGCACGTCCGCAACGTGCCACGCCCTGCGTATACGCTACGTTCAGGGCTGCGTCCTACAGCCTTTGTTCACCGTGCGCAACATCTGAAACGTGTACTGCACCTGTGCGTCAACAGGCCTGCCTTTGAAAGGGCAGGTTCCGCCTCCTCAGCCATGGCTGCAGCATGGTCGCCATTTGGAATTCTGCGCTCAGTCATTTGTGCTGTTCGCTGCACTCGGATAATTGTGCCGGAGCTCGCTCTTCTCCAGCTCGCTACCGTCACCATGGCGGGTGTTGCGCGCCGCAGGGCCCTAATCATTCCAGAAACTCGGGAAGTTGTATCGTTTTCCAAGAGACCCCAAATGAAGGCCCTTTCAACAATGAAAATCAAACATGACAAGTGGCATCAGGCGAACAAAGCATCCACTCGCAGCGTAACTTTCCAGTCATGTATTCCGGATGAACATGCATGCATAAATTGTGCCGGCATCAATTTGTGTAAGAAGACGGACATGCTGACGGCTGTATGCTTGATTCTCGTGTGCACGAATCGTATATTCAATTCATACACATTCCTTGCTGCTCTTTGTTGGTCCTGTATCTGCCTTTCATTCTTGCTTTCGTTATCTGTACTGGAATTTCATCTTAAATATACATTACACGTGTTCCTTCAGCAGGTTATATCCTTCTTGTTTTTCTCGTGATATTCATTTGTGCCAGTTTACGTTCCGGAACCACCATATGATTACGAGAGACGCGGTATACAATGGAGGACTTCGGAAATTTCGAACAGTGTTGCTTATCTAAGGTGCTCCTAACTTAAGAACTCCGGCATTTCATCTCCATCAAAGTGGGACCACTGCGGCCGAAATTCGATTACCGACCATTCGAGCACCAAAACAATTATAAAGCCACGCAGGTTCTTTCGTTCTACGTTCCTTTCCTCGGTTTAGGTACGCCTTTTGCTGGTCTGACGCCCCCTGTCAGAATGTGGCAGTTCAATATTTTTTTTCATCGTTTCTTTGATTGATTGATACGTGGGGTTTAACGTCCCAAAACCACATATGATTATGAGAGACTATGAGTGGAGGGCTCCGGAAATTTTGACCACCTGGGGTGCTTTAACCTGCACCCAAGTCTGAGCACACGGGCCTACAACATTTCCGCCTCCATCGGAAATGCAGCCGCCGCAGCCGGGATTCGAACCCGCGACCTGCGGGTCGCAGCCGAAGTACCTTGGCCACTAGACCACCGCGGCGGGGCTTTTTCACGTTTCTGTACTTCAAGTTTTCTTTTCGACCTGTCTGAAATCATTACGCAATTATGTTTTTTCTTTATTCTTTACGGCCACTGCAAAGCGACTAGTGGCAGTCCTCAGTGAATTCTGCCATATAGCGTATAATTTGAATCGCCTCTGCCAGCGGCTGCATTAATACGCAAAAATAAAGTATTTGTACACTGGATATTAATAGGGGGACCGGCAGGCAGAGGCAACAGAGGCAGGCGCCTTGCGCGGGCGACCGCCATTCTCAAGCGCATAGACATGGAAGCGGACAACGTCTCGTTCGTGGACGCCGCTGCCTATCGCAACAACCGAGCCTTCGCCGCGGTCGTGGTATCATCCGCGCAGCAGACTCTTAGCTCAGCCACAATCCTCACCCGAAATCCCGAAGTAGCGGAGCAAGTAGTTATAGCTACAGCTATGCTCGACAGCAAACGGGAATTCATCTACAGCGACTCCAGGCCGGCCATCAAAGCCTTCGAACGCGGAGTCATCTCCGACCAGGCGTTACGTATCCTGCGCAATGCGGACCCGAGTGCCCTGAAGCACCACACTGTCATCTGGTTCCCCGCCCATCTCGGCCAGGTGCCGGGTGCCCTATCCAACCTCAACGAGATCGCCCATGATGCAGCGCGCGCACTTACCGACCGCACTGCCACAGGGCAACCTCATCTTGCTGGGTTGGATACCAATCAGGATGCACCAATTACGTACAATGAAATTACAAAGCACTTTTACTTGGAACGCCGCATTTTTCCACCCCCACATCCGAAACTTAACCGACCGCAGGCATTAACCCTACGCCAATTACAGACACACCGTACCCAAACCTTGCCACGCTTCACGTTTATTATCCCGATGCATACCCCAGCGACACATGCCCATCATGTGGACACACAGCGACACTCGAACACATGCTCTGGGAGTGTAGAACAACTCCTCCCGACTCTACCTCAAGCAAGTGGGAGAGGTCCCTCAGGAGCTGACTTCTCGCCGACCAGCGATGGGCCGTCCAGCAGGCCCACGAAGCGGCCGCCAGGTACTCCCTGTCGGTTCCTACGTGGGAGACGCCCGCTACGCGCTAAGCGCGTCCTGCAGGACCGAAATAAAATTTTTTCATTCCATTCCATACCTGCAGGCATTTACACACGCAAACACACAGTGAGTATTTAAGCTATTTTATCACGCATTATCAATTAAATAATTTATTAAATAATTCTGTAAGCTATGAAGGGATCATAACCGAACATCTCATGCAAACTGTACTCCGCGAAGCGTACTATACAAAGAAGAAGCATAAAGACAAGACGGGGCACCGCTGTGTAGAGTGGACACGCTATGTCGCTAAAAATACAGGAAAACAAGTCAAGTTGTGTGATCAGTAGATTGTGTGAGAAATAGTTAATGCAATAAGAAAGGCGTCCGCCGCCTCGATGGTATAGTGGTAAAGATGCTCGGTTACTGAGGCGAGGCTCGCAGTTTCGATCTAGACCGCTGTGGTCTCATTTGAAGGACATAACACACCAGGGTGTACTGGGTAAGTGTAGGATTAAAAAAAAAAACGACGCTCGAAATTTGCCACGGCCCCTGCAGTGAGACGTGGTTTTTGGAACGTAAAAGTCCCCGATAATAATTAAACATTAATAAACAAAGCAATAAACCATCGTTATGCCGCACAAGATGCGAAACGGTATTCGAAACACTCAATAACATGTGCATGTTTATTGCATTTCCGGACTGCATGTCTAGGAAAAGAACAACACACACACGACACACACACATACACACACCACACATGCGCGCGCGAAAACAATATTGCCGTGTACGCACTCTTACGACATATTACACAGTAACGTATTCATCGTTCTAGTAAGGACTCGAGGTGAAGCAACGTTTCATTTAAACTGCGGGCACAAATTACCGCCGAGTACTGTCAGCAATAATAATGATAAGGAAGCTTCGTTTCATCCCAAAAGAATATATTTGCCACAACACTCTCCCTCGGCCTCTTATCATGTGTACAACATTGGTGATGCCATTCAAGATAAACTAGTAAATCGTTCTAACTTTAGCAAAGGTAGACACCTATCGCTCTTCGTTACAACTTCACAAAACTAAAATGCGTTTGTTGGAATACACTCCTGCGGACATGTGTATAAACCTTTCGGCGATTCTTTATGTATTTGGAATGCATTGTTGAAAGGAAAATGAAGTAAGGATTTAGACTCCCCTCTGTCGTATCCGTGTAGGGAACAAGATTTGTTTTCAACAAACAGTGTCAGCGTATGCCTCTAGCACATAACTCATGGGCAAGCCGTCAGCTTGCGTGAATTATGTGCTCTCTGCATGAGTTTAGGCAAAATGAACTCTAAAATATGTCCAAGCTTCAATAAAAGCTCGCTAGCCGGCCCTTGTTTCAGGGCGTATCAGGGCACCACAAGCGCGTTGCGTAGCGCCGCTCGCATTACTGCCGAGCTGTGACAGAAGGTGAAATGGCGGCCGTCGTAGCAGACGACTCGGCTGTCTTCACACTCAGCGGAGCGCACGGGCATCGAGGCCATGGAGGAAGAAAAAACTCCATGATCGAGGCACCCAGCCTTGAGTGTTTGCTTCGCGCCATCTCGTGGAAAAGCAAAAAAACTAGTAAGACCGATATTCGTCGACGCTACACACAAGGCAAAGCATGAGACACCATATTTGCACATGAGGGGTGAAAGGGTGCGGTCGCCCCCTTTAGTCACCTAAGAGGGGGGGGGGGGAATCTGCTCTTTACATTGACTAAGGGGCGGGGCACCCTGCTAGCCACGTAAGAGGGGGCGTAAAGCTGCCCCATACATTGACCTAATAGGGAATAGGGCGCAGTGATAAACCTTGCCCCCCCCCCCTATTCCCCTGAGCGGGAACCCTGGGCACGCCCGCCCTGAGGACGACTAATGGTTTGAAATGTTAAGGCCAGGTGAACTAGCAGCATGAGGGACAGAGAAAGCGAAGACGATCGCTTACTGACAATTTAACATTTATTTTGTTATTGACATTTTTAAGATAACGAGTCAAAAGAGAGAGAGAGAAAAAAAGGACCAAGCTGGAGTTGCTCAACGCTAAATACAAAGATGCCCCAATTGGCCACGGCGTCTTCACATGTCATTCTTCATGTCGTGAAAGCTGCTTTCACAATGATGATGGCAACGTGCGCGAGAAAATTCGTGATTGATTGACCAATATGTGGAGTTTACCGTCTGAAACCACCGTATGATTATGAGAGACGCCGTAATGGACGGCTCCGGAAATTTCTACTACTGGGGTTCTTTATGCAGCCGCGTACCTTAGCCACTAGACAACCGCGGCAGGGTATTTTGGAAAATCACCGTAGTTTCGTAGAACACGGACGTGCATCCACATGCACGCTAAATGCTGGCCGGAACTATAGCCTTTACTGTTCTGACACTTGGAATGCTTTTGCCACGCGATCACTCAGATATTTACCGGTCAGAACACACGCAGCAACCACCACAGTTGAAAGGGAACCACCACAAATCCGTCGCGGTGATTCACGGCACCATCGGGTTCCTGCTTCTTCGTAAATGACGTGTTCCAGTCATCCACGTTGCCTGTTGTGATCCCGGGGTGCTGTGGTAGCGTGGTGTAGCTTCGGATTGAGGAAACGAGCGCTTACAAGATGGGGATACGAAAAACAAACAAGGTTTATGGCACTATTTACAAATATTTACAGCATGAGGTTAAGAGTTCACAAACCACGAGCGTGGTGGTTAAACCTTTTCTTGGTTCAGAGCGTTCACAAACTACGAACGTGGTGGTTGAACCTTTACTTGGTCCAGAGCGACGTCCTGCACTCTGCGGCGCCGTTATAAGCCCTGTCAGGCCTCCTCTTCTTCAGTGGAACACCAATCCACACGCACACAACAGGTGAGGGGTACGAGCATGCACGACGCACGTGAACATCCAATTTCGAGTCAAGATCACTGCACTTAAAGGTGGCGCCAGAGAGGCTCTTGCTCGTCGTGTATGTCGCTGGTCGAGGGGGTCCCAAGCTTCGGACAGCAGACATCAACGGTCCGCCAATCGGTCCGCTCAATTAGCAGGGCCACTTTGTGGCGGCGGTCGCCGTTTCTTCAAGGAATACACTGTCTTTGTTGTCCCCTCTGGAACGGCATACAGCTTCGTGGCGACATGACGTCTCATCCGCTGTCTAGCCGGGACAATACCTGGCGGGCATAGGCAAGCGGCGAGTCGGCTACTTCTTTGAGGATTAAAGAGCGCCGCTCCCCCGTCATCTCTCGACGCTGGTTCCAGAAAACCGGGGTTCCAGGCGTGGGGAACGCTGCCGGCTACGCTTCTCAGCGACAGCATGGCGCCTACCGATGGCGGTCATAACAGCTTCCCCCTCGCCAGATGAGTCACGGAGGGCAGCGGTCAACACTGCTGCTCGCAGGGACGACGAAAGGGTCCGTAGTCGAATCCCAAGAACTCGCCTTCGCTTGTGGCATGGTCTGAGTAAATGCCAAATCTTCGACACCGTTTCTGAAACTGGACCACATGCACAAGCAGTACTCGGCCCCCTTCGAACAAACCAAGCCAAAAGAGGGATGACAAACCAATTTTAATTACTAGCTTTAACAAAAGCTCACTCTCAGAACTTTCAGGACTCACTTGAGCTGAGAAACCAAACGTGCTACCTTACAAATTTACACAAGATGCACGAAAAAAAAAACTAAAATATCAATTTTGATACACCAAGAGCACTCCAGAATGGTTTAGAAAGAGCGACGGAGCACGCCAGCGTTTCCATTCAATTTGCCCTTTTCCTAATGCCAAAATGATATTTTCGAAGAATCAAGCTCCGCCTCACAAGGCGACTGTTCCTCGATGTCCATGGTTTGCAGCCAAGGGGACAATGGCCTGTATCTACTTTAAATTTAGCCCTCCCCTGAGATAACACTGCCACTGATGAATGCTCTACACAATGCAGGCGCACTCCTTTCCTGAAGCGCAGTACGTTAT
The DNA here is from genome assembly GCF_013339725.1 of Rhipicephalus microplus. Classification (NCBI taxonomy): domain Eukaryota; kingdom Metazoa; phylum Arthropoda; class Arachnida; order Ixodida; family Ixodidae; genus Rhipicephalus; species Rhipicephalus microplus. Next base: position 78,538,805 of record NC_051175.1, on the reverse strand, counting down.
CTCACGAGAGCCCAAACTCTGGCTCAAGTAGAACGCATCATACTCGTTGCCACTGTCGTCGAGACATATAACGGCAGACTCTTTCTTTTTGTCGCTGACTACTTACACGGCCCTGTCCTGCTGAGAGCATCAGTCAGGAACTCGGATCAGTGAGCGCTAATTGTTGTCCGAACGTCCGTCTTTGTTTACGGCCGCCCGTAATTGTCTACCACTGAGACATAAAGTTTACCAGCCTCCCGAAAGCTTACCTACGTTGTGACCTAACGGTCTACCTTGATGTTTAGGGAAAGCTTAATCATCCGTTTATATGATCTCTTGATCAATCATTCTTCAAAGAAGACAACAACAAAAAGTGACAAACACTGCCTTCTAGCAGGTTAGTTGGTTAGCTACCTGCCTTTGCTAACACCTTTGATTAAAAAACACTGAGTTCTTCTGAGCGCTTTCATTATTCTCATTCTTACGGCGCTGCGAAATTCATGGCACTACTAACCAAAAGCTTAATCCTTAACAATTTGTCCAATTGCTCATCCTTACGTATGTTGTAATTCTCTGTGTACAACACAAAAATAATCCTAGGTAAAAATACCTAAAAAGCAATTGCACAGGTTTTATGCCAAAACCGTGCACCAAGATTCTCAATGCGCGCAAACGGCAACTCTACCGTGTCGCGCCAAGGTTAATCGATTAATGAAATCATTCGGTTTATGTTAATATCTTCTTCCTTAAATGCCAATTCACGCCATATCCACATGACAGTGAAGGCATGCGACATAACACTAAACCTATAAACACTAGAAAAATAACACATTTTCTGGTTTTTACCTTTACGCAAATTTTCGCAGAATGATTAAATTAATTCGATGCTGACTTCAGCCTTTGGCTCGGCGGTTTTCCTTCTGAAAATTTTCCACCGCATCACGTAACTTACATAATTAAAAGTACTGAAATGACACCTACAAAGTAAAACTAAGTAACCATACGAAATAAGCATGTGTTACTCAATCTGACCACCCCCTTTCTTAACTAGATTCGCTTGAATCGCACACGATGGGGTCGTGGTCCCGGCAGTTTTCGAGCTCGCCAGAAGGTACAAAATGCACAAACTCTAAGCAGTGCACTGCCGTCACACCTCAATTTCAACTTCGGCCTATTCCCCGCAGGAATTTGCAAGTGACGCCAGTAGCTGGTGGGGAGCCTGTGCCATTTCCCTCTTTGTGTTCACCCCTACGCGGTATTTAGCCACTCTGCCCTTCCGACTTCGAGCCTTCGGGCAAGGTCGCTTTCCCGAAGTTGTCGAACGCAACCGCGCTTTTCGTTGGGGTAATGCACCTCGTTTCCCCCCTCTGCACCTGGCTTGCCGCTTGTACCTCTCGGAACGCCACCATGGGCGTTTCCTGGAACGTATTACGGCCTACCCTCTCGTCTTTCTTGTGACTGAGTGGGGCTTGTCCTAGGCTTGCGCAGTGACGAAGGCCTCCGCTTCTTTCCTTTTTCTGCGATGTTTGCAAACCAGCGCGGTATTATCGCTGCACTGCTGAAGCGTGGCGCTCTTGCTCTCATCAGCCACTGCGCTAACCATGCCTAAATTTGACAATGTCGAAAGGTCCCCTGAGGCACGAAGAAGGTTTCCAGCCTCTTACTGGGCCCATTAGGGCTGCTGGCACCCTCTTCATCCACGCAAGGAGCGTCTTTCGACATCGTCCCCACCTGCAGACCGGCCACGGCCTCGTTCTCTACATCATTTACATGGATGCATTCGAGAATTTGCGGGCCATTTTCTGGCGCGATCACTGTTTCTTGCGCTTCATGACGCGCCTCAATTTCTGGCGCTTTGCGACGCGCCTCGCTTTCAGACTTCGGCCTGAGTCTTTCTTCCTTTTTGCTAACAGAGTTTACAAATCTCCTGATTAGCTCTGCTTTAATAACATCATAGTTGTTCGCGTGCTGCTCACTGAGTCGCGCAACAACATCCGCTGCCTCGCAGGGCAGAACCGTGAGTAGCTTGTGAGACACGTGTCTCGCTCACACTTCAGTTCACTACACTTTCGTTCAAAGAGTCTAAGATACAGGCCCATATCCCATGATACCTCATATGGCTGCATGTACCTAGACATCTCGAACTCTGCCTCATTTTCGAGAAGTACTCCTCGCTAGGGTCCCATTTTCATACGCAACTCATAGTCTTGTTCGAAAAACTTTCTCTTGAGGCCTTCTCTTTCGTGTTCACTCTTCCTTCCATCTGAGCTGCTCTTAGTTTTCTTTCGATGATGAGGTCCATTCTTCACTTAGTTCCTCATCATCAGCCCCCAAATCATTAATCGCTTGAATGATTATGGGTTTTCGTGCCAACCCTTTGTATTGATCCCCAATTCCTCACACAACAGCAACAAGTCTGACTTCTGCAGCTCCCGTAAGTCCATGATCGTACTGAGTGCTCGCTACTTCCAAAAATAACTTCCCGAAACGGCGAAACTGAGTCTTTCGGCAAAGTTAACTACCAGTTCTAAAATTTAACCCTCTTTTAGAACCTGGTTCACTCAAAGGAAAAGCCAAGCACTCACCCATACGTGATCCATGTCTCGAGCCAGCTGCTTCTCCTGGGCCGACTGTTGTTGTCACTTGTAGCTTCGAATCCCTCCGCTGTTCACCAGTTGTCGTGATCCCACCGCTGCCACCAGTTGTTGTGATCCCGGGGTGCTGTGGTAGCGTGGTGTAGCTTCGGATTGAGGAAACGAGCGCTTACAAGATGGGGATACGAAAAACAAACAAGGTTTATGGCACTATTTACAAATATTTACAGCATGAGGTTAAGAGTTCACAAACCACGAGCGTGGTGGTTAAACCTTTTCTTGGTTCAGAGCGTTCACAAACTACGAACGTGGTGGTTGAACCTTTACTTGGTCCAGAGCGACGTCCTGCACTCTGCGGCGCCGTTATAAGCCCTGTCGGGCTCCTCCTTCTTCAGTGGAACACCAATCACACACGCACACAACAAGTGAGGGGTACGAGCATGCACGACGCACGTGAACATCCAATTTCGAGTCAAGATCACTGCACTTAAAGGTGGCGCCAGAGAGGCTCTTGCTCGTCGTGTATGTCGCTGGTCGAGGGGTCCCAAGCTTCGGACAGCAGACATCAAACGGTCCGCCAATCGGTCCGCTCAATTAGCAGGGCACTTTGTGGCGGCGGTCGCCGTTTCTTCAAAGGAATACACTGTCTTTGTTGTCCCCTCTGGAACGGCTTACAGCTTCGTGGCGACATGACGTCTCATCCGCTGTCTAGCCGGGACAATACCTGGCGGGCATAGGCAAGCGGCGAGTCGGCTACTTCTTTGAGGATTAAAAGAGCGCCGCTCCCCCGTCATCTCTCGACGCTGGTTCCAAGAAAACCGGGGTTCCAGGCGTGGGAACGCTGCCCGGCTACGCTTCTCAGCGACAGCATGGCGCCTACCGATGGCGGTCATAACATGCCCTTCACCTTAGCAGCGTTCCCATTCCACCGCATCTGTTCACGTATTGGCTTCATGTTACTTATTTAAGTTTCAAGTGCACCAAAATTCACACTGAGTTCGTTCGCTGCCACGATCCACCGTAGTGTTGTCACACAACACCATGGAGGAAGGAAAAATACAGGAGAGGCCATGACGTCATAATCGTGAAGCCGCCGCATCGCAAACACTCGCACTTCCTCCTAGCGGAGAAGCAGATAAACACTTCGCGATTTCCGGCGACAAGCCGCCGCAGCGGCCTTGGAAGCAGTTCTCTGCCGCCGGCGAGTCGATCCACGAGTGCTGCTTCTTTTGCGTGTTTTTAAAAGAAGAGCTGTGCGATGCCCTGCTGTATACTCGGTGCGAATCGCGTACACCGCCGGATGTAACTGGTGCCACTTTTCACGTATGCTTGCTTCACTGTTGATGGAATTCGCATGCGGAGCTCTCAGCTGTACGCTCCGTTGGTTCTTATTCATTGTGTCAACTGAGAACACACGCGAACTTTCGTTTTTACTGTTGTAAGCATCGTGTCGCGTTTGTAGAAGTTGTGTCGTTCATACGGAAGGGCAATAAACTTTTCTTTACCGGACTAAGTGCGTATGCAGCGCTCGCTGCGTGCTAGTTCTGTGCGCACTGGAAATACACACTTAGCGTTCACGTATACAATGCAGCTGTGCCTTCTTACCGACGTGGAGTACGTCAAGTGCTAGGCTGGCGTTGCACGGAATAGCCACGAAGCAAGCTCTCAAAATCGTGCATTGCCACACTGACACCATAGACAAGAAAGAACTCTTATTAAGCCCGTTCATTCCATCACGTAACGATGATTTCTGTGCCGATTGCGCGACACAACCAGAGCTCAACCCCTACACATCACTCTTTCTTTTGATTAGTATCTAGGGGGATAGCGCGAACGCAGTCCCCCACTACCAAAAATTGCATGCCCCATCTGCCCCAGTTTGGGGTAGTGGCAGGAGTCAGCACGAGCGCAGTGCAATGCCCGCGCCTCTTCCTGGGGGCACCGCCTCGTTGATCACGGTTACCCCGGCACCAGGTAAGTATGCTTAAACCGGGTTTTGCACTCGCATCCAATCATCTGCGACCTCACAAAAAGTGCAAGGACGGCACGCAGAAAAATGAGAAATTATTTCTGTCTCTTATGTAAATACCGCAAGCATTTCAAGCAGTGCACTTAGCATACTAAGGCACGTAATCTTGTTAACCTAAATTAGATATATCTGTTGTGTATGTTAGCCAAAGCTTAAATCTTGAGCGGGTATAACTTCAGATTTACGAAGCCTGGGCGAATGCTTTGTACGCCGCTAGGTGCGCCACCGCAGCGGTCATTAACCTCTAATTACCAAAGAGAGGACGGCAGCATTTTGCCACGCTGATTTCAAAAAGTACACGAAGCAAAAAGTACACTGGTGATACCGAATGCAGAAAATTTATGAAAATATCCGCTCAGCCTGCAATACATGCAAAAAAAAAAAAAAAACTTCAAGAAGAAAAAAAAGTATTTGCGTCGGCCGGGAATCGAACCCGGGCCACCCGCGTGGCAGGCGAGTATTCTACCACTGAACCACCGACGCCATGTTCAAGGGTGCATCGTTAGTGTGGTGGTATGCATGAGGTTCTGAAACAAAGCTAACGCACGAAGCAGAAGCGTACATTTGCGAATCGTCCTTTTGCACTGATGTCTAAAAAAAGTGGGCATAATAACTCATCTTCGCCAGCGTACTGTTATGTACACTGCAGCACGACCAAGGCCGCTCACAATCACGTTATTATACTGAGTCGTAATTGTATGCCCACTTTTTTTGGACGCCAGTGCGAAAGGACGATACGTAAATGTACGCTTCTGCTTCGCGCGTCAGCTTAGCTTCAGGACCTCATGCATACCACCACGCTAACGATTTACTTTGGCAGCGGAGATAAACATGATAAGCTTCTTTGTTCTTCTAAGTGCACAAAAAATAATTTCAATCTTTTTATGTCCTCATGCTTATCCCAATGGCCAGTGCATGTAGAGATTGTTAAATTACTTTTCATTACTAAAGCCTCCCAAGCTCTTTGTGTCCGTCTTTACAATTCAATAACAGTTCACATATTTTGGTTTGTATCACCATACAAATTACAAAAACCGATTGTAATTAGCTATTTATTTTTTTGATGAAAACTGTTCAACTAGCCACTTTCCTGTGAAGAATACAATGCAACGGTTATAATGTGCATACCATCTATGAGTTGGAAGTATACTTGATGCAGTGTTAACCAAAGAAAAGGCACATGAGCGAGTTACCATGCAAATAACGCTATGGAACAAGATGCACTACAAAGTGTATACCACTCCGTGGTGTATACAGATTTTTCGGCATGTGGCTAAGGTGTAATGCCCGTCTTCACCAAGAGAAAGTTGCGTAGGCCTGAGTCGATGGTGTCAAGAACAACTTAAAATGCGAACATCATTGTTGTGACTTAATGTGACACGTCTTGAGGGTGGTATCCTAAGCCACTGCACCTTTTCTGCCACACTAAGCTTCCTCTGACAAAAAAGTCAACTTATATTTTGTACATACTTGGACAAGAAGCACAACAAAAAAACACAGGAAGGGACAAAAAGATCTGATGGGCAATACTGTCATGGGAGAACATATTCACACACACACCACACACTCACACACACACACACAACACCACACACACACACACACGCACACACACACACACACACAGTTTCAAAATGATTTTTCTGGCTAACTGGTTTAAATATATGAATGCAAGATCAATAAATCGATCACAGTAAAAAACATATGCAGTTATTCAGAGCTTTTGACCGGGGACCAGCCTTCATTAAAGATGCGATCTGTACACTGAGTTCCAATTTAGGTACAGGTTCCCATGATACATTCACAGGTACACATACCATTGTGATTCATTAGAACGGATAAGGGGAGGGATTAGAAGTACAACAGCAAAACAGTTAAGGGAGAGAGGGAGACACATGCGTACGAAGTCGATATTTGTTGAAACATAAAAAAGGCGGGACCAGTACATGCAAACAAACAATCATTAAGTAACAACTAGAAAGAGCCAATGAGATGGGGCTACATGCGTGATTAGAAAAGTAAAAGCACAACACAAAAATAAACAAGAGTGAATGATTACGGATGCGGCGATTACCCCACTAAAAGGGGAATATCCATTCGCTTCGGGATGAAAGGGGAAGTGGTCACGGACACTTACAGACTCGGGATGTCAACTCACAGCGTGTGTTTTTTAGTGCCGTATGTTATCTAGAAGTGCATCAAAACTCTGTTAAGTGCATGCCCACTTATACACCTGAGGGGATGGGGTTCAGTGAGTCTATTGCAGCTGGCAGCTCTCCTTGGAGGCATCTCAGGTGCTGGCAGCAATCTTCACAGACCGCCCGCAAAGTCAAAAAGGCAGCTTGCCAGTGAGCAATATTGTGAACAGATATAAGATGGGTGGCATGCTTGAGTACATGAGGCACAATTGCTTTAGACAAATTATTCTGCATGCATATATGCATCTTATATATCTTATGATCTGTGCACGGAGGAAGGCGCAAGTGCGCCGATTCACATAGCAGTGATAATAAAATCAAGAGAATAATATTAACGAAGGAAATTTTCTACACCTCCACGACCTACGTGCCTGCAGCATTGGATTTTTCAGGTCCACTGTAGCCCAAGCACCATACGGTATATGCGAAGGCGCAAGCGCTCCGATTCACATAGCAGCGATAATAAAATCCAGAAATAATAATAATGAAGGAAATTTTCTACACCTCCACAACTTACGTGCCTGCGGCATTGGATTTTTCAGGTTCACTGTAGGCCAAGCACCATAATCGGTATATGCTTTCATATAATTTATTTATGACACTAGAGACACTATGAAAATTATGGATGAGGTACAATTCATGAGCTTCCCAGTCGATGTGCATTGAAGGCATCACCACGGAAAATCTTTGGAAGAGGTGGCCAAGATTATTAACATCCTTAGAGAGTGTAAGGTGTGATAGGCCCTTTACCTGTGCTCTGTGGTTGTTGATTCTCATCCTGAACGCAGTCTCAGTTTAACCAATGTACTAAGCATGACATAATGTGCGTTCGAGAAGGTAGATGACGAAGTTGTCACAGTTGAAGTTGCCTCATATGATGAGAAAAGGAAGAAGCGATACTTGTGAAAGTGAACACCTTGTTCATCATTGGACAGAGTTCGCACCTAGGTTTGTTGCAGGCCCCGCTGTCTGTGAATTCAGGAGTGTTAACTTTAGAGACTGTCTCAATATCTCTTACGATCCTCACCCGTCTGTAGACAACGGCGGAGGTTCCAGGAAAACACATCGCAACTTGTCGCTCTCAAGCAAAATGTAGTGGTGCTTTTTGAGGACGCAGTTTATGTTAGGGAAGAGGCTGAATATGTTAAAATAAGATTGAGAGTAGTATTTGCGGGATATGGTTTTGTGTTTTTGATCAGATGGCGGTGGTCCTGCTTTTCAGATTTTTTAATAGCCTCGTTGACGACAGATTGTGGGTACTATAGTAGTGTGAGGTCCTTGCTTAATTGTTGACAGTTGGAAGTGAAATCTGCCTAGTAAGAACATATACGCTTGAACTGAAGAGACTGGCTATATGGTATGCCAAGTTTACAGCGTTTAACATAGTTGCTGCCTAAGTGGAGATACATTATTGGTGTCAGTCACTTGGTTATCTGTAATGTGCAGTTGCAAGCTTATGATCCAATATTTTCAGTGATACGTCAAGAAAATTTATGGTAGAAGCCGAATAGAAATGAGAAAATTAAGTGTTTTCACGGGCCTTGTTGAAAGCACCTATGAAATCTACGAGCTTCTTTTCTCTGTGGCACCAAACAAGAAAGATATGATCGATGAATCTTCGATAAAAAAGGGGGTGTAATGGGTTGCTGCTCAAAAATTGTTACCAGTGTGCCCGTAAAGATATTGGCATGGTTGGGTTCTTTGTTCCCATTGATGTTCTATTGACTTGGGCATAATGCATGTTATTAAACTCAATGTTGTTAATCTATAAAATGAGCTTCAGAAGAGCACCGAGAGATTTACTATCAATTGAACTGTTTTGGGTTGACTCTTCGTGTGCCTGAATAACAGATTCAATACCAACTGAATTAGGAATATTTGTGTATAGAGGCGACGTCAAGCGTAACTAGCAGACTATCTCAAGGTATAACCAGATTCATATTGCCAGATATAAAGTGATTGGCATCATTGACATAGAAAGGTAATGTTAGGGAATGTTTTTGATAAGGCTATCAATATAACTGGGCTTTGGTTTAGTTACCGTTCCTATTGCGGAGATGATAGGTCTCCCTGAATTGCCTGCTTTGTGTGTTTCAACAATATCAACTCTGTATGCATGTGTCCCTCTCCCCTTTAACTGTTTTGCTGCTGTACTTCTGGTTCCTCCCCTTCTCCCGTTGTAACGAATCATGACAGTATGCGTACCTGAGTATGTATTGAGGAAATCTGTACTTAAACTCGAGCTCAGCATAGCGATCGCACCTTTGATAAATGTCGGTCCCTGGCCGAAAGCACTGAATAAATTATGTTAAAGTTTTTCACTGTGACTTTTATATATATATATATATATATACACTGAATAAATTCAGCGGCTGGCAAGATGGCACCCAACTCACACAGTCTAATGGCGTCTTTTTTCCTGTTCGCTTCGGCTCATCGCAATGTTTTCCAACCACTATAGAAACGATCCCATGCTTATCGGGAGGCAGTCGAGTGGTACCGCTCGAGGGGCACAAAATACGCTATCTCAGTACGAGGGTGCACGAAGGTGGGGTCACTAAAAGCAATTTCATTGGTTACGCTGATCACCTGGCATAAGATGCGATAAAGATAAGGATAGCGTAGAAATAACGTCTTGAGAGTCCAACATGGCACAAGGGGCACCAAAGCACAATGAGGTTACTGGGCGCATACTGGACATCACAATGGTGGGCATCAGATACGCGCCTCTGATAGTCCTGTAAGTCTGATAGCCCTCTTGCACCCTCTGGGCCTTCATTAGTGTTTCCCAAGCGTACTACAACGTACAACTTGGCCTGGCCAGTAGGAATGTATTGAAAAGTAGCATAGGGTTGTAGTAAAACAAAAGAAAAAAACTATAGGACTTTCTTCACGTGGTCTCGAGGGTAAGTGTTCATAACAGACATGTGTGAGCCAGGGTCAACTAGGGCCATCACTGTTACACCATTCAAGCCTACATGATAAGGTTACGATGAGCAGGCAGGTTCAATAGAGGATTTTGGCATAGGTTCGTTACTGCAGCAATATCTGTTCCAGTATGAGCACCTACGGACTCACCCCAATATTAGTTTTGCAAGCCTGAATTTCTTAACACTGGTTGGCTTGCTTTATTCAGAGTTCCTTGAATTTCGCCCCTTGAAAGCTTTTTGCGACATCTCAAATTTTATGAGCATCATACGAGCTCATAATAGTAGTCAGATCTCTCTCTGTAACAAACCATTTCATTGAATTCCAAGGGATGTGGGTTAACATTGTAAAATAAAATGTAAAAACATCCCATCTTGTAAATAAACTAAAGATATTAAAAAATATTTTGATGCTAAAACTTAACGAGGATATACCAGTATCGACGTCCTGATGTGAAATTTTAAAAGTGGGTATTTGCTTCCAGGTGCCCCTGCAGCAGTAAAAAATTGCAGCACTATCAAATGATGTATTACAGCAGTCTCAGTAAAGAGAAATTTATTGAACGAAACTGCTGATATCAATGGTTTCATATATGAATTCTGTAATCCTGTTCCCTCAACGGGCCTTCTTTGGAATACCCCTCCATCATTTGACACCCACATCAAAATTACTTGTCTAACCTACTCGAATTGGCCCAAAATAAGGCAGCCCGGTTTATCTTGTCTTCATATTCTTGTTACGTGAGTGTATCCGCCTTTAAGAAAATGCTAAATCTTGTCCGTCTTGACACGTGCAGAAAATTTGTGCGGTTGGTGTTTTTTCATAATCTTTCTCACGATAACACCACATTTGCTCGATCTAACTTTCTGCCTGCTGCCATGTATCCATTCGGCGAGTATTTTGCCCAGACGAACTTTTATCAAAATTTGCCGTATTATCGATTATAAAATGGAACTCTTTACTCTCATCTGTCATGTCACTTACAGAATCAATTCTATTTCAAGCTGCCACAACAGTGTTTTTGGAAGGAAACCATCCATAGCATAAAAATATTTGCATGCTTTGTAAAAAAAACATCTTCCACATTAAAATTGTTAACACAACATGGTCATTAGAGTTGTACTTTGCCTTGTGTACATTTGTTTCAGACTTTCTTGTTGTCTCTTCTGAATTGTGCTACAACCCACCCCCCCCACTTTTTTTTCTTTTTGTAGCTGTACTGATTGATTAGCGAGAATGAAAGCACATAATGTTTAACTCGAAGGATATGTTACCCAGCTTATTTCGTGGTTTCTGTGTTTATTTTTACCATTATATATACACACACCTCGTTCTTGTACCCACGCTTGCATCCCCCCCCCCCCCCCTATGTCATGCTCTCTTTGGGCCCTTAGTGTATTTGTATAAATAAATATAGCAATAGACAGCCCAGTGATTACAGTGATGCAACACATAATGCTAATACGATGACTAGAGAAAGCTGACGGGGGGGGGGGGGGGGGGTTAATACCCCAAAGCTACTCAGACCGACAGGTGCCATAATGGAGGTCTCTGGACAATTTAGATAACGCGCTCACACCATCAGAATGAGAGTGGCTATGCCGGGACTGCAATTAGACTGAAGCAGCATCAGGAACAAACTGCTTGTGAATTCAATTCGTTCTACCAAAAAGGCCATAAATGACATCTAAAAAGCACCGTGTAAGGAATTCGTTAGGCTTAACCACCAATGATTATCACCAGTGGTTTACAGAGTCGTAGAAGCTTTTGATACTCTTTGAGATGGTAATTGCGTATCGGCTAGTAAAGAACAAAAACAGGCTCTTGTGCTCTTTAATGGAAGCACTCAAACGGGATATCTAAAGCAAACAAATTAAACAGGCAGTGCCCCTAGCAAATGGTGAAAAGCCACAGCAGCTCAGAAGTTGGTGTCCCAGTAGTGCCAAATCTCGTCGGCTCTCTTGGGCTCTGCATGCGCGAAGAACTCCTCAGCGACGGGATCGAGGTGAGTGTCGGGACTGATTGTTTTGTACAGGGGCTCTCCGTAGTAGGTGCCCACTACCCATCCAGGCACATCTTTCATCAGCTCCCGCTCTTCCTCACGGTTCTTCTTCAGCTGCTTCAGGTACCTGTAAAAAAAGTTACCCAATTACTTTTCGTTAATAAAAACAATTATCGATGAAGTTTTATGTGCTTATCATTTGATTAAGAAGCACAACATATCATGAGTGCAAGATTGTCCATTGCTTCCTTGAACTGAAAAAATATTTACCCTCACCTTTTGTCATATTTATTGAATGAACATAATGCGCTTCTACAATCTGTTGCCAATATAATAGAATGAGCTTTTTTTTTTCAAACAGCTCTACTTACATACTTACATGACCATACCTGGCATATCAGCAGATCTATTAAAGGAGCAATGACAGAAAATTTCGAAGGTGAGACAATGAGAGTGATTTATGTGGAAACATACACGACATCTACAAGATATAGAGGGGAAATATAGGCTAGAACATATTTAGGATCAATTTTAAAGTGCATGCCACCCGACTAAACGAGATGCAAAGCCCCTCGCGACACCCAAATCAACACAGGGGCAATGTAATCAAACCTACGTCACGAGCTTGTGTTGGCTGGTTGCTGGCACACACCTTGCGCTTACGCTACGATTGATTTCCTCCTCTGTGTGCCTGTGGCTTCGCGTGTACTGTCGGTGCAGTGGCCGCTCACGCACACCCTCGCATGCGGGGCCCACGTCCACAGTTTTGCATGGTTACGTGGCGAGCTGTGTTTATCTTGAGCCCGGAACAGCTCCTGCCTAACTGTGCTTTTTGAAGCCGTAACTGGGCCCTCTAAAGTATTTCAAAATAAACAACCATCAGGCACTCATGCAAACGAGGTTTCCAGCCGTGATAAGCAGGTCATAAGCAACCTATTGCAAAAAAAAAAAGAGCTACAAAATTTTTGTGTCGGTTCTCCTTTAATGATACACTTACTTGGTTTTGTTTCTGATATGTCTCTGTTTCTTCAAGGCTTTTAAAATCGGTGATATTTGAAAAAAAATATATTTACCTATACCCATTGGACGTGTGTAAAGCGTGCGGGGAAAGGGCCACACTGTGGCACATGCTTTGGGAGTGTGATAAAAAAGTGAATGTCACAGCCACCACTCCCTTCGCGACGCATGTAAGGTGGTGACGAACTCCCAGGCCAATTGCTGCTGCTACCACCGCGCGAAGGCAGGGGCTGACCTCCGCAGTGAGCTGCGGTCACTGTTGCCGTATGGCGGCGTTAGCTGCACTTCCACTGGGAGGCGGCATGAACCAGCGACGAGCTGGCCGATCAACATTAGGCCGTCCGACAAGCTGAAGATGCCGCTCAGGTCCAAAGACTTTGAGCGGTCCCCTGAGGCACCGCCATCATAATCGATGGAGAGTGGGAGGGGACAGGGGTTCATCCCCTCTTCCCCCACCTCCCGGTGAAAACTGCCAAACTTTAAATAAAGTTTATTCATTCATTCATTCGAACAAACCTGCCTGTCGACCATGTGTTATTCAGTGTAGAATCATTCCATTAGGAGACAATTAACCGGTATATATATAACTTCCTTAAAAGGGGGAATCAGTTCGGTGATATCATATAAAACGTTTAAAGAATATAACATATTTTTCGTGAAAAAAAAAAAAAAAATTGGTATCCATACTGACTTCACAGCAGTGCTTCGTGACAATGCAAGGAAAAGTGCTTATTACAATATGCTCTGATCTCTCTCTCTCTCTCTCTCTCTTTTTTTTTTTTTTTTTTTTTGGCCACAGTTTGTGACTGGGATTAGGGTTATACAAATGCCGGTGAGGGCTGTTGATGAGAAAATACAGTATCAATGTGCACAGTGAATAAACATCAGGATATACTGCTTTGCATGCTCATAAGGTGCCAGAAGCCTGCAGTCTGCCTTAGCCCTCATATTACTGTTGTTTTTCAATATCTTACTCGGTCTGCTTCTTGGAATGCTGTATGCAGCACTGATGTGAGCCTTCTTTCCTCTATGTTCAACTGTGTTGATCGTCACGGCCTTCGTGGAGACCACCCAGGTTCTTTTGTTTAACAGAAGCCAGTGGGCAAAGGAGCATTGACACTAAATTTCGATATCAAGGTGTGGCCTTCATTTGGTTGCTCGTATGCAAGGTCTTCTTGACGAAACTTTAATGGCATCCATCGTGTGGAAGTAATTTGATTTTGACGGCAAACAGCGTACGAAAGGTCAGCGGGAAAATTGAATGTCCTGCAACATCGACACTAGTGCTACGTGGTCGGTGTGATAGATTCCACCCATACGCCCCGCCGCGGTGGTCTAGTGGCTATGGTACTCGGCTGCTGACCCGCAGGTCGCGGAATCGAATCCCGGCTGCGGCGGCTGCATTTCTGATGGAGGCGGCAATGTTGTAGGCCCGTGTGCTCAGGTTTGGGTGCACGGTAAAGAACCCCAGGTGGTCGAAATTCCCGGAGCCCTCCACTTCGGCGTCTCTCATAATCATATGGTTGTTTTGAGACGTCAAACCCCACATATCAATCAATTAGATTCCACCCATACCATCCTCAGTCATGATGTGCTAGCAGCGATGACGTCCATGATTCAAGTGTTTTCATTGTGGCACCCATGCCTGCAAATGCTCTCGCTCTTCATGCCTGGCCTTCGTTGCATACTGCTTTGAATAATTTCATGAAATTACAAGATGCAAACCACAAATAAAAGAAAGGGGAAAGAAAAGAGCATGATTCGACGTGTGCTCGACAGTCAGCATGTCACGGAAGTGTTGTGAACTGCAGTCGTCTGATTGGAAGCGCGGAAAAAGCGCAATGATGTGTAGTTTCCTTACATGTATGGTACATGCCAACACAACCACAAGCTATCAAAATGGTGTGTGCATAGATAAATACCGTCACCAGCAAGTAACACCCAGGTATCCTTAACAGTGAATATTAGTTCATCCGTAGACGTCTTTGCGCTCGCATAATACCGAGTTAGCCGTCGCATGGAGCTTTTTCTTCCTCCATGTGCCACTATAACCAAATTCTAGTAACGTTGACCGTAACCGTGGAACGCTGGAGAGGTGGGGCCATCTGAAGGTGCAAAAACAAACCAGGCAAGTACAAATTTGTTATTAGAGCTGTTATAGGTTAATGTATTGTGACAACGTATTGTGACAACCTGTTGTGACACTGCTTTCATTCTGCCCAAGGACTAAGCAGCAAACGGGCAGTCTGAGAAAGCATAGCGTGCAAACACCCATGATGATGGTGGTGACACCCAGTAAAGATGAGGACAGAGACCCAGAGGATGAAGATAATTATATTGTATAGATGAGAAGAAGTGCATAACGAATGCCCACGATATTCAACTTCTCCACTGGTGTGCGTTCCTTATGTTAGGAAATATTGCACAGACACCTCTGCATGTATCGGAATGCTGTGCACATCGAAATTCCCTAATAACACACGCACAAGCAGTGCCGAAGCATGTGTCCCCGGGCACTTTGGAATCTGAAGAGAATCAATGGAAGCAAAAATGATTCGCGATGGCCTCAATTGCGGTGATTCAAAGTCTATCTTATTCAACCCTACTCGACACTTTGTATGGCGACGACAGCAATGCTGGCGACAAAACATGGCTGAACGTGTGCACCAAGCAGACAAAATGTTAGGGGAGCAGCTGAGTCTCACGTCACTCCTTTTCGTAGAAAAGTGGTTAGCTGGGGCGCTATCTGGAGACAACCACGAAGAAGTGCTGCCAGAGCCAAAAATGGCGACTTGCTGGGTGTTATTAATCGTACTTAGTACTTAGGATATAAATCAATCAATTGGATAGTTGTTTATACCCGAGTGGCATTTTGGATCACGGATCCCTATTAGAGAGCTGATCACTACATGTGGATGCAAAAATCTTGACATTAGTAAATTTGATGTAAGTGCTTTTACAAGGAACCTGAGAAGTGAACAGCATAGGACGGCACAGCAATGCGAACGAATCACAGGAAAAAGCATGTGATAACAAGTAACAGTTTCTACGCACTGTTCGAGGTACCCTTATGACCACACTGGTCATTTTACCAAATGCACGTGGGAAAGTCCCCTTTTGTGAGAACGAGACAACATATCGCACTCATATATATATATATATATATATATATATATATATATATATATATATATATATATATATATATATATATATATATATATTTGTGACCAAGAGAAACGCTGGGGCTTGGGCACACGGGAAGCTAGATGGAGAAACAGAGAAGGTAGTCAGATAAATAACAGCCGGCCCGCAGCAAAGGTGCTGTCTCTGTTTCGTTTATTTCTTACAAAACCGCAGTTTGACAACTAAACCTTGCGGATGAAGCCACGTGTGCCTCCAGATCATTGGCACCGGTGGTCTCTCAATCCAGGAATGCCATCCACGCTTCCTGAGTAATGGACCTCACGATCCGACCGCTGCTGCAGCTACCCAACGAATCATCTGCGGACAGCATTAATGCCTCTTCGGTGGTTACAGGGTAGGATCTGTCAGGAACCTTACCACCACCCTCGTCAGAGAAGGCGCACAAGCTCCTGTTGTTTGCAAACGTCGCGTACGCTTCCTATGATATGAATCTCGTGCTCAAGACTCTTCTAACAGGTGAGCATTCAAAAGACATCAGTCGGGTTTCCTTGGCGTACCCCTACGTCGCCAACACAGCGCGCGGTCTTCCGTTGCCCGGGAGCGCTGTTCATGCTTCCCGTCACGACACCCTCTCGTTATATGCTCTATGGACCTCTCAGCAGCTTTGGGATGCTGTACAAGCTCCTTCTGACAAGCAACCAATTACCGAGACCACAACTAACACCTCCCACTTCCCTGACATTGTCACTGGCTCCACGTGCAGCTCATCGGGTAGAGCCCCGCAGCTGAGGTGTACCCTCGCGTAACTCAGCTTTGAACTTAACACTTGAATAGCACGATATAAAATGTCCATGATATGTCCTGCTGTTGTACCAACATTCTGTGCAATGAATGCCCCTGGCTGCGGCCGCCTCGCAAGACATTGAATTCCGTTAACGGAGAATCGCAGAGAGCTCAGGTGTGCGTGTATCCGCACAGCCTCACAGCAACCCAGCCTTTTGTGTCGGCACACTCTAACGCTCACCTGCCATCCAACTATCGCCTGAACTCTGCTAACTACCTGAATTCTATGGGTTCTAGAATGATGCAGACGGCTGGGTGGCGACCGTCAGCGCTGTAGCAGCGCACGGGGCCTGGACGGAGCCTCAGAAATAGTCCGCGGCTGTAGACCGCCTTCAGGAAGGTGCCACAGCGTGGCACCTGTATGAAGGTGTGAGCAGCAGTCATTGGCAGAGTGGAGTGCCGCTCAGATAGCTGCTTTCGGCCCTATTAGCTATGATGCCACCAACGAACCTGACACATCTCTTTCAGAGGTCGAAGCTCGAGAGTGCCATCTCTTCGAGGTTGCAACTGCGAACAGCAATTCACCGGCAGATAACTGTGCAGCCGGACCTAGTACAAACCCCATGCTGAAGATGTGCTCCAACTCTGTCTCGGCAACTGACGCCAAAACATTCTTGCCAGTGGCCAAGAGTGATTCCTAGCCACATCCATCAAGAAAGCTTCCTCTATGCTCATCATCGCTTGGACACTTGGGGTCACTAGCACCCGTCGTACTGAACCTCTTAACAGCGCACCCGAATGTCTCCACAGATGCCGTAAATACGATCGGTGCCCTATCACTACATGATCCAGGTGTATCAGGAGATCCTGTTGACCAGGCGGACCCATATGCCTGGCCGCTGGCACTTATTGGAAGGCGAGCATGTGGAGGTTTGTTATGCGCAAGGCGTTCTAAGTGCTACCTTTATGGATGATGTCGACGTGCCTGTGACTGCTGTGGTCAGTGTCATCGAGGGCTTGCTGGAGGGGCCCCGAGTCTCCTGCTGGTGATGTGAATTCTGTGTGCTACGGCTCCAATATTAGTAGCACTTTGTCGAGGACGACCACTATGAGCATCTCGGGGAGCACACCAGAACTACCGCAAGGGCATGGAGTGCATCGATCGATAGCCCGGACGCTTGTTGCCCCCTCTTTAGTAACAGGTGGGAGATCCCACTGCCGCAACTAGATCCTTCACAAACAACTCGTTGTGACATTCAACAGTTGTGAATGCGCAGTGCCTTGCCCTGCTTGTACAACTACGGTGGAACAGGCATCAACTGGAACTGCGGTGATCTGGAACAGTCGGGTATGCCCGGCCAGAGACATTGTTGGCAAGTTTTCAGGAGACGTCACACTATGGAAAAGACCGACCCCAGTGAAAGAGACAACTCGAACCTCTGGAAAACACAGAAGAAGATCTTCACACAGAGACGCAGCGTGACCGGGACCAAGCACCGCAATTCAGCCAGTGCCGGCCACCAGAAGCATTAGCAGCCTCTCCGCACGCTTGGCAGTCATCGCCGAGTATCGTGACCAAGAAAGATGCTGGGGCTCGGGCACGCGGAAGCTAGATGAATTGAACATAAAACGGAAGTCACATAAAGAACAGCCGGCCCACAGCAAGGGTGCTGTCACTGTCTCATTATTACCTACAATATATGTCTGTGCGTTCTAGCCATGTTAAATTTATTCAGTGAAGCTGTCAATATTCCCATGCATCAATGTGAAAACACAAGTCGCGTTCGAAAAAGTTTGATATATATAATAATTTAATTTACCTAACCATGATATAGTCAGGTATAACTGTGTCATTAATTGCCCTGTCTCTAATTGTGAAATCATCGATGATGATTTGTGGGGTTTAACGTCCCAAAACCAATTGTGAAATTATTGTGTCCTCCATTCATCCATTATTATAGTTATTACACTTGTGACTCTTTCATTTTAAGTTTGTTGCTATTTTTTATTGGTGCCTCCAGGTGGCTTATGAGTTTGCTATAGACGTTTTTTTTCGTGGGCACCGCCATGTTGCTAGCGGGCAGCCCTTTTCCGGTCTGGCGACCCATCTGGCATGCAGGAAGCTCGCTGTTTGCATAGAAGATATACATGCCGCTGCGGTTTTATCGTTCGGTTTTGGTTTTTACGCGCTGAATTTTGACTGAAATGATGCAGGTTCTTTAGAAAATTGGTCCATGAGACTTTCTGACATGGTTCAAGTTGTTGAAAGTCAATTGTTTTATTATGCAGTGCCACGAACGAGTCCGCCTCTATTGATGCACCCACTTTCTGCTCGAAGGATGCGCAGTATTTTCAGGTCTTTCTTTTCCAGAATGAGCAACAGCACTTCGAAAGCATAGTGAATCTTGTCCTTGTGCTTCTTGAGCTGTAGTCATCCGCTTTTCTAACAATATTTCTTTAAGCCACGCCGTCGCATCGTCTACGATTCTTGCATGAAGTCATGCGTTGGAGTGTAGTGGTTCGCCTTTATTTCGTGGCACTGATGGTTTTTGTTAACTGCGCACAAAATTTTGTCTAAATTGTTTCTCAACTCTGAAAGAGTGACCGTATCTATACCCGCTCGTATGTTTTACAGGTGTGCACTTGAATACAGCTCTTACATCAAACGACGCTGACGTGCCTGCGCGTCTTTCTTATGTTCTTTTTTTTAATCGCGATATTGAGTGACTCTCGGTGCCGCGGTACTTTGACCTGCGATAGAGAGGAATGTTGTGACGCTGTTATCGGGGTAATATTGTCGTTGGAATAGCTGTTGGCTGCGTACCTTCTGTTCAAAGCCGAGGTTGAACATCAGTGTCGAAGTCGTTGTTGTTTGTTTGCCTGAGAAAAAGTGCTCGGAACATACTCGAGTACCCGCGGAAGGTACAAAATTTCTCCTGTTTAGGTTTGCAAGCCATAGAAGCCACTGCTCGTGATCAACAGGGAAAACATGCAAATTGAACAGTCTACAGCCACAAAAACTTCGCGTCTGCTGATGCACATGGCATATTTCTTCCGACAGCAGTTTCCTTTTTCTGTAGTTGTTACTGCACCCCAAAAACAGTGCAGTGGTTCCCTGTGACCAATTCTTGACAGTCATAGTATTCAAGAAAACAAAACTCGCAGGTTGGCTTAATACACGGCAAATTGCTCGATAACGCCACACATACCAGCCTCAACACACACAGTCCAAGCCGTTACCCGCATGCCAGAGAGGAGGAATGGGTTGCTTGCCAGACCACACCTTCTCGCCTGATGCAAAGGTTTATACTCTGCAAATTTAACCATGGGCATGTCTTGGTATAGAAACCAGGTGTAGTGAGAGTAGAAAGAGAAACGTGAGACGACGTCGAAGGCGGCCTCAACACTTTATTCGTACGCTGAATTGCATACCCCACCGACGATACTCCACCCTTTGACAATGCCGTAGCAATAGTCTCACCTCGCTAGTCATTGGCGTGAGTGCTGTTGCACTCCTTCTTCTGAGCAGACTTCATAATCGATCGCCGTCATAATCAACGGACACGTGACATTGCGGAGGCTTATCACATGGCGAAGGGAGCTGGCGATTGCGTTAGCCAGCCATCTGTTGCACTATCAGAGCACGAAATTTGTTTCATCGATCAGATGTAATCTTGCATGGCACATGTTTTTCTGTATACGATACCCGGACACAACAACTTGATTAAAGTAAATGTTGACGGTACTTCTGTGGCAGCACTCATTGACGCCGGCGCTCACATATCAGTCATGAACTCCAGCCTTTGTGCTCGACTCAAGAAAGTGTTCACTCCTTCTCCGATCACTGTTGTCCGAGTAGCCGATGGTGCAACAAAAGCGGTCACTGGGATGTGTGCCGCCCGCGTCACTGTTGCTGGACGTCATATTACTGTTCTGTTTTACGTACTGGACCACTGCCCTCATGACATCATTTTTGGACTCGATTTTCTGTCCAAACATTCAGCCCTAAGTGACTGTTCTGCTGGTGTTGTTCAGCTAGTCCTATCACACGCCGTTGACCCTCCTGATCCTGCGCCGCCAAAGCTATGCTCCACCGACTTTGTTTGCCTATCTTGTCGAGCTGTGACATATATCGACGTCTCTTCTGATCCACCTGTGGCTGACGACGATTATGTCATTTCACCTAATCCTAGTCCTGTGTTCGCTCAATGTTGCATTCCCCAACACCATCATCACAATGAAGGACAACATGGCATGTCTCCCTATTGCGAACTTTGGACTTTGCTCTGAAGTGCTGCCACGAGGAATATCCCTTGCAACCCTTGCCCTGGCCGGCGACTACCACATATCCGCCTTAACAGAGGACACACCGTCATCTGCCAGTATTCAGTCGGGCAGTACACTAGACTGCTAAAATTGTTGCCTCTGATCTCCCGGCCGAGGATGTGTCTGCGCCTCGTGGCCTTCTTGCGTTGTATCAAGACGTCTTTGATCTATACGACCGACCCCTAGGTCAAACGACCATTGTGAAGCACCGGATCAACACCGGCGACGCAAATCCAGTACACCGGTGACCTTATCGGTTTTCCTCCACAGAGCGCCACGTGATCCAGCAAGAAAAAGTCGACAAGATGCTTGCCCGAGACATCATTGAACCTTCTTCAAGTCCTTGTGCTTCGCCCGTTGCGCTCGTGAGAAAGAAGGATAACACCTGGCGCTTCTGTGTCGTGTCACTACAGAAATCTTAACAAAAGTTACAAAAAAAGACGTGTATCCTCTGCCCCGGATAGATGACACTCTTGACTGCCTTAGTGGAGCAAATTATTTCTTTTCCATCAACCTTCGTTCCGGGTACTGGCAGATATCAGTTGATCTGGACCATAAAAAGACAGCATTTATAACTCCCGACTGGCTATATCAGTTCAAAGTGATGCCGTTCGGGTTATGCAATGCCCCGGCTACATTCGAACGAATGATGGACGCTCTTCTTCACGGCTTCAAGTGGTCAATCTGCTTATGCTACCTTGATGACGTCAATGTTTTTTCGCCAACTTTCAAAACTAACTTCGAGCGTCTCTCAACAATTCTTTCGGTTTCCCGCAAAGCAGGGCTCCAACTAAACTCGTCAAAATGTCACTTCGGCCGCTGGCAGCTGACAGCCCTTGGACACCTTGTTGATTCTTCTGGTGTTCGTCTCGATCCTGAGAAAGTCCGCGCCATCAAGAATTTCCCTGTGCCGACCTCTGCGAACGACGTTCAAAGCTTTGTGGGCCTTTGTTCTTACTTTCGTAGATTTGTGCGGAATTACGCTGTCGTCGCACCCCCGCTCATGGAACTATTAAAAAAAGTGTGACTTTTGTGTGGGGCCCTGAACGAACCAGAGCATTCGTTGAACTGACGACTAGACTTCCGACGCCATCGATCCTCGGCCACTTTGATATATGCGCTCTAACGAAAGTGCGTACCGATGCCAGCAGCCACGGAATCAGAGTTGTTTTGGCATAACGACAGCATGGCTGCGAGCGCGTTATTGCATACGCTAGCCGTTTTTTATCGCCAGCAGAGCGAAATTACTCCATCACAGAACGCGAATGCCTCGCACTCGTCTGGGCAGTGGCTAAATTTCGGCTGTATTTGTATGGACGCCCGTTCACGGTTGTCGCTGATCAACACACCTTATGCTGGTTGTTGTCCTTAAAAGATCCTAGCAGACGTCTCGGCCGGTTGGCTCTACAGCTACAAGAATATTCATACACGGTTGTCTACAAATCAGGCCGCCACCATGAGGATGCTGATTGCTTGTCGCGTCATCCAGTAGACCCAGCAGACCTTTCTGAGAGCAATGAGTCTACTTGCGTTTGGCACTTTCCACTTTCAGCAACATCGGAGATCAGCAAAGCCGTGATTCTCACCTCAGAGATTTAATCCTTCGGCTCGGTGGTCCCACAACTCCTCCGCCTCTCCGCATGTTCCTGCTCCAAGATGGCGAATTATATCGCTACAGCATGCATCCTGACGGACCTGAGCTGCTGTTGGTGATACCACAACATATGGGTCAGACTGTCCTCGCACAGTCGCATAATATTCCAACAGCTGGTCACCTGAGAGTTTTAAGAACTTATAGCCGCATACGACGCCGCTTCTTTTGGCCCGGTATTTACCGATCTATCTGCCGTTACGTCGCCTCATGCAAATCCTGTCAACACCACAAAAACTAGCAACCCTTCCAGCAGAACGCCTTCAGCCCATTCAGATCCCATCCGAACAATTTTATAAGGTAGGTGTCGACTTACTATGACCGTTCCCTTTATCGGCCAGCAGAAATAAGTGGATAGCAGTCGCCACGGATTACACCACTCAGTATGCCATCCCGCGGGCCCTTCCTACCAATTGTGCGACCAATGCCGCTAACTTTCACCTGGAAGACGTCATACTACACCATGGCGCTCCTCGGCAACTGCTTACCGATCGGGGTCGCTACTTTTCATCACAAGTTATCCAAGACATATTACAGTCTTGCTCTACAAAGCACAAGTTCACAACGGCATATTATTCTCAAACCAACGGGCTCACGGAGCAGCTAAATAGAACCATCATGGACATGCTAGCCATGTACGTTTCTTCTGACCATCGTGACTTGAACTCCACTCTCGCATTTGTGACATTTGCCTATAATACGTCCCGGCGTGATACTGCAAGTTTCTTGCCATTTTTTTCCTCCTGTATGGACGAGAACCTACGTTGCTTTTTGACACGCTACTTCCTGCCGTTAGCCGCACGTCAGAATATGCCCGCGATGTGATCTCTAGAGCTCTAGAGGCACGTGAGATTGCTTGCCTGTGTCTGAGCAATTCCCAGGAACGACAACAACTAGTCTATAACGCGTGCAATCGTGATGTCCACTTCAGTCAAGGTGACACAGTCCTTCTCTAGACGCCATCACGGCGAGTTGGTATGTGCGAAATGCTGACTTCGCCGTACTCGGGTCCGTACCGTGTAGTGCACCAAGTCACCGACGTGACATATGAAATTGAACCTCTTAGCGCGACCAGCCCGCAATCGTGTTCTGGCGTTATTCACGTCACTCGGCTAAAGCGATATTACTCGGACCAACCAAGCACCGAGACGGTGCCTTCGCCGCCGGGGATGATGCTACAGGGTGCCAAAAATGAACATTATAGGAAAGAGGACGATGTTTAGGGCGAGCTCATGCAGACTGGGCTCCGTATTGTACGCCTGCTTGTTTACCTAAAGTAAAGGTATATATATATATATATATATATATATATATATATATATATATATATATATATATATATATATATATATATATATATATGTATATATATATATATATATATATATATATATATATATATATATATATATATACACACACATACACACACACACACACACACACACACACACACACACACATATATATACATGCTTTCCTTCAAATAAATTATCAGTTGTTAGACCAGCGCTTGTCCTGTTTCCTTCTCTAGTGCGTTTCCTTTTGTGCGCTGCCCCAGATAAGTTCTAAGTCGCCCGCCTTTCAGTTCTACGAAAGAGTACTCTATCCATCGAGAGAAACAGGGTGGTAATAAAACAGCCAACTGGACAGGGAGACGGACTTTCTTGTGCCAGCACCTACTGGACTGTGATCATCTCATGGAACCCACGAGTCAGCGACCAACAAAACTAGTAAGCCTTACCCTTTTTTTTTCCTACGCAGAGCAGGCTATCCCTCTATGCGGCGTTTACATGCAATTGCTAACGTAGCAATAAAGTGCTGTTTGTTGACATAACCTTTTGGTTTATTCACCCCAACCCACGATAGCTCCTATGACTTGCGCTACAGAAAGGGGACTTAGATATATGCATGGCATGCTGTGTGCGACTGGCACAGGAGCTAGGCTTCTGCATCAGTCGTGCAGAGAGTGGACTCCTCGAAGTCGATAGCCTTCGTAACGCTCATTGACTCAATGGAGTTGTGGAGCTCCTACCTGGCAGCTTTTAATGGTTGTTTAGTGGTTCAGGTGTATCTGACAAAAACAGCCTGGCACTGCAGATCTTTATGGTTGTTTTTGGGTAACCAAAAGTAAAAGAACTTAAATCCACTAAAAATCCCAAATATTAGCTATCTGTGTTTCAATATTTATATAAATTGTTTATACACTGTTATACATACATTTGAACCTTTCAGCTTGTTTAGCAGCAAAAGTGAGGAAATGTTTTCACCACTCAGATGCGACAACATAGGCACGTTGCTGTTGTTGAGAGTATCTGCAGTTTGCACATATCAAATGCCGAAGATACTTTGTTAAATTATTGATAACCCTTATGCATATTATTTATACCACACACAGCTTTACTTTTTTATGTCATTGTCCATATAAGCCCAGAGAGAACTAGAGAGCACATTAGTGCCATTACTTCTTCCATTGTTCAATGGCCATTAATGTCCCGATACAAAGTTGAACTTCGATTTAATGAAGTCACCAGGACCATGAATAAGCTTTTTAAACTGGGAACATTGTAAATTGAAAACAGGATTTTTCAGTCATCCCAAATTGAAAATAGCATCGCAGCAACTCACAAAAGCTACCACGTCAGTGTATTCACCATTAACTCTCAACTGCATGCTTAAAAGACATGCAGGTTAGAGTTAATGTGATTGATTGCACGCTTACATTATATACACCTCAGCTGAGCGCTTTTGCTATCTGCTGGGACTGACCCAAAGCCTGGAAAGAAATGCGCAGGCTGTTGTTTCATGCAGTTTCAGTTTCTAGTTTCGCAAGAACCAAAACAAAAATGTGTCCGCTCCGTCGATTATATCGCTCCTCGCTGGCAGCACTGCCAGACATTCTAGACCTCATCAATATGAAAAAGCTCTTTTTCTATGCATCTTTTTTTTTCTCCTGGATGCTTCGTTAAGATGGGTTTTGTGATGAAGTATGCTTCAGGATTTCAAGTACGTAAAAGCATTAAACCTATGGGCGACCCTGCGAGGGAATTCTAATTTGTTCGTTAAATTAGGAAAATCGTAAGACTAGGTTTCATAAAATCGAGTTTATGCTGTAGTTGTATAATGCTCCATTCTGCTCCATTATACGTTGACTCTGCACCCTTTGAAAGTGCCTGTGTGTCAACTTGAACTTGACCTTTGAGTCTTTGGACTATCTGTTAAAAAGCCTTCCTGTTAAAATGCCTGTGTGACATGGTTGTTACACAGACATTGATTGATTGATATGTGGGGTTTAACGTCCCAAAACCACCATATGATTATGAGAGACGCTGTAGTGGAGGGCTCTGGAAATTTCGGCCACCTGGGGTTCTTTAACGTGCACCCAAATCTGAGCACACGGGCCTACAATATTTCCGCCTCCATCGGAAATGCAGCCGCCGCAGCCAGTTACACAGACATGAACCACTCTTTATGAGATCAGTCCTAGCTGAAACGTTCAAACTGGACAGGCTCGCATGGACATGTCTGGCCTTTAGGGCATTAGCCCAGGTGGTGCTAGGGGACAGCAAATGGATTGAAGATGCGCTATCTTCAGCTGAAAAGAGAATTTATAAACCTACTTTCAACAGTTCCAAACGGTGAAAAAAGCTTACAGTGACTACTGCGTTACCCGAATGTAGCATGTAAAGATCATGCTTTCTCTTCTTAGTGTCACAATTTGAAACAGCATTTTAACTAAAACTACCCTGGTTGCAACTGTGATTGCGAGGTGACTAAAAATAGAATTTTCATAAAGGCTGGTGTCCACAACAACATGCTGTTGCTGACTGACTAGTAAAACAGAAGATAGTGTAAACGTTTAACACTTACAGTCTGTCTCTCTCAGCAAGCAGGAGAGGCTGTAGTGCATTATGTCCATCGTTACTTTCAATTTCGATCAACCTGTAATAAAAGACAACATACGATTCCATTTATGCATAACATGCACATCGCTGCCTTGAAACACAAGAGATATTTAGTTTACAAAAAACATCCGAAAGAGTTGAGTGAAAAATATACCGCTGTTCAGTCACATGCAGTTCACGAGTGGGCTAATTTGCATAAAAATGTTACACGTAAAGCATTAGATTGGAGATGGCAGCACCACTCGATCTTTTTTTTTTCTAGGATGTATGCAATGTGACGGCACATTTACGAATTGCCTATGAACAAGGCATTTTGAATGTTCAGTTATGTTAACCAGAAATCTTAGACGGGTGATCCTTGAAGTTGTGTAGAGACGACTAGTTGGTGTTGCTGCTACGTTTGAGATTAAAGGGACACTAAAGAGCAAAGCGTTTTTTTTATGCGTATTAGTAAGGTAGAATTCCACAATCTCGAAAACACCACTCTTACTGCTACAAGACATTTGGATAAAAAAAAGAACGCGCAAAAAAGAAACTGTTGGTATATACGCCACCTTGAGATTCCCACATCAAGCACTGTGACGCAGAAGAATTTTAAAGGAGTCTACTGGGTCCTACATAGCTTCTAATCGACGAGATTGAAGCGCATTGTAATCTGTGGGTGCTATTGCATATGAAGTTCCAGAAAATTTTATCAAGCCAATGTCGCGCAAATACAAAAAATACATTGTGGAATTCTTTATGCCAAGCGCGGAGGTTACGGTGCAAAATTTAAAAATGAAACTTCAGCCTCGGTTTCCTCTACTAACGATGAACTTACGAGAATGAAACTTGTGATATTAGAGTTATCAGAGTGCAGTATATCAATCTAAAACAACTCAAAATTTCTATTTAGTGTCCCTTTAAATGTTAGACAAAAGCAAAATGAACTGGCACAACCGACACTCAGACTGCAAGGAATTGTGACTGCATGCACTCGCCAGGTAAAAAAAAAGGTACAAGTGAACATACCACTTCCACTATGGCAGCGATTTTTGTTGTACTGCACACAGTTCCGATTTCAGATTATTGCGATATGATGATTTACTTTCAAATGAAATACTAGCACAGCTATAACCACAGGCGTGCACCCTTATTACTGAAGTGCTACCATTTTTCTCAAATACCGAAAGCGAACCATGAGAGAAATTGCAGAAGCCCTTTGGATTGAAAAACTAAAAGAGGAGTATGTCAGCCATCCTTCAATCGCCTTGTTACATAAAGTAATTTCACTGCTGTCATCATATTTTTAATGACGCTTTCTTCTCAGTTGTTAGATGTGCCTTCAATGCATTCTATTATGGACGGGCCAATCTGTGGCATTGTGATAACAAGCGATTGTTCTGCGAATGCTGTGCTCAACGAGATCACGTCAGGTACTCGTACAAATGTTTTTTTTTTTTTTTTTTAATAAATCTGTCGTCAGATAGCGCTTGTCCATGTATGCTCTTTTGTTTTGTCCCTGTTTGTTTGTTCACAGGTGCTGAAAGATGAATACTAATTACAGTAAAAAGTCGCCACCAAAAAGTCTGACATTGGTGTCCTTTAAGGAGGCCCTGGAACACTTCTTGGGCATGGTCAGATAATTTGGCCAATCCGTAGTCGAGACTCCCAAGAACAAGTGAGCCAAACGTTGGAGCACAGCATGCGGCACGGAATCTAGAATTAATTCTCAAAGTCGGCTAAATATCGCTTCATAATGATCATTCGAGTGAGTTGGTGTGCTTGCATTATGAAAAAATACTAGCGCAACGAAAATGGGAATGAGAATAGAAAAGACAAGCTACAGCGCAGCAGTAGTAATATTCAGCACTGTAGTTTGCCTTTCCTAGTTTTGTCCCCGTTTTCGCCCCGCTAGTATTCCTTCAAGATAGAAATCGCTTGCTGTTCTCTCGACAAGTTATGCCATAAACCCAAAGTGCTCGGCCATTGGCTCATTCGAGAATTGAGCACTTTTGTCACCGGGGCAGGTGAGGGATGGCGCGACATGCCGGTGCACTCACCTGCAATCCCACTGAAAGTAAGTTGCATGTTCGAAGAACAAAAAGAAAAGGGTGCTCACGGTCATGACCTGCGTGTGACGCGACTTCTTTTCTACGTGCCAACCTTCCCTGCTTAACATGCAGCATGCTCGTCGGGGAGTGAGGCGCTTACAGCGCGCTACAAACCCTTGTAACTCTGCTCAAACAAGAAGGATTCAAAATTTTTTTTTGAGGCAATTAACTTGTAAGGCAATAATCAACTTTAATTAAGCCATTGAAAGATTACTAGAAAAAATGTTGCATGACCTAAGGGGAAACAAAATTTCTCGATTGATTTCGATGAATCTTGCAGAGATTATGCCTACTCGTGTACTGAATTCAATTAAGCAGTTATTTTTTTTATTATAATGTGCAGTTTCATAATACAAAATATTTCATGTGCCTTTTTGTAAACAGAATTTTTCTTAAACTGAGATATTTACAAAGAAAATCAGCATATCCCAATTATGTGGAATTAAAGCTCTGTGCAGTATGAAAAAAAAATCTAAACTCATCTGGGTATTTAAACAATTCATTAAAAAAATCCTAGCTTGACACTGACTCAATAACCAATGTTTGGCATACCATAACCTCCATTCAAATGGGTTTAGAACAATGATTTTTAACGTACTGCACACAGCTTTAATTTCAGATTGTTCTGATATGCTGAGTCACTCATTAAGTTACCACAGCGTGTTACTCGACAGTTAGACAATTTATGTGGGTAAGGTTTCAAGCATTACCTACATAAAACCACCACACTTACTTTTTCCTAACAAAACTGTTCTTCAACATGTACCATGAGAAAGCAGTAAAAACTGCATAGAGCCCAAACATCCTGTAACCTGAAAGAAACGAACGAATTATTGTACTGTCTTCACACAAGTATACCGGAAAGAAACCACACTGTAACAAGAGCTCATAGTGTTTATCACTGGTTCAAACCTGACGGCTCGTTGAACACTTTCCAATTTCTAAATTAGTGGTTATGTTTGCACAGAAATATTAATGTGCGTTTGTTGCTCGTGTGCTGCCTTCATCTTTAGTGGACCAGTGGCAGGTAGTGGGACTGGCCCAATTTTCATAGCGCAAGAGTTTTTGACAGTGGACTACTTTTTCATTATGTGTGGACCAGTGCAAGTAGTGGGTCTTGTCCAATTTCTGGGGCACATATGTGCTAGGAGTTCTTGTGCACACAGAATGGACAAATTTTGAATTTGCTAGGATATTTACATCTTCGCAGCAATATCTGACATGATGCATGTGTTAATGAAGTTTGGGTGGTCTTCGCTTCAAATGAAGACATTAAGAAAGACTTTAAGAAAGACTTTAAGTGGGAGACATTGACTGCCACGGCAAGTCCGTAAGCATGTGGTGTTTCCTCCTCTGGGCCCGTGGTTAATCTTCTTGAATGTACAAACAGTTTGTCAACATATTGAAAAGTTCTGCTGTTTGTTTTAATGTCAATAAATCATTCCTTCTTATGTGCTATACCTTTTCTTGTATTTCAGGTGCTCGCAGACAAGTTAACAGAAGTGACCCAAGATAAAAAGGGTAGGACACAAGAGAGAAGCCAGGACAGCACAAATGTTGAGTAACAACTATCAGAATTGAGCACATTAATTAGAACTAACAGACAAGAAAGCCAAGGAAAGTGTAGGGGATGTAAGTTGTACTAATTGTAATGTAAGTTGTATTGTAAATGTGAATAAAGAAAAGTGGATGAAAATATAACTTGCCACTGGCATGAACCAAACCAACAACCTTTGAATAACGTGCGACCTTTGAATAATGGTATTCGAAGGTCACAAGTTTGGTTCATGCCAGTGGTAAGTTATCTTTTGTCCACTTTTCTTTCTTCACATTTATATAACAATTATTAATAATAACATGCCCAATACATTCCAAGACTGTCTTGCTGTTAGTTCTAATTAATGTCGTGCTCAACAAAGAAAAACGAGCCCTTAAACTTCCCCCTTTTTTTTATTAACACAGTTGCAGGTTAAATTTGGGTTGTCTTGATTTCTCATTTGTGTAAGTGTTCCACGACTATCACCTTTCACCATGAACCCATACCAACTAGCGCAGCTTTCTGCCATATGAAGTGATAAGCCTCAAGCTTAAAAAGTCTGTTACAATAGGTCCATTCGATTTGCTTGCACCGCGTGAACCAGTTCACAAGGCGCTGCACCTTGCCATTCGTTTCAGCGGTGCAGCATTGACGACCTCTGAACTCTGCCATTTGTTTCAAAAGGTGCAGAAGAGGTGGTGCACTGATTCACGATTTTTCTCCACCTCCTGCACTGACGGTGCCGGCTTGGTGCAGCTGCGCGTGCAGCTGAGAAGACGACGCAGCGCTTAGGCATAGGCGCCGTACTTGCCTTATTAACGCAGTGTGTTTTGCAAAAATGTTTGCGCCTCATAAATCGTCCGCAAGTGCGGTTCACCATCGGACAGTGTCAGTTGAACGGTGTTAATTAAGTGAACAGAAATAAGGGCTGCACTTTGTCGGCACATAGTCATTCTTTTCGGGTGTCGCGCTGTGCCTGCACCACTGAACTCACGCTGCACAATTTCTGAACTTCGTGTGCACAGCTATGAACGAGTTCAGATTGATGCAGGTGAATCGAACAAACCTAATGAAAGCTGTTACAAGATCACAACAAGGGCCAATTCTGGTATCATAGTACTCAGCTGCCACCGCTGGTGTCTGTAACTACTGCGGCTCAAAATAAAAAAAGGACTTACTAAGTAAAAAATACCGATGTCACAATAGGAATCGAACACGGGTCCTCTACATGGCAGCCCAGTGCTCTATCGCTGAGCTACGCCAGTGATTGAAGAACAGACCTCATTTGGGCTTCATGTTGGACAAAGGATCATGTTAACATGTGTAATAAATCATTTCAGATGATTGAAATAGCGACCACAATGCGACGTCACACAATGCTAATTGCATAACAAGTGAGTCATTGAATTATCCAGCCCATTACAAAAGCCTCAGGCATAATTCTACATTGTCGTCAGCCACAGAATCAACACAGTGCACTCGCCCCATCGCGATGGTCTAGTGGCTAAGGTACTTGGCTGCTGACCTGCAAGTAGTGGGATCGAATCCCGCCTGCGGCGGCTGCATTTTTGATGGAGGCGAAAATGCTGTAGGCCCGTGTGCTCAGATTTGGGTGCACATCAAAGAACCCCAGCTAGTCGAAATTTCCGGAGCCCTCCACTACGCCGTCTCTCATAATCATATGGAGGTTTTGGGACAATAAACCCCACATATCATCATCAACGAAGTGAACACAACAGCTTAAAGTGTGCAGCGGGTATCACAGTTTTTCAAAAAATTACGAATAATGGCATAGTGGATGCGTCCTCACTACACAAAAATTATGAATATTTATGATGCAGTGGGTAACCTGCAAGTGTGTTAGTATCCTAGACCCAAAGAGTGTTTAAAAAAGGCTCTAGAAAGGCTGCTCTTTCAGCTTTCACTGTGACTGTGCCGCTTGTTCTCGCAGGCCTGGCGGTTTCTTGATTCTATTTTTTATCACTTCGACTCATTTTATTAAAAATAAAAAAATTGCTCCTCTGAGGAATGTGTAAACTGCTCTTCCTGTATGAAGAGCTTCAAAGGTGTGGAATGAAATCTTCTTATGCATAAAGTGGTTAAGAACAAGTTGTATATGACATGAAAGCAATCTTTGCAATACTGCAAGGCAAGCAACTGCATAATTTTCACAGTCACAATTAGTGGCCGCTATTACATACCACATAACCATGTGAAGCATGCACCTAATAATTGAAAAATGTGACGTAGGTTTAAGTATAGCGCCTTTAATATTTTTAAAGGTACTTATTAGCTGATGGTGGCATCTAATCTCAGATTACACATATTGGAGGTTGCAGGTCACATCTGGACAGCGGCAACGGCAATTGTTGTTGCAACGGTTTTAAAGAAGCTATACTTCTGCAAGCTTGTTACAATGCATGCACAGTAATTTCTAACACAAGCCATTGCATGCAGGTTGTTTTATATCTGCACGGTCTGAAATGAGCCCTTCCGCATGCCCCAGAGTTCAGTGCAGTTAGCTATTATAAGGCTGCGTGTCCTTAAGACACGCAGCCTGCAATTGGATGTCCTTAAGAGGAGACGGCGACGAGAGTGGAACGAGGCGAACAGCTTTAGTTCAGGGGTAGTGCTGTGTGCAAGAAAAAATAAGGAATGTTGCAGTGATCAGAAAAGCACGCTTGAGATGAACAGAAGTGTTTTCTAACACACATCTACTCTTCTTTCATTCATCGCACCGATTTTTATTACACACCTAACAATGCATTGACTTAAGGTGTTGCAAGTCTTAGCACCCCCGAAGAAATCGCTTACGAAATTAATAGCCGCATCACATGGTTGCAAGTCCCGAACGAAGTAGGATAACTGCTGACACTTAAGCGCTGGCTGAAAAGGTAAGCACCAAGCTGCGTTTGAACAAGTGACAAATCACTAGCGATGCATGAAAGCTCTGCAGCTCCGTACACGCTCCGTGGACAGATTTCGAGTTTTAAAGCAGCTCAATTGAGCAGTAATTGGTAGCAATCCACGCTAATCGCAACAAATGCATCGCAGTATTCATGTATGCCCTGTAAAGATGGATAAATTAAAATGGGCACCTGCTTCATGACGACCACGAGCCATCACAGCGCGTATCATGTCGCGACGATAGGCGTTACGGTACTTTGCAATCTTCCACCACTAGAAACACGAACTGTATATAGCGCGATAGCAAAATTCACACTGGCGAACTTTTCTGTGGTATATTGCCCAGCCGGCGTAGAGGAGTTTAGTTGAGGTCTCCTTGAAACGTCCTGTGCAGAACCGAGGTTCGGATGCTAAGAGCAGCGTACACCATTAGGTAAAATGAATGTTGTTTGATACTTATCAAACTTACCGGACATTAATACTTTGGCAGGCACACGTTTAAAATTGAAGGGGGCATAGCCCCCTTCAGGAGGCAAATCCTGCTTGTACCCCGACGTCGCCATTCCGCACGAGCCCCGCGGAGCGGTTGCAGGCTTGAACTGGCTTGATGTGAACTTTTAGGCAGCCGTTCTAGGCTGACCTGGCCATGACCTACTACACTCCTGACCTGCCCAGAGAGCACCTCTTCCAGCGCCCACGTTCTAGTTCATACCTTCTGCCGCTAGGGCCGTCACCTACGAGCACTGTGGCGCTAGTCAGCACCTGTTCGCTGACGTCAGCTTCAGTGTTCGTG
The DNA here is from genome assembly GCF_013339725.1 of Rhipicephalus microplus. Lineage (NCBI taxonomy): Eukaryota > Metazoa > Arthropoda > Arachnida > Ixodida > Ixodidae > Rhipicephalus > Rhipicephalus microplus. Next base: position 78,504,916 of record NC_051175.1, on the reverse strand, counting down.
GTCATATTTCGGCCAACAGAGCACTCATATTGCGTAATTATTATGCACTAATGAAAAATAATTTTGAAACAAATATTTCAAAAGTCATTCACAAATTCTTTGCAATTAAATGGACGCAACATCACATATGCTGTCCTACACTATGTAAGTCTACGGATTCTCGCATTTGTCCACCAGTGTGCAATAAATTTTTCGTCACACTGAACAGCTTACTTGACCAGTCATCTAAGTGAAAAAATAGTCACATATATGCCGGCTGTTCATCACGGAATGCAGCCGTTCTTACTCTAGCGCCGTCCAAACAGCCGTAAAGTAGCAGACGAACAGGTTATAGGTAGCGCCACCTACGGCGAGCGATTGAACGAGAGCGGGGACACGCGCTCCCATAGGAACCCCGCTATCTGAACAGGTCAGGAGTGTAGTAGGTCATGGACCTGGCCAACGCCTCCTCTAGATAGATGCGTGAGGAATGGCTCGCGCTCCCAGCGTAGTTGGCCTGCCTTCAGTTTTAAACAAGCTCCGCGCGGTGGCGCTCGCGACCAACAATATCAACAATAGTAAGAGACGGTTGGTCTCTTCGTTTTGGCTGCACCGGCTGAACCAGTTCAAAGGGTGCAGCACCTTCGTCCTCGTTTTGCCGGAGCAGCGCGCGCCCTCTGTCGCACCCTCTGCACTGGCTCCCTCGTTTTGTCTAGGTGTAAGCCTAGTTCCTGACGAGTTCTGTACCGGCGTGCACGCACTCCAAAGCAGGTGCAGAGTAGTGCAGCATGGCGGGCGTCCCCCCAAGGCCAGAGCAGACGACGTTGCAAATAGTTGTTCAGGGCGTTCAAAAGGAAGTTAAGGCACTTCACAATCCCGACGGGTCATTTATGACGGACGCCAACGGTTACGTCTATGAGGCATCAGGTAAGTCAGGCTGCATGCATTGCCAAAAAACGTGGTTAGCGGCCAGGAGTCGTAGTCGGTCAGCAAACAGCCTCGTAGCATTGCTTATGCTATGTCGGTATTTTTAATCTTGGTTTTCGCCCTTGCAGACGGCAAGCGCGTTACGTTGCGGTTCATGGCAGGGAATCGTGAAAATGACCCCCCTCCGGCACAACCGCCGACGCCTTCGCTTGACTGGAGTTGCTTTTTTGACTAACTGAAAGTCGATTTTGAGAAAGCCTTCGTCTCGAGCTAATAATAATAGCTTGAGTGCCTAATGTTCCCCGATACTTGCTACTCTCTAGTGGCGCAGCAGATTATGCGCAAGCCTGGAGTTCATGCACTAAATAGCACTACATGCCACTACACTGCACCCAGAGATAGGTCATCATGTGTTCTTTTCGCAAAGCATTACATATGTTGCCACCGGGAAAAAGCAATTGTCAGAAAATGAGGGGCTATGACAGGTGATTTCACCATTTGTGAGTTCAAACAATGAAATCATCGTGAAATAAACAAAAAACAGCTCCACATGCGGTGTGATTTCTGTGATTATGACCTATGTTTTGAACAAGTGCTGTTGAAGTCAGGAGTCTAATGCCGACTCTCAACTTCAAATAAGGCGACGGACATGAAAATACGGCCTTATGCTTGAGCTTGTCTGTATATTCGTGGACGGATTGTTGTAGCCTGAATATCCGGCTGCTCAGCTCTGTTTCTTCTTCCCTCTGGCCTCTTAATTCGGTAACGAGCAGAGTAGAGACCGAATGACAGTGTGGTCACTGTGGCACGTGCCCATGGGCTCCCACTAAGCTTCGGGGCGTATTGTTAGCGTTGTACAAGGCAGAGATCGTGAGGCAGCGTTGTTACTGATAGACTCATTTGTTGGCTCTTCAGATGCAGAGCACTCCCGTTTAGTGACACGAATCGCCATGTTGCCAAACGTGACGGGTATAGTTTTCAGCCACCACTATTTTAATCTATAAAATAGTTGGGTTGTAGATGATGGCTACATATTAGAGTTCCGTACAAGGATTTATCAGATAGGAGACCAATTGTTCTGCCTGTTTACTGCAAGCACGCTCCGCCAAACAACGGCGGCGTCCAGCGTCTTCTCGCGTCGGCGACGTGAACACGAGTGATGCAACAAATCATCATTACGTGAAAAGTCATCATATATTACGTCAGATATCATGAATGTTTGTGATCTATCGGAAGGTCGCATAACTTAACGGCATCGTTTAGCATCTTCGCTTGGTTGAAATGGGCTGCTCATGAGAGCAGTGTATAATCACTGAGGGGCAGAAAGCTAGCTAGCTGTGTCTCCAATCCTTGAGGCAGTAAGAAACCTTGTTGGGCACTGAAAGATCCCGGAGGGATTCAGGGCATTAGATATGAAGAGAACGAGGAGAGTTTTTGCCTTTCAGTCGTCTCAGGTGAATCCATAAGGTGACTGGCGAGTTTTTTTTTTGTAACGAATGTGAGAAACAAAAAAAAGACAATCTGATTTTTTGTCAGATATGCAGAGTGGTACACACACACACACACACACACACACACCACACACACACACACACACACACACACACACATATATATATATATATATAATATATATTAATATATATATATATATATATATATATGAAGGTTATATATTTATTTCCCAACAGTTTCGGGAGGGTCCTCCCTTCATCAGGGTCATCCCTGATGAAGGGAGGACCCTTCATCATCACGATCATCAAAGTCAAGGCACGAGTGAAAATTAAACCCTTCATCATCATCATCACGATGATGAACCCTTCATCATCATGATGATGATGATGAAGGTTTAATTTTCACTCGTGCCTTGACTTTAGGCACCAATCAGATAACCTCCTTCTAGTTAATTCTACCCGCTTAAAGTCTATTTTGCCCTCCCTGTCCCTAAACCCCAGTGCTTTGAAAAACTCTGCGCCATCATCCTGAACTATAGGGTGACACCCTTTACAGAACATTATCAAGTGTTCGGCACTTTCTTCTTCCTCTCCACACGCACTGCATACCGTGTCTACCCCTTTGTATTTGGCCCGATATGTCTTGGTTCGCAATACTCCTGTCCTGGCCTCAAACAGTAGAGAGCTACCCCGAGTATCATCATAGATACTTTCCTTGGCAATTTCCTGCTTAAAAGGTCGATAGATCTCTATGCGGACTTTTTAATCATGCCAATTCTCCACATATCGGTCTCAGCTTCCTTCACCTTCTTCTTAACCGATAATTCTTTTGGTTTGTCCCCCTGCTGTTTTCTAAGTACTTACCAGTCAATTTTCTGGTGCGCTTCCTCCATCTTGTATCGACATTCTTCATATACAAGTAGGTGAAAACCATCCTAGTTCAACGCTCCTCCCCCATTTCTCTCAATCACTTCTCAAATTTTATCTTGCTGCTAGCTTCCCTGCCCTCAAATGATGTCCATCACACATCACCTTGTACTTCCTGATTCGGTGTATTACCGTGAGCTCCTAAGGCAAGCCTACCTATTCCACGTTGCTTAATTTCTAATCTTGCTTGAACTTTTGATCTCATACACAAGACCACATTGCCGAACGTCAGACCAGGAACCATGACCCCTTTCCATATCCCTCTCACAACAGCATACCTATTGTAATTCCACAGTGCCCTGTTTGTCATCACTGCTGCGTTTTGTCATCACTGGCATGAGACGCTACATTCATGCACAGGGGTGAGTGTACGACGCTTCGTTAAACTGTCAAATACGACACGTAAAGCTCGAACATCACAGAAAACTTCAGAGTAGTGGTCTTCAGCCCCTTTGAACAGCCAAGGCGCTGCTTCAGGGCTTTTTACCGCACCCTACTGCCCACGCTGCGCGAAGAACGAAACTGAAACTGCAGAAAAAAGTCTGTAGACTGTTCGCTAGCTAACTCTATCCAATCCGAAGCCTGTACTTCCCATTATTCCAATCGAGATACATGACTGCAGCACCAGATTCCTCTCTATGTGAAATCTGTATGAAAGGATTTTGTTCTCTTATTTACCGTGGGCAGTTGATAAGGCTCTTGCTTAGAAGGCGGTAGCGTCTGAAACTTGATGACCCCGACGCATGTTTTGTGTGTGCGCAACTTTTCACAGTTGAACTCAAGACTCAGAGATTGCTGTCGTTTATATAATTTAGGGCTTTATTAAAAAACTGATCACTGCACCCCATTTTCTAAAAAAAATGTTGCTTTAGATTTTGTCACGTTGTAAGAATTAGAAAGGTGTATGAACTACATTGCAAACGCGATGGACAATTCGCTATGGTTGCGCATCTATGCTGAAAGATGGCGCAATACGTTGTGGGCTGTGTTGGAGTCTTACTGCTTGTATGCGCATAAGCAAAACATAGCTCAATTACTAGGAGTGATAAAATTGGTTAGAGAGCTATTATTTTTTTAAGCTTCGACTATTCGTGTCATGAAAGACGTTGAAGCGAGCTAATGCAAGCGCGTTTATCAATTCCCCGCATGGGTGTGTGCCACTGTTTTTAGGCTTTTCTTCTGCTTATATGGACGTCACGAAAATGCAGGTGGCCGAGCGGCTCCTGTAGTCTGTGGTTTGTAGTACGGTAAATAACAGTGACCACGAAAATACAAGTAGCCGAACATTCGTTTGACTTAACAATGCCTGTTAATCTATATTTGTTGCATACATGCACGCCCAAAAACTTGTACTGATGCACAACGAAACACGTAACAACGCATAACTTGTACTAATGCACAATTTTGAACTAATGCACAACGAAACAAAAAGCACTGGTGCTGGGGCGATGCATTGAATAGTTAACAGAATGAAATTTCCGTATTCTGCACGATCAACATATCAACACAGTAATCGTTGCTTGTATATCTGAACGACTGCAGGCTGCGATATTCCTACATTTACATTTGTATATGAGCATACGATGCATTGGTTCATGTCTCGCCCTCATCTCCTTATATATTTCTCCCTTTGCCTTTCTCCGACACTTTATCTTTGTCTATCTTCTATTTCTGTCTATCTGCATTTAGGGCTTCCTTGATATCTTCAAATTTTCCCTCTTTATATTTATTTCCCTTCTCTTCCCTTTTCTCTTTATGCCTTTCGTTCTCTCTTTTTTTCTGTGATATGTTTTGCTCTCTCATTTCCCATTCTCCTTCTTCTCAGCCTCACATCTGTCCTCCTGTGAATCTGCCCTCTACCTGCACTTACCCATTCGCTTGCTACTTGTGCTCTGCTAGCCGCTCCGACTTAGGGTGGTGGTGCGCGAGTTCAAATACCACCTCGCTATTAATTTTTTTCGAACGCAACTTTCTGCGCGAAACGTTAGAGACACTAGACCGTTTTCCGAAGAGAAGATCTTTGGTTCATGGCTCTACGCGTCGCAGGCCAGCAAAGCGACGCGGGCATATCTAAGTTTTCTAAAGACGACCGGGCTACGCGACCGCTTATAAGCGTGCAATGGACAAGGTCACATCTACACACACGTTGCCCTTCACTTCTCTCTCCCTCTCACTTCTCCTTTAATCCCCTCATTCCTTCCCCCAGTGCAGGGTAGCAAACCGGACGTGCGTCTGGTTGACCTCCCTGCCTTTAATTTCTTCCCTTCCTCCTCCTCCCCCTCCTCCTCCTCCTCCTCCTCCTCCTCCTCCTCCTCCGTTCTGCTTAGAATTTCTTGTTCTCTCTATCTGTATTTCCTTTAATTTCTCTCTTTCTGGGCACGTCGTGTCACCCATCAGAGTTGTTGCGTCCCGTGCCGGCGAAATCCGAGTTTGCATTTTTGGGAGTGAAGCAGAAGGCGATGACGACTATTAACATCAGTGAATACGTTCTAAATCGGCATTGTAACAAGAAGAATTATCTGACCTTTTTTTTCTTGTGAGCCTTGCCTCGCCACGTGTATGACTATCTATAGAGAGACGTAAACTCTCTCTTGGGTCCGGCAACCCTTCTGAGAGAGTATAATGACGACGAGAGATGCCTACAACGAGACATCCTTAAAGGGGCCCTGAAACACTTTTTTGAGTAACCATGGAATTAATTCACTGGAAAAGTGTATTACCTCACAAACTGAACGCCGCAAAACTTTTAAGAATCCGTCCAGTACGAGTGGAGTGACAAAGATTTCTCGCACGCTGCAATCACGTACTCTCTTCTCTCGTCCCGACGAAAGCGCTGGAAGCTGAGCGGGGAGGGATGGGAGGGGCAAAGAAAAAAAAAACGTCACTCGCGCCTCGTGACCTTGAGTATCTTTTTTTTTCTTCGAATACGCGGCCTTCTCAGTGCGATCACGCGCGAACGTGTGGACAAGTGGCGGCCTCTCACGGCGACCTCTGTAACAACTGAATGCACCATGTTCAATTCATCCAATGGATGATAGATGAGCTTACTGGGCTCAATTCTGTGATTTGTCGAGAGAAGAGAAAGCTATTTTTAGCTGACATTGATAATTTATTGTGAATTCCAGGCCGCGTGCTGCGCTATAATATTTGGCTCGTGTGTTATCGGGAGCTCAAAAAGTATTGCAGAGCCCCTTTAAAGAGAGCTCAGGTGTCTTTTTAAACGGAGCCAAGACTCACAAAAAAAAAAAAAAACGGGAAGGGGGGTGGAGGGGTCGAGGGCTGTTTAGGTTTTGCTCACTGTACAGGTCGAGCCAGCCGCGTAAAATAAAACTAAAACAAACTATAGTTTCAAAATTCTTTTTTGGGGTGGAACGTTTTTGAAAGCTCATAAACATTTTAAACTGTACATAACAATTAAACTGGGATAACCACTTAGTTGAAGGACAACATACTATAAGCTTGAAAGCGTGCTCAGTGCTCTTTTGTGGAACAGCAACCAAGCACACGTGACCAGCTCGATATAATGATAATAATGAGGAAACGGCTTCACACAAACAAATCTTACACAGTGCTTTTTCATAAATTGTTCTTTAATAACAGAGCGTCCTGCCTTCCATTGGTGACAGCAGCACAGACTTGAAAAAACGTGGCCACCAAGAATGTTCATGAACCTCATTGGTGACCTGTGAAAACTTTCGAAAAGGCGCCCGAATACAACATCCGGTTGAGAACACCCGAACAAGAAGATGAAGAAGAACAAAGAAACGAAAGAGAGTGACAGAGAAATGAACTCGCTGATAACAACGGTCGGCAGAGTGCTCGTGCTTGCCACTGAATGATCGAGACGACAGAAAAAAGAAGAGAGCACGTAATAACAGATCCATGTGTAATGTGTACAGTCTTTGCGACGACCATTACACTTTTTTTTTGAAAAAAAAAAATAGTAGATGGGAACTACAACCACAGCTTTACACGTGCAGTCAAGAAAAATAATAAAAATAACTAAAATGCTCTTACAGTCACAGCGATGTTTCAGGAGCGAGAAGAAGGAGGCTATAGAGTAATAGAGTGTTGTGTTCGAGGCTTTGACTTGAGGCAATATTTTGCTTTTCCCCACCTTTCTTCAGATTGCTTTTTTCTTCTTCATGTTTTGCCTACAGCGAAAACAATGCGCTAAATGCCCTAAATGATAGAGGGGAAAAAAGGGTTACTCGCAAAAGTAGCGCAAGAGTGGCGCGTACAACACACAGTATCACGTCCCATTCAACGCAATACGTCCGACGCAACAAGAGCAAAATACAGTGCGCGAAACTGACGCAGAGCAGCGCTTGGTCAACAGTCATCATCATCATCATCATCATCTGTATATCTTTCCAACACGGAGTAAGAAAAGGAAAGAAAGAAAGAAAGAAAGGCCTTACGTCACTAGAGTGAAGCCCACCTTGTCGGCCTCACACGTGATCAAAACGTCAGAGCTTGCGGTATGTTTTGGTACTCTCGGTGCTGTTCCGTCTTTGAACCAGCTGCGTGAGACGGCTGGGCTGCGCCGAACCAGCGCGTTTCGATTAAAAGCTACCGTCGTACTCCGAAGTATCAGCACGTCTCATTGCTGGCGGGATTTTGCGGGAAAGGTCACGTGTTGGGCCGACAAAGCTCGCTTCAAGACGGCACGGCTTGTCAAGGCTTCCCGCGTGACGTCACACTCCCTCCTTTCCTTTTCTTTCTCCATGCTTTCAAAGTTTGTGAAAAGCGAGTTCGAGTTGGATGAAAAGGTTTAGAACTGGCACGTGAGTGACTAGCGAAAAAAAGAGGCGCGAGAAGAAAAAAGCTGCACCGCAGCTGCTTTTGTTGTCGTTCCATCGTGTCAATCTTGTGAGTGTGCTTCAAGAGCCCCCCCCCCCCCCCTCCCTTTTTTTTTTGTTCCGCATACAGGGGTTTGATGACCTCGAGTTTCCCGCTTTCTCATTAATCAATTTTCCAACCGTGACACAACTTTTGACACTTATCCACTGGCACCCACTGCGAGACCTTCAAAGCTAGGCCTAACTTAACTCCCTTTTCTTTCTTTCATTTCTGTTTCAAAGCTAGGCCTAACTTAACTCTCTTTTCTTTCTTTTTCTTTTTTTTCTGCTTCAAGTTTAGATTGACTAGTCCATGCCGTACACTATAGGCTAACGCAAGTTTGCGGTGCCCGTAAGTGAAGTGACGTAGGCAACTTCAAAAGAGACGCTTGCAGCGTCGATTCGTCCGAGACACAAAGACGACAGAAAGGCAAGCACATGCGGACAGCTCCCGCGGGCACGACAACATTATTCCGCCTGCGCACAGACGAAAACACCCACAACACCTTTTTCTTTATACACAAACAACAACAACAGCCATTTCGTCTCTGAGCATCACACAACCTTGATGTCATGTATATAAAATCTAGCGTAGTGTTCCCAATAGTCCAGATGATACCCTTAGGTAGAGTGTTTTTGCGTTAGTTGTCCTCATCACCCATTCTCTACGTCGTTTCCAGGTATCCAACCCGAACAAGCTGCGCGAGCTCACGATGCCAGGAGCCATACCAGAAACCACAGCAATGCCGCGCGTATACAATCATCAGGCGGGCCGCAATAAAATAAGCTATAACTTCGCGTGGAATCTTTGTATTTTCTGTTTGTTGAGGAACGTGTGCCTGTCGGGCTGGGCGATGTTTCAACCTTCTTCTTTTCTTCTTTAATCCCTACTTTTATACAGTGGTTATTTTTTTTTCTCCTGTACACCATTGTATGAAAAAATATGCTCAAGAAAAACTGCAAAAAGGCACACAATACAGACTCGAAGAGGGCCGTACAAAGCTTCGCCGACCTTCGACATCGCAGCTGTTTTTTTTTTTTGTAGTTCGAATCCCCCGAGAAAGGTGTTCCTTGTTCTGTTTTCTCAGCTTTAAGTTGTAGTTTCTTACATGTACAAGACGCCCAGTGTGCATCTCTTTGAGGGAGTTACGTATAGCCTTATGTATAGTATGCGCATGTAAATATATGTATGTATATATATATGAATAGAAAGAATCTCTTCATGCAAAGAGAGCGCGGAGCGTGCAGAACGACGGCGCAGCGACGATATGCCCTATACAGAAAAGCGAAGCGCGCTACAGCCTTCATATATTACACGCCTGTCTGTTGTGGGGGCTCCTCTGGTATATCTAGCCACCATACCTTTGGTCTTAGTAAACGAAGAGCGCTTGCGTTTGCGAATGAGACATTGTTCTTTTGCGGGTACACTTTTTTTTTAAAAACAGCGTGGAGCTTTTTTAAGCCTGTAACAAGTCTTTGACGAATGCGTAACACGAGCAGTTGATCTACAGAACCGCACTATGTTTTCTTTCTTTCTTTTAAGATCCTGGTAACGAAGCGAGACATTGACTGGGGAAATGCAACATTTCACTAACTTCTTTCATTAATATGCCGTAAATTTCCGCGTGACTAAAGCAACAAATTGAAGAGGAGAAAGAGCCCACGACAGTATACCGATTGATATAAGTCGGGAACCTGCAAGATTTGTCAAGTGGCCACGCCACCTCACCCTTAGGTCATAAGGGTGGTCCATTAAAAAAAAAACGCATTGACGCAGAGTTGCAGGTGTTTTAATAGCGAGCTATCACGTGCTTTAAGCCGCCTTCGGTCCGTATAATCGTTCTTGTTGAATATCCCTGAAAAATAGCTCTGTACAGAGGAAAATTTTCTTTCTTCTGAGTTTGGTATAAGTACATTTGGTCGATCAAAGTCGAGGTATTGTACAAAATGTCTGAACTCTTTCTCAAGTTTTACTCAGTGAACTATAACTTGAATCGCTATCAACAAATATCGAATTTTTTTCTTCAACAAAGTGTATCGTTGAATGGGCGTGTTTTTTTTTTATTGTTACAGATGCTGTTTCGCTAGCGTAGATTGAAAAAAAAAAAGCTAGCAACTTATCGAAGCGTAAAGCAAGCGATGTCAACGGCGGCAAGTTAGATACTATCAGTGTAAAAAGGATGTTGATCTATGTTGCGCGAGTGACTGTGCGGGATCAAGATCAAAGAATAAGTACGCTACTGCGAGGCTGACCTCGAGTGCAATGTAGTCTAGATGTCGCACTGGAAACCTGACGTTACTCAGATTCATAGTATAGAGTCCGAAAGAGAAGCGATAAAGTTGCATCTATATAGCGATATCGCGGAAATCTCTGATAAGCGAAACGGAATAATGACAATGCGAGAAGCTACTCTGGTGATTGCGAGTGAGCGACGAATTGAGAGCCGAGTAACTCCACGAAGTGAGCGCTGTAGGCTGCTACTGCCCTAAAATTGGCACGTATATACTTCTGTTAAGCTCGCGTATTGCAGAGAGCCTTGAAAAAGAAACGATGCTTGGAGGAGAGAAAGGAAAGACGGACGTTATAGCTTCTCACGGAGGCCAAATGTGAAAATGGAAAGGTAGGCATGATGCTGATTGGTTCAGGAAACGAGATCCCTGAAGTTTAAGCTTATACCTCACTTAAGCTTTGCAGTTTGACAACCCGTAAAAGTAGGAGGCCCGGGTAAGACTAGCAAGTGACTACAACCATATTGCCCGATTATCAATGTCGGAAGAAATAACGTGGAAAGAAACCGCAAGGCGGATTAAGTGGTACGGTCGCAATAAAGAAAAAGAACTAAAAGATAAAAAATGAAAAAAAAAACCCGAAACGCGGACCATGTTTGGGAAATGAACGAAATGTGCCTTCAGAGCAGTTACTATACTTTTGTCGAGGGAGAAAATGTTCACTGCTGCCCTTGGTTTTCCTGGGATAATCATGACTACGAGGTAAAGAGAAAAAAAAAACCCTCACGTTTACCCTAACGTGATTAACTACTTTAGGGAGTAATGACCACGGGCAGCGATCCTAATTGCGACAGCACTCTAACTGTGACTCAATTAAAGATTACTAATCGACGTTTAAGGTATCCTGATGGTCAATTAGAAGAACCCTGACGGATTTTTTGACTGGGTTTCACTGCGGCTGAACATAAGCACGCGGACAAAAAATGCTAACAAAGTGAAATCATATTCAGTGCTTCCATGCAGGAAAGCTATTTTGTTCCATCTTTATCTGCTTGCGGGACCAAAATGACAAACATTTTCGGTTCGTGATAAAGCACATCTCCGTTGGCCAACGGCCCTTGCTGATACTTTGTCAAACGTTTCAGTTGGTTCGTGCCTACTCTTGCGGGACTGTTCTATAGCGCGCCAAAGTTCGTAACAGAAACAAGTGAATTACGTTGCTTACGGATGGCTCATCTTTGAGTGCTGTGTTGTGAAATTGTCCCGGTTCCATCACGTTCGCAGAAAAGCCGGGAGCTGTTGAGCACACCGGAAGCGTGACGGGTGGCTCGACGAACGCTTTCGTTGCAATGTTAACTTCAAGCATGCAGCGCGAGAAAGTATGGCGAAAGAGAACTGGTACTCGTCGCGAGGTGTGGAACGATCCAACGAAGTAGATTAGCTTGTCAATAAAGAGTAATGCAGACGCTGGACGAACCGATGTCTACGGGTGGGAGATAAGAAAAAGAAATTGTTTCAATTTTGTTTTTAACGTCGAAGGCAAAATAGGCGTTGCAATACCAACCGTCTTAGCGTGCCCTGGCGAGACAACACCGAACGAAGACGCCCAGCGATCGACTCGCACCGCGATAAGCGCATTAACTATTCACATCGCGGCAAGCGACAATGGAGATTAGAGATTGATACAGAAAAGGGGAGAGGGAGTGATGACGTTATTACTGCAGCTATATTATGTACAAGTCTTTGTTTTTTTCGATGCTAAGTCGTTTAGCTATAACTATAGGAAGTACGCTCGAGCTTTTTAGGTAATAAGTAGGTTGCTACCGCCTTGCCACGCATACAGTGTGCGGTCAAACCTGACGAGTTCGCACACTCTACTTTGCCACGTGTCTCTTGGGCGTGCGTAAGCAATTAAAGAGTTGCGGTATGTGTGCACGTGTGTGGATGTCACACTTTCACCGTTGAACGGTATGGACGGCCGCCACGCATATTTTTGTTTGTTGCCTTTCACACATTTGACAGAGGTGTAGTGCATGCTACAACACGTGTCGCCTTTTGCACACCCTTGTATATATATATTCTCTCCTTTATGTTTTCACCAATTTCCCCGGCTCTCCCTTTCTGTTTACCCCTCTTTTCAAATGAAAAAAAAATGAAGTCACGTAATATACGCAAGCACACATACACCATGCACACACACGCACGACAGTTCGGCAACAACATCAACAACAACGCTATTCACAACGCCAGTCACAGCACACACTCACTGTCGCTTCACCTGTTGAACTGAACGATGTTGAAGACTGCGAAGGAGAAAGAAGGTAAACACGCCGGAAAGCACCACTCGGTAATAGTTCGTGTCCACACGTGAAAACAACCTTGCCCATCCATGCGAAGAAAAACAAAAAAGCACGGCGTGGTTTTACAAAGCTCAAGGAGAAAAGCAAGAACATACACGCGTCAGTACGTGCACAACTTCTCTGCACACGTCACTGCGTCACACAGCGTCGAGGAATGCTTTTATGAGATGAACAAGCTCGAAAGTACATATCTCGTCAAGCTCTGCCGAGTTTCCCGTCCATTTTCTTTTATTTCTCACTCCTTTTACGTCGCCGCGCCACCTCTGGTCGCCACCATATTGATTTGCCCTTCCCTATCTACCTTTCTTACAAGAACGCCTAAAAAGGAAAAGAGAACGCTAGAGGCAAGTTATACAGTGGTTTGGAGAGATTAGAATATTACCATTGGAGGGATTAGGTTTATGAAAAAAAAAGAGACAACGATAATGATTTTAAAGACTATACTTTACCGCAGTGCGAAATACGACCGGCCAGTATACCAACAGCAGAACCTTAAGACCTAACCACACGTACGCGCTAGAAAGCGTCAGCGCGTGGCGTGTGGACTAGGCGCCGCACCCTATCCTTACGGAGAGAGAAAACGTACGGCCGCACGAAGCTCCGCCTTCTCTCTCTATAAGAAGAGGACGTGGCGCCGAGTCTGGACGCCATGCGCTGACGCTTTGTAACGCGTACGTGTGGTTAGGGCTTTACGGCGAGCACTGCGTGACGAGGCGCAGCAAACTTCAGGGACGTCATATCACGCCGTTGCTAGCAACGACAAAGAGCAACACGCAAGAGAAAGCAAGGTATCCGTACAATAACAAGCTCTTGTTCCGTAAATTTGCGGTATGTGTACAGCGTCGACGCCACGAATATAAACGCCTGACTTGGAAAACAGCAACATTAGAAAAGTTATAACCGTATCGTCTTACTCAAATATTACAAAAAGCACATAGCTTAGTCACAAAGACAGAGTTTATCGAGGTTTTCCTTTCTTTTTATAAATGTTCAACGACGTAAACGTAGGCGTTACAACTACAACATTTGCTGTAACCCCGACATATAGGAGCATTTAAAGTTACGTGGGCACTGGTTATCTTCGCTATTATCGCGTTTCTCAGGAACACAGATAAAGCTCTCCAATCCATCTTTTGATTATATTAGTTCTTATTTTACCCTTCTTTTTTTTCTTTGTTATTTCAGTGTTAATTTACAATGCCTGAATAGCCAGAAAATTCTGCCTGCAATCCAATTTAGTAGCACTCAGTGTTGGGGGGTTATGCTCAATTGGCAAAAAACAACCTTGTTTCGTGGTTCTGAGGCCAGTACCCACTGTACCGTCCCATGTCTTTATATATAAATAAAAAAAGTAAGTAAAGAAAAAAGCAGGCCAGCTGGTACACACCTGCAGGAGCCCACTATAGCCACGGATGCCAATATAAGGAAGTACATTCAAGATGGTACACAAAATTGAAAAAAAAATCTATATGGCTAGGACAGGCAGGGTAACTTCTTTACTCCAGGAGAGTCAGCGAAACAGGAGGCCGTAAGCACGTCGACTATACGTCGAGCAGTCCATTCAGCCCGATGAGTTCGTTTAAAGGAATAAAAGGCTGTCAATATTTATAGATCCACCCATGCCTCGACTGCGCAGTATTTGACGTAGTCGTAGGTTGTGGGCAACGCAGAAAAATGACTCGTACTGAAGGAAAAATGCTTTTGGCGCAGGGTCTTTTCAAGGATGGCGGGCACGTAAACGAAAGCGAAGCTTCTGGAACGGTTGGCTGGCTGCCGGTGAATCGACGACGATCGAATCTTTCCGAATTTCGACTCCGCTCGAAGAGCATTGAACAAGCGCGGCGGGGTTTCGTTTCTTCTTTTCTTTCAGCATGCGGAAGCTCGGGTCGGGTCAAGGTTGCCAACAGTACGCGAAATTCAGCAGATTCAAGGGATTTGTAGAGCGATCTTTAACATATGAGTCTGTACAAGTATCAAGTCTATTTTCATAATCAGAACGACGTACATCGCTTTAGCGGGACGCTTTATACATATTACGAAATTCCTTTACGTACAACTCTTTCAAGGCTCCATTTATTTATTGATTGAAAGACCCTGCGTATTGGAGTGGAATATGACTCCTTTTGAACCTGTGACGTCACATCATGTTGAGACGTCATAATATTTAGGGGTGCAGTTCACTGAATATGAGCCTCTCCCCTGCCAGAAAGCGATCGATAGTTACTCGATCAAGATGCCAGGCTGTCTGACTTACAGCCCTCTGAACTTCGGGGAGGAAACACAACTGCTCAATGTTGGACAAAATGCACTGATGCTGCTGGGCAAACTAACGTCAAAGAAAAAGAAGTATTGACATTTCAGCCACTAATATTGAGAAATGAACCAAACGTATACGTTTAAGTTGCCAAACTCTTAATATTCACTATGCATAAGCGTGAGATTAACGTTACGTCACCAACATCAGTGACTTAATGCCAATTTGACGTAGCTGAACTTTGTTCGCGGATCCTTTATGACCCACCGATCCTCTTGTAGACAATAAGGAGGATCTAACTGCTGTTCTAGAAAGCTGATAGAAACACTGTGCAACTCTTGACGGAGAAATGGCCTTAGCGTTTTAAACAGATAAAATTCCCAAGTTAGGTCAACTTTTTTTTTCGTCAAATGTACGTTTTCGCTACTAGATCTTCTGTAAGAAAGTGTAGACCAACGCTTTCTCCTTTACTTATCGACACTATTCCGCTAGGTATTAACTAGAAGAGAGAACTAATAAGAAAGTAACCGAGGTCACGGGGGACTTAATCTAGGGCACTTCGAGTGAAGACACCATAAAACGTTAATCCCGAAGGCTTCCGAAGCTTACCAGGCCATCAGCGGCAACGTATAACGTGATCCTGGCAGTACATACCCACCGAAAGTAAACACCACTCTGGTTGTAGCTCCTATGCTGACACGGCTTAACAACAGAGAACAACTGTGTTCACTGGTGGCCTCGAAGAAGACGCGAGTAAAAGTCACTATGGAGTTATAAGCTGGGATCTTATGCGAGTCGTAAACTCTTTACGCGTCAATGAAGCTTATATTTCGTCCCAGGGAACGCGTAAGTCGAGCCCTTTGTTGAAAGCCTTCTCGGTGTTTTCGATGGACTCTTGAAGTACAAGGCTTTCACGGAGTGTGGAAACGGCATTTTGACTACAGAGCGCGGACAAAAAAAAAAAAGAACGGAGAAAGAACTGTTTCTTTCATACTTCAGAGGGAGTTGTCGTGATCTACCCGTACGCGTTGACACTGCGCTTATAATTACGGTAATTAATTATTTGTAGGTATACCTCCAATATGATTACAGGACACGCCGTGGTGGGGGACTGAAGGTAAGGCTGATCGCCTTGCGTTATTTACATGCACCTAAATCTAAAAGCTTCAATCTAAGAATCAAAAAAAAAATGTGGGCGTTTCTGCATTTTGCACCGCCGCTGGAAATCAAACCAGTGTTTTCGAGTGGAGGTCATATTCTGAGCGCTTCTTTAGGCATTTAATCTAACTGGTATATACATGCTTTACTTTCTAAGCGTAGAACTCTACGACTGAGCAAGTTTTTCGCTGAAGCAAGATATACGACGCAAAAAATTAATTAAAAAATAAAATCAATAATTGTAGTTGTCTTAAGTGCACCGAAATAAAAAGCATTGATTGATGGGAGTTTACACCGACAATGAGTGTTGCTTTATGCACGTGTTCTTTGTTTCTTGGTTTGCTTGTTTTCGCGCCATATTTTTTGTTTCAACCAGTATGCACAAAATGGGTGAAGACAAATCATTGTTATTGGTCTATCGCTCTTTGTGAATATCTCTGGCACAAAAAAAATGAATACGCAAGGAGCTTATAAATAACCTATGAACCGAACCGTCCTAGAGGAAACCGAGCTAAGCAATAAGTCAGACGTGTGCATGCAGGTACACTCTAAGTGATCTCTACATATATGTCAACTTTTGTGAGCGCAGATTTTGAAGTATACTCGTATTGACGCCAAGTTGCCTACCTTCCCGACGACTTCTTTTGGCGTGCATATAATTCATATATGTGAATTTTGCACCGACAACACTCTACTGAAAGCAGTACCGCAACGTCGTATATTTGCAGATTATTTGTAGACGCTGCACAGGCTTATGACAGGACTTTGCGGGTGGCCTGATGGTTCTTAAATATTTCTTTGTTTCTAGAAGAACTCCTCTGCCTCTCTCACAGGAATGAAGAAATACTACGTGGTTAAAGTGCATTCTTTGAACATTTTTCATCGTATGGAGCAAGAGCTGTCATCACGGCTATAAAAATAACTTTCGTCAGAGTGGCGGTTGCCTGCACTCTCAACTAATACATTATCTCTGGCGAAAGCTTCGAAAACATCACGGATAGCTTTTCTTTTAAATTAATATAAACAGTTATATACTCTGCGTTAACTCTTCTGATTTTCTTTAGACTTTCACTTTCGTATGCGAAAAATCATTGCTGTTCACCTACAGTGACTATCATTCTATGGCGATCCCCATTGTCAACAAGAACACTCAATCATTTGAATATTTTCTATTAATACCCAGGAGAAACTCAAGGAAGCTATCTATGGATTGTAAATACACATTATAATGGTCTTTAAGTTTATCGATCTGTAGACTTCACATGAGACATACTATCTATAAGGTCATTAGATGAAGGCGTGTAGATGATCTATACGATTAAGAAGCTTCATGGTGTTTTTGTAAACGACCTATACCGGAGTTTGAAGGGTTACCCCCCCCCCCCCCTATTGCCATCGCGCGTAGAAATCTGAAAAAAAAAAAACACTTTTTGTTACCTGACATATCAAGAGACCGGTATAGGACGAGTGATATTCTGTTTTTGAGCTTCTGCGCTACAGCCCGACGCTAAAAGCTTCAGAAAAAAGAAGAAAAACAGCAGGTGTAGCACGTGCTTTTAAAAGCCTAAGTACTGAAAAACACAACTATGATCCGCGTTGTTAGAACACAAGTGTAGAGCGAACAACACATATTCTTTCTAAACATAAAACCTTCCTAAAATACGTAAAATTTTTGTGCCTACTAGGGGGCACTGATGTCGATCAATGCGAGGATTCTTAATGGAATGCTATAGGTTTCGGCGTAAGGGTTGTTTTTATCCCTCAGGGTCTTTAGGCGTAATCACAAAGTTCTTTAGCCATCTACCGGACAGAGTTGCAGGGTCAGAGAACGCAACTCAAACGGAAGCAACGTGGCAACTAATAAGTGAGCAACATTACTGCATATACGTCTTAACAGCCTATGCCACTAAAGTTAATGCCGTGTCACCGCTTAATTGTTGTAACTGCTGGCTTTAAAGGTTTAAGATCAGGTAAGTAGTAAACAGCAAAAGTAACGCTAAAAAAGGCCGATAAAGGAAGTAGGCAACAAAGTACACCACGCCAAACGTTGAGTAAAACGGACCCTTCGGTGCCTTCGTTTGCGCATGCCCGCTTAACAAATGTATATACGCTAGCAACGGTACAGCTGTGTCCAAGCTTTCGGTAAGCACGACAACAATCACTTCGCGTACGACCTGTATGTTTACTCTCACACGCCGGTCGAATGACGTTAAAAAAAAAAAGCACAGTGCTAGTCACCGGGTGCGACAGGCGATAGGCATACCGAGATCAACACGAATATTACAGCCGGTCATACACATTCACAATTTCTTTCTTTGATTCAATGTGTTAAGTGCTTCACCTTCGCTTATTATACATAGACGACGAAGGAAGAGCCATACATGTTACAGGTCTATCGCCCGGTTACGTCACGAACAAAGACACTCGAAGACTCTTTTGTGTAAACGAGTTGGTTCGATGTCACGGTTGACGACGATGTCACGGTTGACGACACAGTGTCAGTACCGTGACACGACTCACACTGGCTGCCGAGGCCACGTCGAGAAAATGTTTCGTCCCAGGTGGCACAGCAGCGGCACGACTTCGAGATACGCGCACAACACATATGGACGCGCCGAGTTCTTCTTTTTCTTTTCTTTTGCGCAGCGCAGCAGCAGCAGCAGGAAAAGCAGGAAGGACAGTTGTCGCAAGGCACCGTCGAAGATTGCACTAAGGCAGCGCGAGCAAGCGTGGATACTATATGTAAAAACGGCGCTGGGTGTCACTGGGCCGCGCGGGCATCTCCGAGTGCCGTATATTTGCAACGATCATTGAATCGACTCGAGTGGATTTTACAGAATCGGTAATGCGATTCGAAGGACGTTGCTCGGCGAGTTACGTAATGGTTAGTAGCTTGGTGCACTCAACTCTCTGACTTTTTTTTCTTTTCATTGCTTATGCAGCGCAAGTTGAAAGCTTCGATTCCGAAACTATAGCTCCCAAATCACGTGAGACGTTTAGAGGAGTACCGAAAGTGCATCAGTCGAAAAGCCGTCCCAGTCCTCTAGGTGGAGAGCTGAATGAAGCCGCAAAGGCAAATTCGGAAATGAGGCTTCCTTTCTGACAGGTAGGCGGCTGCTGCGGTGGGTACTCTTATGGTAGTTTAAGGTAAAAACACGCATTTAGTCTCTCTTCCAGGAAACGAAACGTCGTGTACGCTGTGATGGATCTCAGTAAACGTTCAGCAACCGAGCCATACTTTACGTGTGTAATATGTCATCTGCATATGAAATCTCGCTGTTTGTAATTGTGCGAAGCAAAAACGGACACGGTATAGGACGTCTTACCGCCAGGAAGGCCCTCATCTCATCGACTCAAATTTCAGCAGTTAAAGTACTGCTTCAGTTCTGAAAAAAAAAATCAACTTCAAATGTCGACTGTAACCATCTAGTTTCCCCCTACGTGCGGTTGATAAAGACTGAGGCACAAATGCTAATTTTCGTTACCGCCCTTCGAGTCATTCGACATGTCACGCAGGAGACGATGTGTACGCATTTCCTTTTTAAGTTTCCGTCAGCTACGCTTACGACGTAGCGAAGGGAAGCGCTTTTTTATAGTCGTCTCGGAACGTGCGGAAGCTCTTGAAGTACGTCTCTTTAGTTGACCAACAAATTCTGGAAGACATCGTTTAGTAAACTTTGGGCATTGTCATGCTCACTAGGAGGTTTCTTTTATAACGCATCCGTTGAGGGATGTTGTCGAGTGCTGTAACAGCGGTGTACCTCTTTCGGCTGGTCAGGCGTACAAAGCTACTCACTGAATTCTGAAGACACGGTCTGTTGCACCGCAACACTAGATGTACAAATACGTACGCATTTTTTTGTTTGCCGCAAGACTTCATGGCTTATACCGTACGACATACACGGTACGCAACCAAATCAACCAAATAACTGTATGCGCGCAGTTCCCAAGAGAAGTTGTCCCGCGCAGCCCAGTGTGAACAGGTAAAGCGTTAGCTATTACAGTAGTGGTTTCGGCGCTAAAGAAAGATATAAGGAATCGCTCGGAGTCACGCAGGGGACAGAACAAGCCGAACCGAAAGCCTATCTCAAACCGGCCAGCGTCGCGCGCCGCCGCCCCAATCGGGGCAACGACGCGCGGAACAGCGTAGTGCGGCTGAGGACGGGTCTTTCGGCGGGGCCGACGGCTGTCGGTGGAGCGACGGTTCTGCTGCTGCGGCTCTGATGCGGCGTAGGCGGTGGCGGCGAACGGCGACGACACAGGGCGACTGGTCGTCTTGATCCGCGTTGCTGGGGCTCCTGTCGCCGCCAGGCGGACGGGCGGTGCTCCACTGCCCTTCGTCGTGTCAGTTCTCGGTGGAGCCCGAGCGCGCCACCATGGGCGGCTGCAGGACTCCCAGCCTGCCGCCAGCTCCTCCCGCTCCGCCGCCTGCGGACAGGTTGACGGTGGACCAGCTCGGCCGGCTGCTCAGCGACGCCGCGTCGTCCGGTGCAGATGCGTGTGGCGGGGCTGGTTCAGCAGCGGCTGCTGTTGCAGCGGTGGCGCTTGCAGCGGCTGTTGCTGCGGCCCCAGCACTGCGGCGCCGCACTCCGGCTGCGGCATCGAGCCCGGTGGGTAGGACTGGCTCGACGCCGGTGGCTGCGGCGCGGCAACGTAGTACGCGCCGCACGAGCGCGCCACGGCCTCCGGCAGCGCCTCGAGCTGCTCGTGGATAGCGGCGAGTCGCTCTTCGAGCGTCGCCAGCCGTTCGTCGAACAACTCCTGGCGCGCGTTCATGTCCGACACTATCTCGTACACCGAATTCTGGGTCTGTTGGCACAAGACACGTTCGCGAGGTCACCGCACAGCACCAAGCACCGGCATGCGTGTGTCCAGGATTCGTCATGGGAGCGTGTCGGATGAGTTAGTTGTTGGTCGCAGAGCGCCAACAAGCACCGGCATAGGGTAGACGATCCGTCGAGGATTCATTGTAGGCACGTTTCAGAGGAGTTGGCCGTAGAGCATCGAGGGTACGACGAATCGAGATTCACCGTTGTTCACAGTAGGGCGAACACGAAGAGTAGTGTGGTGTCACCGTTGTATGGCGCAAGAATTTCGGTTGGTTGAATCAAGCAATCGTCCATTTTTTTTTTAGGTGGTAACAGGCCAGGTAGTCGTTGCAGTTGTTCCATGACAACATGTACAGGTTGGAAAGCGGTTTTTGTTCAAAAGGAGAGACGGGATCGATAAGAGGTCATTTGGTTTTGTTGCGGGACAGAAAGGAGGTCAGTCGCAAGGGTATCAAACAGTAGGTCGGGAGGAGTGGGAGAGAAAAAGAAATCGATATTTAGTAAGAAAAAAAAAACAATTTCAGGGTCTATTTCAGCAATAGATACTTAGAAATCTTGCTGAAAGTTAGAAGCACCATTACATAGTGAATACAACGGAACTTCCGTACAAAAGCTTCTGTGCTAAACTTCTGTGTACTTCTGTGACGGCAAAGCAATGACTTCAGCATTCGAACAAGTCATTGTTATGGAAGTTTATTATTCCTTGAGATAAGAATTTTCGAAGACAAGTTGAAGATTTACGAGTTCATGATTGTGGACAAATAAGGTATGGCTATGCTATTTAACGTAAGCTGACACGTTTAGCTTATATCATAAAGCTGCTTTTCTCGTCTAAAAAGTAAGTAATCAATGAAGAAATGCCACCAAAAATTATTATTAGAGCCCAGTTATAGAAGGTGCTCGGGAAGCATGTCTCACCTTTGCCATATCTGTAATTGTGTTTGCGTTGTCCATAAGCTTCCTTTGGTCCATTTTAAACCTTTTCTGAGACTGAGAAGAAGAAGAAAAGAAAGAGAAAAGTAAGCGCGGTGGAGCCTTGTGTTTATCGTAGGCGTAATGGGCACTTTGAGAAGTCTCAGTGCTCGCTTTTGCATACGACGTACTTAACTGATGATTACAATTTTGAAGGGAAAACTTTAATTAGATGGCGCTGAAAACAAGAGCACGTGCTCGCAAGTAAAATATCCAGCTAATTTGCGAAAATTATTCTCGGTGATACAATAATGTATAAGTACACACGGGATTGAACGACGTAGGAATTAATTACCAGACATAAGTGGTGTATCATTTCGCAACACTGTTCAACACTTCATCCATTGCTTTCAGTACATGCATTTAGACGAACGCCAGTATTAAGCTAACATTACCTTCATTGATATAACTCCACACTACATCCGACACTGAGAATACGCAAACTTTTAACTTTTAAATGAAGTAAAATTAAATTAAGTAATTTGCTTTCAAATTGCACCGCACGCATAGATGCATGAAAAATACGCTCGTTTCAAAAGAAAGTCGACCAAGCTCTCGCATTGGCCAGGTTGCATTAATTATACAACGCATCACGACTATTCCGGAAATACAAAAGAGTATAAAACAAACACAAATCGAAGCAAGGGGCCCTGCATGCTATATGTATACAAACAATTGCGGTGGTTGTACAGATCAGCCGTGGGGAACGATTGCGCTAACATAAAACAAAGATGTCAAATTACTTAAAAATTGCATAATGAAATCTAGGAGAAACTCTACTAATCAACATATACGCCGCGTTTAGTCGGCGTCATAAGTTCCCAGACTTCAAGGTACGAGTGAATAAGTGAATGAAACAACTTATTAGGTTCACAATAGACGCGAGTTAACGCTCAACGCCACCTGGCTAGGCCCACTCGGGGACGGTCAGGTTAAACCTGACCGCCCTGGCGCGGGCCCTGCGGAGAAAGTTTCAAATTTCCCAGCAATTTATCATGGTATTCGGCATAACTGCGAACACGTTGTTAGCGAGTTTTAGAGTGGGGCGAAAATCTGGTATTCAAGGCTTCCTGCCAGAAGTGATGGGAATATTAAGCTTTTCCTTGTATCTCGCGGTCCCTGAACCTCTCATTCTGACTGTATACGTACCAACTGAATACCAAGCAAAGTCTGATGAGAAGGGAAGGGTGAAGGATCGTTCACACCGACGGCGGGACGGACCAAGCGGCGAGGCGGCAACGAGGGAAGTGGGGAAAACCTCCTCTCCAGGCGGCGAAAGCGGGAGAAAAACCAGGCCGCAAGGGCGATCGCCCCAACTTTGCCGCAGCCAATCAGAATGGCACGCACTTGAGGTGCAGTGGTGGCGTGGATGTACGTTTGAGAGAAGCATGCATTGCCACGTGATAGCGACACGTGCGCAAAAGAGCGAGATGCACGCCCCTTGTGCCGCGCGGCCAGCCGAAAGAGGCATGCAGTCTGAACAGGTTCAAGCACTCGCCGCCTCACCGCTTCGAATAGCCCGCTTTGCCGCGTTGCCGCGCCGCCTTCGGTGTGAATCGCGAATCACAGACGAAACGCAAATGAACGACTCTGCTGCACTCACCTGTAGATTGCGAGGAGGAATTTGCGCTGGTGCGCTCTCACTTTCGAAGGGTTCACACGTTTCACAAGCCTAGTGTTTTTGTAGATAAGCCACGTCTCCCGTAGGACGTTGGCCGCAGCGTTTTTCAACTGAAACAAAACCAAGAAGGAAAGAGTTACGACTGAAGAGGCGCACTATAAACCACTTTGCACCTTTAAGGGTACTTCGCGTGTCTGTGACTGAAACCCTAAAACAAGGGTGTTTTGACTAACCGAAACACCCAGATGATGGGTGTTTTGGTGTTTCAAAACACTCATGACATAGGTGTTTCAGTTTTCCGAAGCACCCTTACCGTAGAGGGTACAGTTGTACACCCGGAAAGCACCCTTAATAGTGCAAACTGGTTTTATAAAGTGTGCGTGTGGAGTGAAGCAGCGATTAGTTGACTCATTTGATTGCTTACCTTTAACTTTGTGCTTGATTTTTAGCATGGTAGGGAAGCGAGAAACGAATAACTTTTGTGTAGGGCTGTGTGTGGTTCCACATTATTTTCATAAAACCAAAAGAAAGTTTGATGCGCTTTTACCAGCTGAGTGTATAGTACGTGTAAGGAGTCTTTCTCAGTAGTGCCCCTCCCCCCCCCCCCCATAAAAAAAAGAAGAAAGGAAAACAAAAAGTCAGCAAATTAATGTCCACTCACGGTAAACTACTACACAATTTACCAACAAAGCCACACGCACTCGCAGATTTTAGCCTGGTAAAAACGAACTTATTTGTGATTCATCGACACCACCATGTTGGGTTTTTTCAGGAATGACCATTCGGTGCTTGCACATCGTGACGTAAAATTAGCAGGGTCGTGTAACGTTCAACGCATTTCGACAGCCATTTTAATGCATACGAGTTCGCTGCAGTGCCATCCATTCAGCTGCAACAGATGCAAAAACGGCAACGTCAACTATGCAAGACGGCGGCAGTTGAACGCAACCGTATAAACACCCTATAACGTACGTAACAAACCCCGTCACGTCCCAGCGCGTGTGCTGCCGAATGTGCCATGTTTATCTCTCTTTCCTCTCTCCTCTATATATTTCATCCCCACCATCACACTTCCATGCGCAGGGTAGCAAACCGGCTGCCTATAGGCTGGTTAACCTCCCTGCCGTTCTTTTCCTCCTATTTTCCGTACATCGCGTCCCAAGTTCAAGCATGTGTAGAGGTCAGAAGCGTGCAGTATAGGAGCATTCGAAGCTGAAGTGATGTCGACTCACCCTTTTCGTCAGTTGAGTGTCCATCATAAAATTGTGCACGTGCTTTTCTGCTCGGGTGAGCTCCAGCTTGCGCGCTATCACAGCAACAACCAGGGCTGTACAACCGGCCCCCTGCGAATGTTCAGAAAGAGAGAGAACGAAATCAATAAACAGCCGTTGAAAAGGAATTGAAAAAAGAGCCTTGCTGCTGACATTGATTACTTATAACACAAGCCACGCGGAAGTATAAATCAAGGCTTGCAAAATGCAATATGTATAGCCACGATATCAAACGATAATTTGTTCATGTGCGTTGCACCGAGCTGCGTGATGACCCCACCACTCTTCGATGAAGTGGTTTGCAAGCGCCGTTTCTTTTTCGAAACAGGATATCGTGTTTTATGAATGAGAAAGATGTTGCCAGAGTTCGGAGGCTGTTGCACGACAGAAATCAATCGAGCGCACTCCAGTACGACCAGCTGGAATAGAATATTCATTAAACGGTGTGCATCCCCCCCCCTCCCCCAAGCAAGATAAAGAAAAAAAGACGCTTAATACATAACTGAACTTTTGCGATTACCAATATAGGTTGAAGATTCTTACTTAAACGCCGAACAAAGTATCATGATTAGCAGCAGAAACATACATTTCCCGTACCTTGAGCTTGTTAGTGTCCGTATAGAAAAAAAAAAATTCCACATCATATTTAGCATTCGCACACTGGCGCATTTCCGTTGCTATATTATAATGGTAAATTATGCTACAAATGTTCTATTTTAGTTCGTTCAACCGGAAAAGGTTTCTTAACAAATGTGTGCCCGGCGTCATTGTTTGAAATGCGAGCCGAAATCTCAACGCCGGAACACGTCAATGTCATGTTTCATAGGTTTAGACGCAGCCTTCTAATTTATCGATAATCTCATAAGACACACATGAAAAAAAATAATTCCCGCAGTCTCGTTAGTTTGAGTCTTACTTTATCAGTGTACTTATTTTTCACTGGTAATGCTGCCACAACCGGAGGTTATCAAAGCCCCTGACGTCACAGCGAGATGGTGCGGACACTGCACGGCGGCGTCGCCACCGGTCATTCACTGTCGCGCCTTCATTGGCTTATGAAACCTCGTTTCAGCATAAGAGCCATACCTATTTTGTTATTTTCCTTTAAAATAACGCGAATTAACGTTTACTAAGACGGAAGACATTGACACTACATTCGCCGTCATTGTATAAAACACGATGGCTTTATTAAAGTGGCCCTGAAACACTTTTTTTTCAAGTAACCATGGAATGAATTCACCGGAAGAACTTATTGCCTCACGAATTCAACGCCATAAAAAATTTAAGAAACCGTCCAGCACGAGTGGAGTTACAAATATTTGTCGCATGCTGCAATTGCATTCTCTCTTCTCCCGTCTCGACGAAAGCGCTGGAAGCTAAGCAGGGAGGGAAGGGCGGAGCAAACAAAAAACGCAATGCGCGCGTCGTGACCTTAAGCAGTTTTTTTCTTTTTTTTTCTTCAAATGCGCGACTTTTTCAATGTGATCATGTGCACGCGCGTGTACAAGTCGCGCCCTCCCGCAGCGATCTCTGTAACGACCCAGAGCGCCATGTTCAAATCAGCCAATCACTGATAGATGGGCTTTCTACGAGTTATTTTTGAGCGTCTTCCGCCATTTGACGAGAGAAAGGAAAACAATTTTTAGCTGACTTCGATAATTTATTGTGAATTCCAGGCCGCGTGCTGTGCAATAATATTTGGCTCGCGTGTTGTCGGGAGCCTCTGCTACCGATGGGCAGCGTTTTCTGACGATGCTCAAAGTTTTTGAGGGCCGCTTTTTAATGCACGAGGACCCAAGCTGCCGCGTCGAGGACACGTCGTTTAGAGCAACGATCAACTTGTTGCGACAGCTTGTCGAACTCGAATGCCCTTTCTGTTCTCAACGCACTAGAAGAGGCAAAGACTATTTCTAGTCCATTCACTTAGTACGGCAGTGTCGTAAACACCACGCCATTTACACGATGAATCCCCGAGAGACATAAGAACGAGCACTGTACCATTCGTACGAGTGCTCTCACCATCGAATACTTTTAGAAGAATGCCAAGTGGATATATTTCGACGTGCAGGCGCTCAGAGGGCATTGAACCCGTGTGACCGTGTCCGCCAACAAAGTAATTACTGGTAAAGCGAACGCGAACTCGTTGAAACGGTCGTTGCATCTCAACCGAGTGAAACAGCTCAGGATACGACTCACTCAACGAAGACAAGCTCTCCATGTTGCTTTTGTACGTCTGTTATTACGCCGGGAAAGAATCATTCATCTGTATAGGCCCGGTCAACGGGGACGCGTAGTTTGAGAGAAAGGACAATGTCCAATGTTTCTTCGCTCATTTACAATTGGTACAGTCTCTGCAGGGAAGCCTTGCGACACACCGTATAAATAACGGCCGCGAAGAGCCTCGCGGCATTTATGGTCGATAAAAAAGTTGTTGACCTCGCCTCAGAGTGAGAGAGAAGGATGAAACATTTTTACACTGCATCAAACGGAGCGTATACACACAAACACTTCATAGGCGTCCAGTATGCCCGGCATGCTTTACGGTGTGAGTCTGCCAATATATACAGTTTCGAAAGCGGGATCAACAGTTGCAAGCGCGTTCACTAGATCCAGTCGGGCCAATAAAAAAAAAAAAAAACGCTGGTCAGCATCGGCGGAAAGACACATATACATGCAGACAGGGCTTTAGGGCTTTGAGTCTTTGTCCCCTCGTGGTGACATCGTCGAAATTCTGCCTGACGGGACTTCCCGACAGTCGCATATGTAGATGCAAACGTACAGTGAAAGAAAAGCGTTGCGACTGGAGATCAAGAGAAACGAAGGAGAGAACAAAAAAGAAAGAGTGCGTTTAGCGAGAAAGGGACGAGTCTGATGCAGAAAATTTATGCGCGTGGTGTATTGGGCTTTAGCGGATACGACGTACGTAGTTCGTGTGTGGTTGTAGAAAAGGATGAAACTCGAACACTGCTGATTCGCTAAAAGTAGACAATGAACATTCGTCGCGGAAGCGCTAATACAGCGGATGCAGAATTCACACACTTGTGTTAGTAAGACCTTATTTGTCGACACTCAACCGTCTTCATTGCATGATTTCCCCTTCATGCCGACAAGACGTTACCCCTTTGTATACAGCCAAATGTGCCATGCGTATTTTTTGTGTGACTAAGAGAAAGCGAACTCAAAGGAAATAGCCATTCAATGCGACATCTCAACTCAATAGCGAAAAAGAACAAATAAGACACCCGAGAAAGAGTCATTTCACTCTCGTTGAGGTGTTCTGGCTTATTGAAACATGACTCTCTTTAAATAGACGCATAGGTATATTTGTTTATTTATTTATTTTTTTGAATAGACGTACGTCCCTCGTCTTTCTGAATAGGATGGAATGATCTCCAATGAAAGGTCCCGTCTTTTTTTTAGAGAAACATTAAAGAGAAAAATAGTTGTTTACTTATCCACGTAGTTTACTCATTGACTATACCAAAGACACCACGCTCTCTGTGAGAATACGCTTAATATTAATTATCGGGTTTTGACGACTCGGAACCACCCTATGATTTTGAGAGACGCCGTACAGTGGAGGACTCCGGAAATTCCGACCACCTGGGGTTCTTTAGGGTGCACCCAAATCTAAGCTTACGGGCCTGCGACATTTTCCCTTCCCTCGAGAATGCAGCCGCCACGGCCGGGATACGAACCCGCGACCTGCCGGTCAGCAGCCGAGCGCCTTATCTACTATAGACCACCGTGGCGGGTGTGAGAAGATGCTTGTTGAGCAAAACGCGCAAAAAGAAAAAGCGCGCGGCGACGCCGCCTTGAACTTCCCGCACCTGTCTCTGTGACGTTCCTGTTTGGATGGCATCTGCTAGGGAGTGAACGTGGCTCTTAATTGGTGTAAATGGAGTACATTGTTTTCTGAGGGAGCCGGAAACCTAATATACCAAACTTCAGCAAGTTTGACTGAATCAACAATCAATCAATCAATCAATCAATCAATCAATCAATCAATCAATCAATCAATCAATCAATCAATCAATCAATCAATCAATCAATCAATTTTATTTAGTTTATTTGAATACAATATAACATAGTATAGTACTACATTTGAAGCTTCATGGTTTTAAGAAACATGAAAACAAAAAAGGTATTTGACGTCCCCGGCGTCACCACTGAGGATATCGGTGGGAAACCTAATAGAGTGGTACTGTTATCGTTGATTTTCACAACTATTATACATCTTTGGTGGTAAAACTAACGAAACAAGAGTATTCACAGTAAAAGTAATTGGTCTAATCTCTGGTCTAATTTTATAGCTTATTTATAGCGTTCTTGTAAAGAAAGTCGTTTACGTTTATCAAGTGAAGAGGCAAAAAGGGCTTTTTTCTCTCTCTTACAGCGAAGGAAGACGCATTTTATTGGACAGAACAAGCGTGAGTCTAAAACAAAGTGAGCCGAAGAGACGATGCCGCAATAAGCGCACAAGCTGGTAACAGAAGTCCAGATAGAACTCAGATCCACAGGCAATGGACGGTATTCGATTTCACGAGTCGAATACAGATTCACTAAACGCGATGTCAGGTTACGCTCGCCTACACTGTCTGGTCGCAGTAAGCTTGACCTGGGGTCAAGCTTACTGCGACCAGACAATGTAGGCGAGCGTAAGCGGACGCGACGTACTAGTTTCGGATAAGCCTCGTGTTCTTTCCCAAACGGGCGCTTTCGAACGAATTGGATCTGTCAGGAAAAATAAACGAAGGAAGTGCACTAACATTTGTGTGCAACGCGAGAGTGGGCAAACAGCCGTAGCAATCAGTAGGATGGGATCAATACAGCGGTAGATAGATAGATAGATAGATAGATAGATAGATAGATAGATAGAAAGATAGATAGATAGATAGATAGATAGATAGATAGATAGATAGATAGATAGATAGATAGATAGATAGATAGATAGATGGATGAATAAATGGATAGATGGATGGATAGATGGATGGATAGATGGATGGATAGATGGATGAATAGATGGATGGATAGATGTATAGATAGATAGATAGATAGATAGATAGATAGATAGATAGATTGATAGATAGATAGATAGATGAATAGATAGATAGATAGATAGATAGATAGATAGATAAAAACATAGGTAGATTGATAGAATTAGATGAAAAGTAAAACGTAGGTAGGTTAATCTAGTGAAAATTGTCGGTTTGCTATCCTGAGCAGGTGTGGCGAAACAGGGATTGTAAAGGAGACAGAGAAAGAGGAAGATAAAAGAAAATCAAAAACGAAATACACACCCCCACCCACCACACGCACGCACGCGCGCACGGACAGTCAAGTCAAAGCCGTTTTAAGCGACCACTTGAACGCAGAAAGCGCACTTGCACAGCAAGCTTTCTTCTGAGACGCTATACCCAGTCGATGGTGCAGGATTCCTTCTTTTGAAATAGTTCGGTCCTCCAGTGTATCATGTATCAGGCACGTTGCAAGCGACCAGCCGAAACGTCGGTCAGAATATACCGTGCAAAACCAACGTGCGTCGTACTCTATTTTCCCTCATTCTACCGGGGCCAGCGTTACTTCCTTGCTGCAACTATATATACATATATATATATTGTCCACATGTAGACAATATCGACATCGACAAGTGACGACATTGACCCAGACGCCAACACGTTTACGGAACGCGCGGAAGAAGCTAGACAACTGGCACGTTTACGGATCCGCCAGCAGCAAGAGTACGATGCAGGCCGCTACAATGCCCACAGCAGAGCCGTTGTCTATCAAACTGGCGACAAAGTATGGGTTTGGACACCTGTACGGAAACGAGGACTATCAGAAAAGCTCTTAAGAAGATACTTTGGGCCATACCGAGTGCTGCGACAACTGAGTGACGTCACTTACGAAGTCATTCCCGACAATTCGTGTAGTACAAAGCGTCGCCAGCACCATCCTGAACTCGTTCACGTAGTGCGCATGAAGCCTTACGTCAGCGAGTGATTGCGTGAGACTTTTCTTAAAAAAAAAAACTGCATTATTGACTTCGCATCGGGTCGATGCTCTTTGAGAGGGAGGCAAATGACCCGTGTCTACATGTGGACAAAAACGATGATGGGGGGATTTAGCGGACACCAGATAGTGGGCCTCTGGCTTGACTGAAGAACGAAGAAGAAAATCTTGCGGCTCAGCTGTTGAGAACACGCTGCTTTCGCTGCCTCAAGGCGTACTTGTGCTTTGTTCGCATTGTACTGCGACACTATATATATATATATATATATATATATATATATATATATATATATATATATATATATATATATATATATATATATATATATATATATATATATATATATATATATATATATAGCCAATGCGACATCCAACCACAGTCATACAAAAAAGGGTAGCGCCACCTTGGCGAAGTTCTGTAAGAATTCCACATGTTTATTGAAGTTTTTGAGGTTGCCGGAATAAAAACTACGCTTTAATGGCACGTGGGACAGCACGTTACGTAGTGTACATACAAAAAAAAAATTAGAAAATTCATCGCAGGTATATAGAGAGGTAGTCGGCCAGTATGAGTGAGTGTGTGGGTGAGTGAGTGAGGGAGTTATTCTTACAGGGTGCTCGGTTACGAGAATACAGCTTAGCGGATACATCAGTAAAGTAAGACCGGATGCATAGCCCCACCGTGGTGCTCTAGTGGCTAAGGTACTCGGCTGCTGATCCGCAGGTCACGGGATCGAATCCCGGCTGCGGCGGCTGCATTTCTCATGGAGGCGGAAATGTTGTAGGCCCGTGTGCTTAGATTTAGGTGCACAACAAAGAACCCCAGGTGGTCTAAATTTCCAGAGCCCTCCAATACGGCGTCTCTTATAATCGAATCGTGGTTTTGGGACGTTAAACCCTACAAATCAATCAGTCAAGACCGGATGCAAATGTGGTAAAGATCTTGAAACTTGTGCTCAGAAACTTTATCAGTACTTACGTCATTTTAACATACGTCAAATTACCATGAACGCCTCATGCGACCATACTAGTCAGAATTTTATTCGTTTTCTGTAAGTGGTTTCCTTGCCCGATTCGTCGAAGCGAGTATTGGTAGGGCTTTCCATGCTATCAGCAAGGAAGCATCTCTCGTTCGCAGTATTCCCGCAACCCCTTTGGACGTCAAACATTTGACCATCGCGAACATACCAACGGGTCTGACATTCACATGCGCCAAGATTAACTGAGTTCCCGTTGTCGCACCACGGTAGTTCTGCCCGGAATTCCGTACGAACGCGGGAGATGAAACGGCGAATACCCTTCGGCTACCATTTCAGTTCCGGGAGCCGAGAAATTTCTCAAAGCCGCTAACGTTCCTGCACCGTGACGATGGTTTTCGGGCCACAAATTAGGTGAGCCGAAATTGCCTATACCCGTCTTCGTAGAACTCCGGCAACTCCACTGGAGAAAGCTACCTTTTATTTTCTTTTTTCTATAAAAGGCTTCACACTGTTCCCCCACTTTCAGCAGCCGTCTCTTCTACCGCGCCTTCCGGAGAACTTCCTTCCGTTCCACCCTCCTTTCCTCCGCTCTCTAGCAGTCTTCCCGACCTTTGCCACGGAGCGGACGCAAGGAACGGACTAATTAGCCGAGCAGACTCGACTCCACACTAACAGGACAGTACCGAGGAAGGAGTGAGCAAGACTAGGGACTCCCGCAGTGACAACGGCGCAGATCGAGGAGGAAATCTTTAGGGAAATCACGCGAAGGAGGGCGCGCGTCCAAGCGCACGAGCCAAGCCAAGAACAAAGACAAGCCACTGGATATACAGGGATATGAAGGAAGAGGGATGGTGGGGGGTGCTGCGGTGTCGTCAATGAAGCGGCGTAGATCAAGTTGCCTTGTTAGGGTAGAATAAGGAAGCGGCCATGGGATCAGGGGAAGTCACGCTAAGTAAATGTAATAGCACCGCGCTGCGACGTGGCGGAGACGGAAGCGAAAAGAAAAAGAGAAAGGAAAGCACCCGCTGTCGACACTGCAGGCGTCGCTAATTCTTTTATGCGTAGTGGTCGGAGGCGCATGGGCTGTTTGAAGGGAAAGACGAAATTATGCGAGTCGACTGAGCGACTCTGTATACATGAATGCGAAGTACACGGTGGTAAGTGCGGTGGTCGCTGGGTGGAGAGGGATGGCGCATAGTTTGTCGCTAATGCGATAGAATCCCGAGGCTCTCCTATACTGCGCGAGGCAAAGTGTCGCGAGTCGCCGGTGACGAGACGCTAGACGAGACGCTATGACGGCGAAACGGAATAGACGTCGTTTACGCTATGTACTCGGGACTGGAGGAGTGTGTAAGATATTGGCTATATGGATATCGGGTCGGGAAGAAATAGGAACGGGCAGGGAAATAATTTGTCGGGTTGCGTACCCGACTGCGCAGAAAGACGATAGAGCGTACGTGGGAGGTGACGGAAAACACAGAAAGAAAGAAAGAAAGAAAGAAAGAAACACAGACAGACAGACATACAGACAGAGAAGACCGTTATTGTAGGCGAAATTCAATGGGATTGTATGCTTGCAATACAAATTGTGCTTCGCAATTTTTCGCCAGGGAGATTAACGGAATGTGCTCCAACTTTCTACGTAATCGCGTCACCTCTTCTCTTACCTACGCGTAACCACTGTATCAGCAAGAATGAACGGCAGTGCACCAATGAAGCCTGCATATTTGGCAAGGCTAGACCGGCCGGCTACTTACATCATCCTAGTCGAAAGGAAAGAAGTGGAAATTTAAGGGCTTGTTTTTACTTTGTTAGATACATTATTAACAAGAACTAACTGAAATCGATGCCAATGTATCATTGTTAATTTTCAATATTATTGTGCCATCATGAGTACTATCAATCAGCGGCGTAACCAGAAATCCTTTAGAGGGGGGAGGGGAGGGAGAAGGGGTGGTAAATCCCCCTTTATATATGTTCATTCATATGCTTGCACGTGCGCGTGTATATATACACATATGCAAAATCGGAAAAAGTCGGGAAATGAAAATTTGGACACCACCCTGCTTCGAGAATGTCATCGCTAGAAATATCTGCTGCTGTCGTAAGTTGCATATGTCCTACTACACACGGATGACAACGGGTATTACAACATAAACTTTGGCACAGTTATGCAATCGCTTGGCTTCGGTAACCGATTGCATGGAGGTGGTAGTACCATTCTTACTTTCCTGGCCGTTCTTCCCGTCGATTGTTCAATCCCTCTAACCATTCAAGAGAGGAGCAGACCGGACATGCGTCAGGTCGATTTCCCGCCTTTTTCCTTCCATCACCTTAGTTTTAATATCGCGAAGTCACAAAGGCTTTTCCTGTAAGAATATCTCTCTCCTGAAGCATAAACATTAGCAGCGCTGGCCTATGTATCTGATATGGAAAAAAAAGAGAAGCTAAAGGCAGGGAGGTTAACCAAGCTGAACTTGGGTTGTTACGTTATACTGTGTAAGAACAAAGCAGGTGGTAAAAATAAGAGATAGATAGATAGAGATTGATAGATAGATAGATAGAGACAGATAGATAGATAGAGACAGATAGATAGAGATAGATAGATAGAGATAGATAGATAGAGAGAAAGAGAAAGAGAGAGAGATAGATAGAGATATAGATAGATAGATAGAGAGAGAGAGAGAGAGAGAGAGAGAGAGAGAGAGAGAGAGAGAGAGAGAGAGAGAGAGAGAGAGAGAGAGAGAGAGAGAGAGAGAGAGAGAGAGAGAGAGAGAGAGAGAAGCAGCGATGCGTGCTCACAACAGCATACACCACACCATCAGAGAAGGCCGCGGAGCCCACTCGGTTTGAAAAGCGAGGCAGGGCTCGCACTACATGACGAGTACAGGCGTAAGGTTATTTCATAAAGCGTAATTGGTTGATATCGCCGATGGCTTTACGTGCAAGGTGGTGTTATACATATATTTTTTACTTTAATATAGATAAGGTTGATCCCTTGTTGGCGCTTCCACCAACAACCCCCATACGAACACCGGACGTCCGCAATTTCCACTTCAGTGCTGTCCTGCCCACCGATTGGGTATGTCCAGGTTCAGTTCGAGGACTTGCAACTTGAGTTCGGTAAATAACTTTATAAAATCGGACGATATATAACTTTATAAATCGCACTTTCACTCATGAACGCGAGTATGCTAATAATGCAGCGCGAGGTCGATGGCGCGAGATTCACTCAACTGCAGCAGTTAGCCCTGCACTGTCCATAAAACGTTTTACCTTGAAGAGAATTGTGAGAAAACGCTGATCGTTTTTACTCTTCTTGTACAGTTCATTCATAAAAGAATCGAATTTTATTTAGTAATATAATTAGTATTCACTACTAATAATCAATCACTCTGATTAAACGTGTAACTCACTGCAACTTCATTATGGCATGTTACATCTGCTATAACTGATCATCATTAGGCTTTGTTATAATTTTTGAGGCATTATATATTCAATGCAGCAAATATTATATCATACATAAAAAATATTGTAATCTGTAAATATGTTCGTTTATATTTTTGTGCTAGTGACGAGAGCACAACAAAAAGATAATAAAAATATCAGGAGACATTGAGCCCCCCCCCCCCCCCCCCTCCTTCCACCTTCACAGTCTTCTAACCACTAAACGACGGTCCTACACCAAACTAACCAACAAGGACTGCTTCGGGCCTCTTCTTCCTTTTCGAGCTCCTTTATTGCTGCCGGATCACATACTTGGCATACCACAGCATACTCCGCATGCTCACACGCTGAAAGGACGCAACGTAATCACCCAGGCGCAAAAAAAAAAAAAAAAACACACACACACACGAAACGAAAAAGAAGAAGAAAGAAGAAAAAAGAAAGAAGAAAAAAGAAAGATATAATTAGTCGAAGAAACGAAGAAGAGAAGACGACAAAACATGCGTATAAGGAAGCAGCAGCACCAGCGGAGACTTCTTTCCCCTCCGAAGCTCTGTCTCTCGGAAGAACGATCCTCTCCGCGCCTTCACCTCTCGTAATATATTGCCTGGCAAGAACGTTTCTGTGTGCATTCTTCACCTTCTTTTTATATGTACTCCCCCTCTTCTTTCTATATGTACTCCCCCCCCCCCCCTATTTTCTGCCCCAATTTCTCAGAACACCGGGAGCACGTCTACCGGTGGAGGTCCGCTCAGGTGGGGTTGGAGATCACTGACATACTTCTAATTTCAACCAAAGAAATAAAAGATCGAAAGAAAGGAAGAGCTTAAGTAACATAACCGAAGGCCAAGAGCAGTTCAAGGGAAGTAGGGAAGGAAGGACCTAAGAAAGGACACGGTATCAGCCGGGCACCCTGACGGGGAGCAGGCGGTTACACGCGCTAGAGAAAACGGTGCAACGAATTACGAAGAAAAAAAGTTGATAAACTGTACGCAGAGCGACACAGTAGAAGCGGAACTTCGTGGAATGTTTGATGGAAAATTAGAAAAAGGCCGTCGAAAAAATCACCTCGCGAGCGTAAAAGGAAGCGCGAAGCACCTCTATCCGTATTCCATGGCTTGAACATTGGAGGAAGTGCGGAAGGTTTGAAAAAAAAAAAAGCTGTTAAAAACAGAAAAAAGAACGAGACGGGAAGAAACAGGGCCGTGGAGCGATCGGGCCGGCCCTGTAGCGCGCGGGTCTCGTTACAGGGCGCTCTTCGTGAGCGGCTCCCTAATAAGGAGGGAGGACATGCGACGTCGCCTAGCTGCCGTCGAAAGGGGAGTCCCCCGAACCGGGAGAGGTGTGGGGACGAGGGACATAACGTGGTAGGGGGAAAGAACGGCAATACACAGGCGGGGACGACGAGAGGGACGAACGGCGATGAGGTGGTGGTGCTTGACGCTTCACCGAGTACGTGTACGCTTCGCGAAAAACAAACAAATAAAAAAGTATCAAGGGCCTCGGAAGTGGGTCACACGCGCGCGTCGGGCCGTTCACGCGGATCACGCACCTTCTGCGCACACTTCACCGCTGAGCTCCCAACGCCGCTAGATTGTGATAATAAAAAAGAAGGGCAGAAGCCTTAACTAAAACGTCGGTGCTACGCAGTTCACGGAGCTAGCACTCGGCAGCGCCTTCCCATCGGTTCTTACGGCTTTGTCATCGGGCCATGC
The DNA here is from genome assembly GCF_013339725.1 of Rhipicephalus microplus. Taxonomy (NCBI): domain Eukaryota; kingdom Metazoa; phylum Arthropoda; class Arachnida; order Ixodida; family Ixodidae; genus Rhipicephalus; species Rhipicephalus microplus. The sequence goes on along the minus strand of NC_051175.1, from coordinate 78,467,937 downwards.
AATGTTTTGACGGACAACGTTGCGCAGGCATCTTTAGGAGAGGGGGAGTGAGCGAGAGAGTGAGACAATTGCTCCACAGACGAAAGCCTATAGCTCTTCTAGAGGCAATATCTGGGGGAGAAGAACACGCAAGGTAAAGGTAACCTATTAATCTGCGTTCCTTAAGTGGCGTAAAGATCTATGACAGTCCTTGTTCACTTAATAAAAATATTGAAGAACTAAACGTTTTACGTTTCACTACCACATATATGCGTATGCATGTGTGCTCGTAAAACGTTGCGTGCATATGTGTCATTTTTTTCCTAAAAAAAGCCAAATTCACAAACTGGAACTGAGCTAAATCTCACCATAGCGTAAATCGCAACTAAGCATCTGTAACTGCCGAAACACTTGTAAAAAAAGGTAACGTAAAAAACAACGTAAAAAACTTACTTTCGAATGAAAAAAAGAGCAAACTGTGCCATATTCACTAAACCAGCACTGCGCCAACAATTGTGACCAAAACAATTCATGTGGCCGCATTCAATCTGTTTAACTTGTAAACTATAGTTGCTTTGTTATTGTGTTTAACTACAAGAGAGTTTCAAATGCGAATCAATTGTTTGCATACAGCATGCACTTTTGGCATCCATCCATCCATCCATCCATCCATCCATCCATCCATCCATCCATCCATCCATCCATCCATCCATCCATCCATCCATCCATCCATCCATCCATCCGTCCGTCCGTCCAGCCGTCCGTCCGTCCGTCCATCCATCCATCCATCCATCCATCCATCCATCCATCCATCCATCCATCCATCCATCCATCCATCCATCCATCCATCCATCCATCCATCCATCTTTCCGATGGAGGCGGAAATGTTGTAGGCCCGTGTGCTCAGATTTGGCTGCACGTTGAAGAACCCCAGGTGGTCTAAATTTCCGGAGCCCTCCACTACGGCATCTCTCATAATCATATAGTGGTTTTGCGACGTTAAACCCCACATATCAATCAATCAATCAATCAATCAATCAATCAACCAATCAATCAATCAATCAATCAATCAATCAACCAATCAATCAATCAATCAATCAATCAATCAAATCCGTCCGTCCGTCCGTCCGTCCGTCCATCCATCCATCCATCCATCCATCCATCCATCCATCCATCCATCCATCCATCCATCCATATTTGCGATGGAGGCGGAAATGTTGTAGGCCCGTGTGCTCAGATTTGGGTGCACGTTAAAGAACCCCAGGTGGTCTAAATTTCCGGAGCCCTCCACTACGGCGTCTCTCATAATCATATAGTGGTTTTGGGACGTTAAACCCCACATATCAATCAATCAATCAATCAATCAATCAATCAATCAATCAATCAATCAATCAATCAATCAATCAATCAATCAAATTCATCCGTCCGTCCGTCCGTCCGTCCGTCCGTCCGTCCGTCCATCCATCCATCCATCCATCCATCCATCCGTCCGTCCGTCCATCCGTCCGTCCGCCCGCCCGCCCGTCCGTCCGTCCGTCCATCCATCCATCCATCCATCCATCCATCCATCCATCCATCCATCCATCCATCCATCCATCCATTGATATTTCATATCTACCAGCAACGGCGAGAACACACAAGCGTAATTTTAACGTGTGGAATTGGCATTGGCAGCGTTGACCCAACTAATGTAAAGAAAAAAATGTAAGGGTCCTAGCAGGAATGGAACCACAGCAGTCTGCGTGACAACCAAGCATTCTACCACAGAACCACGCTAGGTCTTGAAACACCTTTTCACACATACCGTAATTTTCGTGAAGCATCTATTGCGGATGAAGTGATGACTGTCCCATTTTATAAATATTACATATGTAACTCTACGATAAAGCCGTCACGTCCGGTTAAGATCAATTGTAATTAGGAGCAATGAACTGAATGCGATTGACATTTCATATCAACCAAGAAATGGCGCGAACAGACATTGGTAATTTTAGTTCGAGAGCATTAAGAAAAATCGATGCATCTTCACTAAGTGAAGGACGAGAAGTAGGCGGAGCTATAGGTCCTATGGTTCATAATGTCTACATTGAAGTCGCCTACTAGTATAATGAATGGACGCACGGAGAGACGGTGCACATGAGGTGGACGTATGTACGGATGCACGGATGGACAGATGGACGCATGGACGGATACTCGGATGGACGGATGGACGGACAGACGGACGGACGGACGGATGGACGGACGGATGTCTAGACGAACGGACGGTTTCGGAATCAGAACTGCTTTTGAAGTAGACCGTAATGTTCGTAAAACGTGAATTGTGGTTGCAGTGCTGGATATCCAATCTTTTAAACAGTACATACGTACTCCTATCATACAGCCATCACGTTGGATTAAAGACAACTGTAGTGAAGCGTCATGCACTGAAGCTCATTTATCTAGCAGTGTCCAGAGCTGCCATCCTCGCTGGTACAAGTGCTACATATCAGCTTACGGCTTCTGGGATTGCTAATACCCCTGCTGCTGTTGGCATTGTTATACAACAGTAAACATGAGACTGCTTAACGTATGTATATGCGTACAGGATTTGTACATATCTTTAGCGCCGTTTCGCCACGTTTCACTGAGTAAAAAATTACAACATAGTGACCTTCCCTCCGTATGCTTCACATAACATCAATTCACAAGGGATCTGCCATTTTTTTTTTCTTGGAAGAATTGGTTCTTGCTCAAGGACATGATAGTGTAGAGGAAAACTGGAATGGAAAGCGTAAGACACCAGCTTCCAGCTTCTGCCTGTCAGTGTTACTTTTAGAGGTTTTCCCGACACTGTCACGTTTTTCTTTCACTGAAGGATGGTATGACTGAAACAGAAGACAATTGAAATGTATATGTTAGGCGCCTATATATTTTTTGAAGAAGTGGTTTAAATGGTATGGCACAAAACAAGTGAAGAAGCAGAAAAGGAGGTGAAGAATTCCCTAAATACTTCAATACGTGCCAAGAACGAAAAACACTGCCGAATGTCCAAAATAGTGCGTTTTTTTTGCGTGGATATAGCACTCGTTCTACAAGTATACTCACTGCCACTACGACCCTGCAACAGACACCCCGAAGCGGTGGTCTAGTGGCTAAGGTACACGGCTGCTGACCCGCAGGTCACGGGATCGAATCCCAGCTGCGGCGGCTGCATTTCCGATGGAGGCGGAAATGTTGTAGGCCCGTGTGCTCAGATTTGGGGGCACGTTAAATAACCCCAGGTGGTCAAAATTTTTGGAGCCCTCTACTACGGTGTCTCTCATAATCATGCGGTGGTTTTGGGACGTTAAACCCCACAAATCAATGAGACGAAGGCATTTACGGATGCCCAGAGACGGTGATAATTTTGTCGCAAACTCTTGCTATAAGATTCATTTGCAGCAATTTAAGCTTCTTTTATTATCTAAGTTAAGACCAAATAAAACATTGCAATCGATAAGAGCGAAATTCAAGTTTTTTTCTGAATACCCGCGATAGGAGGCTATACATTTTTAAGCTGGAATATAGTTGACACAATTCAGCGATGCGAGCACACTGGCAAGCGTGCTGGAGAAGGACTGACCATACTGTCAGTAGCGAGAAACTGCATCTGTCTGTTTTCGTTAAAGCGAACTTGGCTCTTCTAGAAATAAAAAACTAAAAAAACGCCACATATGTACTTTGCATATATGCAAGAAAGGAAGATGGGAGCTTGTATATTAAATCATATTAAAACATATAAAGCATGTCGAATGTTTAATTTTTTTAATAAAAGTGATGTACATTGAAAATACACTGATTTGTGTATGACTCAAGTGACGTGTATATTAAAAACATTTTGTGAAATACTGTTTTCTGTCATGGATTGATATGTACTAAACATTAATGTTACTTTCAAGTTGTGTACATATTATGTGTACACTATTTTAATTATTCCAAACTGTTCAGTGTATAACTATGCATAATTTGATTGTATTTTTGTGTTTCACTACTGCACGGGCCCGAGGAGGCCCTGCAGTATCTGTAAATAAAAAAAAGAAAAGAAAAGAGGAATGGGGCACTGTATAATTTCCTGCAAGCCAATCCTATAGAAGAATGTTTTATCGAAGACGGTGACTTCACCGCGATCTCATTTGTCGACAAGCGATCAAGAGCCCAGCTGAAACAGAACTGTTGAAACAGTCAGAGGTACTACATGACTACGCAGCAAGGCTTTTCAATGTTTATACATGAATGCTCCTTTCACGCTTAAGCGCGAGTCCGAGAGCCAGTAAATGTGATGACGATAACGACTTGCTCCGTCGAAGGGATGTTCGTCATGACAAGAGTTGTGTTCAGCCTATATCGATCAAGGCTGGCCGTTGACCCACTTGAATGTATTTGGCATTGTTTTTTTTTATCACTAGCCTCGTAAGCTTATACTTAATTCGGAACAGCAGGAAAGATTAAAAAGCGTGGCCTCAATCGTCCAAACAAACAAACAAACAAACAAACAAACAAACAAACAAACAAACAAACAAACAAACAAACAAACAAACAAACAAACAAACAAACAAACAAACAAAAACTAACGAACGAAAGAAGGGAAGAAAGAGAGAGAGGAAGAATGAGAAAAGAAATAAAGAATAAGAGAATTCTCTGTAAGAATAGGCAACTAACCATATTGGGAGAAAATGGCGACTGTATATCGACCCGGCATGCCGAAATAAAATAAATAGTTGCGTATTGTTCCTGTATTTAGGCTCTTAATTAACGACGGTGTTTTAATGAGCAAAGGAAAAAAACGCAGTGTTGACAGATCCTCATTTCGGTCAGGTCAGGTTAGATTAGGTTGGGGAGCACACTTGCTTGTCCACAGCGCCTTGATAATATGGCAGCTACCAACATTTCTTTTTTTCGCAGAACCGCCAGGGATGTTTAACGAACGCCAACAAGTCCTATTGGTGCGACACGTGGCACCTAATTGGTGGAACGCAGAGCACCCTTGGGAGTGGAGAAGGGAAGGGGAGGGGGTCGCACAATGCAGAAAACGAGAAACGCGGAAAAAGCCGACTCTTTATAATTTCTCTGGGTGGAGAAACACGAAAATTCCCGGAACAAACGACGGTGCGATACAAAAAGACGATAAAAGTAGCGAGACCAGTCTGTTTATCCAGGATGCTATGCTTTATTATGCCATTCAGGCCTCAACAGCCATATCGGCTCTTTGGCTTGCAATGAGGTAATTTATAGTGAACCATGTTTGATTGAAGACCAATTAACAAATCGGAGTTATTGAGCCCGTGGATAGCAGTAGTCACTAAAAAAAGAGTGCTCTCGCCGTAAAGTCATCTCTGGAAGCAACTTTATTATTGTTAATCAAAGTTAGAATAAAAACATATATCCGTTTATGAGACTACAGGTTGCATTATATGTTACGCTATGAAAGCAGTAACGTACCCCATTATTTTCAGCTACACTCCGTCCATAAAGTATATCAAGCATTGCAACTCCGTCTATCTGGTATTCTTTGTGACGTCTTGCATTTGCATTCTTTGTGACGTCTTACGACATGTTTACTTCTCATAAATCTCGAGTGAATTTTCTTTTCATGCCAATTTATGACGTTTTTATCTTTTTTTTGCGTGCATATGATGGTGACTTTCTTTAGATAATACCAACACTTTCGCGTATGAAGTAGCTTGTAACGTCTCCCTAAAGGAACATCGAAGGGGAAAACAATTTTTCTTGCATTAGTCAACTAAGCTTACATGATATCAAAATCACCAGCATTCGCATGACAAGCGATAAACAAAGCAAAAAGAAAATGCGGATGGTGACACCACCTTGAATTTCCCACCCAAATCACCATGACGTCATACACTTTGACGGTATCTACTAGGGCGTACGTAATTTCTAGTCGGCAAAAAATGAAAGTTATTGTCTTTTGAGTGAGCCAGGCACATAAAATACCAAGTCTCAGCAAGTTTCGTCGCGCCAAAGTCGCCGGAACACCAAAAACATATAGATCAAATGACATCTCACATGAGAACAAATGACATATAAGCCAACAAATACGTGTGTTTTTACAAATTCTGTGTGGCGTGGACACATTTCTATGTAGTGTGGACACATTTCTGTGTGGTGTGGACACTAAGCATTGAAGAACGTGGACTCATTGTGTAAGCGTTGTGCTATGTACATATGTAGAGCCTTGTGTCTGCTACCAAATATGCGATGTCGACTTTTGTGCAAGAGAAGAGGAGTAGCCGGCGCCACGCACTGACACCAACCTCTCCTTATATACATTTAATAAAAAAAAAACCGTCATCAATAGCCTATGCATGCTGCCTGACACCACCACTCGTTCGGGCACCAGCAGAAAAACGAAACAAAGGTAGAACCGTGCAGTGGATGTACACACCATGAGTCCCGTGGTGACCGCGATGCCCCTGCCACAGTACGTGTTGGGCACGATGTCTCCGTAGCCCACGGAGAGAAACGTGATTGCCGTCAACCACATGGTGTTCAGCAAGTTTGCATGCTCCTCGTCGTGGTACCTGCACGCAACAACGTTGCAACGGGGTTAGGCACGGCTGAATGGCCGACTCCTCTTCGCGACAACAGCACATAAAAAAAAACCCAAACAGGACGGAGGCTAGGAAGGATCAACAGTGAATTAGAACGAGGGCTGCCACTTACAACTAGACGAAGGCAAGTCTTATCGTCGAATCATCACTTACAAGGACACTACTTGTTTTGTCACGAGGTAATAAGAGTAACGCGTGCTAATATACGTGCGTACGTTCGTAAGCGATGTCCCTCTCTGCTCTCTATCTTTTATCTCCCGCCCTCCCATGCGCAGGGTAGCAAACCGGCTGCCTATAGGCTGGTTAACCTACCTGCCGTTCTTTTCCTTTCATTTTCCTTCCTTCTCAGAGTATACAACGAATACAGGCATTCAAAGCTAAGCTAGCATATGAATACACGGCATAGTCTTCTTCTTGATCATGCCCTTTCGTACATAACCTGCTCATTGACGATGCCATATAGTGAATACACTGAAACAGAGCATAGTCACTGTACAGCGAGTTTTAGAACTGCGTGCGTTGCATCCACAAAAAGCGCCAGTGGTAGTAAATGGGGCGTACGAGCCTCGAGTATGATGGGCTCACGGGTTCGATTTCCATACGGCGTAACTCAACTTCATGCCAGAGTGGGCGGACAGTGCATGCGAAGGTATTCTAGCAGTATATAATCAGCCTATGTTTCACATGCATAACGGCACACGCCAGGCAATGGAAATTAGCTAGAAACTGTTCCCCATATAAAGCCATTCGACAAGCACAACTGCACATATGAAAAGCCAAGCCTGACCTTTTTGCAACACGCAAAAGTTAGGCTTAATCTTTCGTTCTGGCAGCGCACTTGATGAAAGTTCGGCTGTCCACTATTGCAGTGCATATGACTTACAGAAAATTCTACTTTTGTGAGGGGGATAAGCAGCATTTGCACCGTGTCCTGCAAAATTCGCCAGCACGAAAAACAAAGACGTAGAAACAAAGACGTCCCCCTTAGCTTAGCAAGCGGCACAAAAAGCTGCGTCTCGATGGGAGAGATTCGACTGTGCTTCTTTCCTATCCTTCAGAGCGCTCTTCACCTTATTGAAACGTATATATGTGGACTATGAAAAAATTCGACCTTTACTTTACTTTGTGAGGTAGCGATAAAATTCGCTGATATTGCCTCTGTAAAAATCATATATCTGACATCAAAATAAAGGTATGCAGGCCTTTACAAGACACTCGAGCTAACTTTGGCACTGTAAAACTAATAAAGGCACAAACCTTAATAAGACGATCTCAATCACCCGAAGACACGAGCTTTCCGAGTACAGAGCACACATGTACCCATGAAACAGCAAACCGAGAAAATCTTAATTTTCCCCAACCAGCTTAGTTTTACAGGCTTTGAAAATTAAAGCGGTTGCTGCGCGCACGCTTGCAGTTTTTAAATAAGGTTGGAGCGTCTGTATCGTATTTATATAACACGCAAGCGCTGCATGGGAATAAGCGGCGACATTGGTGAAACTATATGCACCAGGCAATTTTCAGTTCGAAGGCCGTCTTTCGTTGAAGATGTATGCAAATGAAAATTGATGTTGCAAGCATCTGACCCTATTGCACGTTGTTCACTCTTTGATAATTCTATATACGTTCCAATAAGGTGAAGAGAGCTCTGAAAGATATGAGGGAAGCACAGTCGAATCTATCGAATCGAGACGCAGCTTTTCTGTGCCGCTTGCTAAGTTAAGGGGACGTCTTTGTTTATACGTTTTCGTCTTTCGTGCTGGTGAGTTTTGCAGGACGTCGCACCAAGTTGCCTTGGTCAAAGCACTTCTAAAACAATTTTCTGTTCCACCTGAGTCAAGTAGTGGCTTTCAACAAACCACATTTCTTTTGCATAGGAATGCCAGGCACCTCCAGATGTTACTCGAGAAACGATAGAACACACACTGTGTTTCCGTGGTTGCTTTGTAACTAAATGGACATACTTATTCACGCTTTTTTTAACAACTTAAACAACAGATCACTTGAAGAATATGTTCAGACCATGGTCATATCCAGCGTCGGCCAGCAAAGACACGCGGGCATTGCTACTGCTTGTAGCGAGAGATACATTGGTCGTAACTTCGCCGTTTCGCTGTGGCTGGTGGCCGCACCGCGTGCTGAGCTGTTGCCTAGCAACAGCCGCAGATGGCAGGGACGCTCGCCGCGCCATCTGGCCTGACATCAGAGGAGGAACCGGTGAAACCGCGTGAAACAGAGGAGCAGCCGGTGTTGCGTCGTGGAAGAGGCGAGTCGGTGGCATTCATCAGCAGATATGGAAAGTGAATCGGAGGGACTGAAAACAGCTAGGCTTTGTCATCGAAACAAAACCAAGAGCACTCAGCCGAAGAAACAGAAGAACGAGCCGTACGCCTCGAGAAGCGTAATTGAACAGTAAACCAGGCTAACCAATATGAATAACCGTACCTCTCGCTTTATTGCTTTTCAATTTCAAGAGCGAGCATTTTATCAATGATTATCTAGGCAAAATATGCGATACTTGCGCGATGCACAATGCAAAAACACTGTTGGCATCTTCGAAAACTAGGTATTTTACCAAAATTTCATGAACGATTCTTTTGTTACGTGCGTGGGTGATCGTGCGCATGATTTATGATCGTAGGGCGTACGCATGCGATCGTTGTATATAGCATGATCAACAGCCGACACCTGGAGTAGGAAGTCAGGCGATGAACCTGGTTGACCCGTGGATTTCATTAAAATTGTTATATAACTCCTTACCACAATAGTCGGGAAATCGGGTTCGCCGGTCATTGCCTCATCTCCACGAATGCCGACAATACGTATATCTGTGATTGCGTATACTTGTATAGGACTGTGGTCGCGTTCAAGGATACCAATATCTAGCACACATGCACTCTAAAAAAGAGTATGTGTGACTCCTTTCGCGTAGTCCTGACGTGACATGTATATGACACACTCTAAAGAGGCACGTTATCTCCCTTTTCGGTCACATAGCTCTCAAAAGAGAGTATATATAATGGCCACCAAAGAGTGTCGACGAAAGATAGTGATATACGTGGCAAGCCAGAACTCTAAAAAAAAGTCAAATGATTTTCTTTTTCTGGGGCTGTAGGAAAAATACTGGGGCATTGTCTTTAGCCTATTCTTCAAGTCCAAACAAGACAAAAGGTACGTCCCGATCTCAACCTTGCCTGCATCTCCAAACTTGCACGTATTGTGCGTGTCCTGCTAGTTGCGCTGTCCTGGGAGCAAGAGGTGTAGGCAGAAATCTTTCTCGGCCGGGAAGGAGGGGGGGAGGGGGCACGGGTTCGGCGTGCGAACCTCTGGCTGCACCAGTGCCCGTGGGTTCAAACTGTTCTGCCACCGTGTTCAAATTTTATAACGAGTGTGCATTTCACACATGGCTAACCTGAGTGTGCGTTAAGCCTGCCCTCCCATCTGAAGGAGAACTTACGAAAGATTTTATGTAAACGTGCTGCATCAGCATGCATTGAAGGCACCGATCCGACACTCGCAAACGAGCAGCTTACGAAACGATCTCGCGTTCGCTTCTCGGCAGCACACTATTTGGTTACAGCTGGAGTTTTCTTGTAATTCGGGTATTCTTGAACTCTAATCTTATTGTTACTCTTTACCATACGTCACAGACAGACAGACAGACAGACAGACAGACAGACAGACGGACGGACGGACGGACGGACGGACGGACAGACAAAGAGACATATAGATAGATATATAGATAGATAGATAGATAGATAGATAGATAGATAGATAGATAGATACCGAATATATATTATTTCAAGTTTTAGATGTCAACCTATGCTATAAGATATCAGCTTATGCTATATTTTAGATTCTTGGGAGAAGTTTTAAGAGTATGATTTCAGATTAAGTTTAATATTTTCCGCATACGAACTATCTTCTTGGTTCGGCTTCGTCACTTCAATACGTTGTTCTTTATTGAGTTGGCTTTTACTGTTCTGTCTTCAACAACTCCCTCCCCTCTAAGTAGATATCATCGTTAAAACGTGTGGCCACGGACTGAACAGTATGTGATGCATGTGTCTCAACGTAAATAAATAAATAAATAAATAAATAAATAAATAAATAAATAGGTTTTGACCTAAAATTTATACCAAAGCTTTTCATTTCAACCCGATGTTTTCTGAACATTTCTTTCCGCAAGTTCTTATCAGCGAACTTTTTTCATCAGGTTGCTTTGCCACGCCAGCCTTTGAACAGGTGAAAATGATCCGCGAGCCCACACCAAGACACTTCAACCAAGCTGTAAGCACGCGATGCATAACAGTAAGAAGTAAAAAAGCAGCGAAAGAAATGTCTATCGATGAAAAATGAAACACGCGCGTATTAATATCATTATTGTTTGCAGTCAGCAAAACTTGCCCCGCCGCGGTGGTATAGTGGCTAAGGTACCCTGCTGCTGACCCACAGGTCGCGGGTTCGTATCCCGGCTGCGGCGGCTGCATTTTCGATGGAGGCGGAAATGTTGTAGGCCCGTGTGGTTAAAGAACCCCAGGTGGTCGAAATTTTCGAAGCCCTCCACTACGGCGTCTCTCATATTCATATGGTGGTTTTGGGACGTTAAACTTCACATTTGAATCAATCAGTCAGCAAAAATTTTCCTTCCAGACTTATATAACGTAGCGCATCTTAATAGCTATAATAAGTGAGTTACTGCGTCCCTGTAATAAATAGAAACGGCGGAACAGGGCTGGAGTTTATTTTTAATGGTCTTTTAATTTTTGTTTTGTGGTACTCTGTACAAGTAAGATCACATTCTAGGAAAGCTTGTTCATTGCGCCTAGGGCAATGTAGGAAAGTATTGCTATAGCCAAATAGCAGCTATATATCAAAATCACAGGCAAACACGGTCACGCGTGCGTACATAATCATGCACTTGAAAAAACGACGCGTGACCACATACTGTTTCATGAATGAATAAGATAAGCTGAAGGTGTCTATAAAAAACGCCAGGCCTGCGCACTAGGCGTAGCACAGTCGCAGCGAAAGCTAGACGAGCGGCCTTTCAGAGCCTTTTCAAAAAACTCATTGGGTAACTGCTGCAAGCACACTTGCTTGGTTCCCTCTAGGGCATTAACCATGAACTTTCGGGTAGTAGGCCGGCATTGCTATTTTTCGTCATTCTTCTGAGAATCGTGGTATCCGCTAAACAGTTGCAAGAAATTTTGTGCCAATTGTCCATCCAGTGGCTTACGACCATGAAGAATTGTGACTGGAGTGGATATGCGCCACAGTTAATAGGGGAACATCAAAAATATTTTGTGATGTTTTGGAGCATTCGACGACCCACTTGTTACGCTATTCGCATTGTGCGACGACTGGTTGTTCTTTCGCTGTTGTAAAATGCTTTATAAGTCGCATTAATGTGATTACTTTCCCGAAATCAAGCCTGCCTAAGGCAAGTTTGACAACAAGTCACGAGCACCGGTGTAGCTAGCACTGGTGTAGCTCAGTAATAATAAAAAAAAACCGGTGTAGCTCAGTGGTAGAATCCTGGGCTGGCACCCAGTGGACAAGGGCTCGAACCCCACTGTGTCATTGGTGCTAGGTCATGCCCGCCTAAGGCAAGTTTGTCAAAAAGTTACAAGCACCGGCGTAACTCTATAGTATAGAACATTGGGCTGACATCCAGCAGACCCACATTGAAGCCCCACTGTGTCATTGGTGCAAGTTTCTTTTTCTTCTAACTTTGCGCGATGTGGTTACGGACACCGGCGGCGGCGGCGGCGGACAACAACAACTGCGCGTGATCCGAAAAGAGATCCCATAATAGTTTTCGCTGTAAAAAACAGTTCTCGGTTTCTCAGACGAAGAGTGCTATTTACGCATCGCACGACATTACCACGTAACATCGAGTAACTACCATAAACTTTCGCGGTGACTGTATCAACTGTATAAGCGGAATTGTGCGAGAGTCTCGTTCCTTTCTTAACCAAATGAAGAGAATATATCTGATATTTGGATGTATCACGTGCAGTATGAGGTTACACAAATACTCGATATACATGTATGTAAAGCTAACATGTGAGCTAACGTGCCACATACAAGAAAGTTTCAGAAGCAACAACCACATTGCCACTGCGATCTCTGTGTTTGAAGAAAGCCGAATGTTTTTGTTAACGCAGAGGTCGGGACAATGCAATAACATCAAGTCTGCTTTTTGTGTCTACCGTTCTATCCGTACCGTATGCTGCAGCCCCAGTAATAGCGGCATTATTCGTGAACATGGTTCGCTTTAGGCATGAATATAGCGGAGTGATTAGCTATCAAAAGGTTCTTTCCATACAAGTTGCGTGTGGTTTAGGGATATGGGGAAAGGAAACGTCGTCCGGCGACACAAGTATAAGGGGCGGTGTATTGAAGTTGGTGCCACCGCATATACATGTAAAAACGATGAGTGTATATTGTTGACACGGAAGGCACCGCGCTTCGACGCGCTCCAAACATGCCTCCGGTCAGGCGGCAGGGAGCAGCTTGTAACTAAAGGGTCGCCACGCTCACATTATCAGTGGGCTTGCGACATTTCCTGCGCCCCCAGTCGCGCCCACACATCACTGGTTCTCGCGCTAGCTAGCAAGGGTTCGCGGAAGCTTGGATAACAATTACGTGTAAAAGACGCGCCAGGGCCATCGAATGGATGTGACTTTGGTCAGCGGCGTCGAAGCATTAATATAACGTAGCTACGAAGCGCAAGGGAAGAGGGAGGACGTGAATATTGAAGCGGTAAGTACATAGAGTCAATGAAGCAGTTAGGTCTGCATACTTGGCTGCTAAAACAACGGCCTTTTCTGGGAGGCACTGGCTTGTTAGCTGTGAAGTTAATTACGCCACTGAATATTGGGGCCAACAAGCTTGGTGTTTGCTTGCGTACGTTGTCTATAGTTTCGATGGAGGCACAGATCCCGACGCTCGCATGCTTGGATTAAGTGTGCGTTAGAAGTGTGTCGAAATTAACTCGGAGCTCTGCGACGCGGCTTGCCTGGGAGGCTACGATGTAGAACTTTATGGACGATAAAACCCAGAACTCATCGCTTCCGCCACCTTAATCCTTGTTAACGAAGCCCTCTGTCGTACGTACTTTCTACCCAGCGTAGCCTTCCATGTATATCTATCCCGTCAGTGTGACGGTCTTTCAACGCCACTGCAAAGGATAGCCCGACTTCTGCGAAGCACAGTTGAGAGTGTGTTTTTGTTGGTCGAAAACTGTTAAAATCCTTCGGAGTGCAGCTCCCTCATTGTGCAAGCTAAAACATGAAACGTGATCATATATTCGGAGGTTTCAATGCCTGTTGCCTGAGTGGACTCTAGCTAATAGAAAAAAAAAATGGCAGCATATCCACGGAGTGAATGATGGATAGTGGGGCGAAGCATCCGTTCGTCCATTCGTTCTTGCTTCCGTCCATCCATGCGTGCGTCTCTGTGGCCGCCCATGCGTCCATCCGCCCGTCCGTGCGTGTGTCTCTTCGTGCGTCCGCATGTTCATCTGTGCGTCCGTCCCTGCTTTCCTCCATGCATCCGCGCCTGCGTCCGTCCATGCGTCCATCCATCTGTGCAGCCATCCGTGCGTCCATCCATGCATCTGTCTGTGTGTCCGTTCGTCGACCTATTCAACACTCCAAGTACCACCATCTCGCATATTTTCATCATATATTCCTCAAATAGAAGCATCGCCATCCAGTGGACATTCCAAGGACTAAACGAGAGGTGGCACACACACACTTTCTTACGGCTTGCGCTTCGTGTATACTTTCCACCTTTAACCACCTCGAGTTCATGGTATATACTAGTTCACTGTATTCGTGGCCCTGCGGCCCAACGCTCGCTAAACCTTTCTAAAACCAAGGAAGTTATGCCCAGCGAGTATAACGTAGCAACCCTTTCTTGTCAGATAGTGCTTAATGTACATGCCAATGGCTACTAAGGGGGAATGAGAGACAGGAGAATTCGGAATTTAGTTTAACGCGCACGCTGCGAATTTTTTATTGTTCATTAATGCACAGAAGAATCTCTCACCAGCACTACCTTGGAGGTCAAAAGGTAAGACTGGTTACACACTACGACTACTACTACGACTACGAGGAACGAAGGGGTGCCGCTATAAGGAGCTTCGCCCCTAAACAATGTTTAACGATTTCGAGTACTTCGTACTCAACTATGGGAGAGCACTGAGCCATCCTGCTAAAGGAATCTACGTTGCCACTTCGCATTGTTGGGAAACATGCATAAAAACGTTTTCTGGGTTTGTACAGGAAAGAGTAGGTAGAGTTATTGTTCTAGACACGCAAACAAACACATACAGAAGCCATCTTCCCCTCCCGTGTTTCGGGCTACTGGACTTAACACGCATATATACGATAAACCGGCTTGTATAAGACTCTGTTATCAGCTGTATTTGCAACAAACTACAAATGCAACCAAACTGTTATAACCGCTACGAGTATTCACATCCGACTAAATTATTCCTTAATTAAGAGTGGCTTTTTAGAAACACCTAGCTATCCACATACACTGACAGTTCCTGTCGATAGTTTAAACATACTTTAGCTCGAGGGTGCGAGCTTGATTCCTGGAGCTGGTGGCTGCATGTCGATGGAGGGGGGGGGGGCGATATGCAAAAACACTCGTGTATTCATATTTATTCGAACGTTAAACAACCATAGAACGCCAAATTAATGGCGAAGTCCATAACTGCGGTGTTTTTTGATGATGATGTCGTTGTTATGGCACATTAAACCTCATAAGTTATTCTTCTTATTATTAGTATGGTTATTAGTCTAAAATTATTTTTTTTAAAATACGAGCTCAGTTGGTCTTGCTCATGAGGCTGATGAAATCCAAAAAGCCTGGAACATTGCTTGACTCGTGAGCGTTGTTAAATGAACAGGCATATTTTCAAGACGCATTGTTTCGATAGTATTTCTCCAATATACCCTATAAACATTGTCGGGACTCACGAGTCAAACCGACTGTTACAAACCATACAAATAAAATTGAACAAAGGAAAGCTACGAGACATTGTTTCTGCGCCAGTGTCCGGTGATCGGGCACATTGTCAACAAGCCACGTAATACGGAAGAAGAAAACGCGCGCGGGTCATATTGCGCGCGCACCTGCCGCTAAGCCCGGGCCTTAGCTAAAGCCTTCTTGTCCGCAGCGCAGCGCGCTAGTGCAGCCGCAGGCTGGCGGTTAAATTTAGCTGCGGTGCGCACGGAGCAACGTGCCACCGAGCATAGGGCGCATTGTGAAACTCCCATTGTGTTTGGATGGCAACGGGCACGCGACAACGCTCCTCGAAATCCACTGCCATCCTCCAGCCTTTTGTGAACGCAATCTTTTAGATAGATATGTGGGGTTTAACGTTCCGAAACCACCATATGATTATGAGAGACGCCGTAGTGGAGGACTCCGGAAATTTCGACCACCAGGGGTTCTTTAACGTGCACCCAAATCTGAGCACACGGGCCTACAACATTTCCGCCCCCATCGGAAATGCAGCCGCCGCAGCCGGGATTTGAACCCGCGACCTGAGGGTCAGCAGCCGAGTACCTTAGCCACTAGACCACCGCGGCGGGGCAGCAATCTTTTTCTCAAAACAATCAACAAAAATAAAACAATAATGAAAAGGAAAGAGAACAGAAAGATGAAGGAATACATGGATGGTTTTTTTTCCAGCAATTTTACGAAACGGCAACGCAAAATAAGAAAAAAAAATAGTGACAGGGAAAAAGAAGAGATCGGGATAAAAAGAAATTCAAGTAACTGAGA